>CM034157.1:166266535-166866535 GCA_019776745.2 Taxus chinensis
GGAGGTGGAACAAAAAGCTCTCATCAGTTACCAAAAATGGGGCCACCTTAACCTAATAAAGAGGGATGTTTCAAATTTTAAGGTTGTTTATTTTAATATAAAATGTGTTTTAATTATATGTTAGGCACCTTTTTATATTTAATTAAATTTAGATCCAAGTGTTTTTAAAAAGGTCTATTTTTTAATATAATTACGTTTTTATTAAAAATTTAAAATCTATTTTTTTTTTTTAATTAAAGATTTTTGTATAGTGTTTTTTTTCTTATTTGATGAGTAAAATAGTCATTTATCTGAAGTTATTATTACCTTTTAGTCTTTTTTTGCTTTAAAATTAGCCAAATTGTACATTGTAAAAAGGTTGATTTCTAGCATTATTGTCGATTTTTTCTATTAATTGTGTGTTAGAGTGTGCAACACCATTCCTAGCCATTTTTTGTCTTCCGAGAGATTTTTCAACATCTTGGAGGTATCTAAGACTCGTCTAGAGCCTATTTTGTGCATTGTAATGACCCTATTTATTGCTTGCGGACTAGTTAGCGCGTCCGCCACATTCTTGTAGTAAGGCGGTTTTTATTGCGATGTGAGACACTTTTTCTTACAAAAATACTTGATTTCACCCCTTTCCTTATTTTTTATCTTGTTGTTCTTATTTACGGTGTCGATTTTTTGCATTCCATGAAACTTGATTATGGTCTCCTCTTTTGCACATTATTATGTTGATTACAAGGTGAGTGACCAACTGTTTCATGACAAACACTCACACCATATTGTATCCAATGCACTAAACTATAAATGTTTGAAAGTAGGGGGGTTAGAATATTGTTCTAGGGTGGTTATGTCTCTTGTTCCTTTGTTATATTTTGGATGTTTTTTCTCAGTTAGTACCTTAGTTTTTTTCTCTTCTCGTTTCGTCCTTTATTGTGCTTATTACGGTGTTGCTACGGGTTGTGAAACACATTTTTGTCTCCACTTGTGCATTATTACACTAATTACAAGGTGAGTGACCGAACATTTCACATTGTGTAAATGCACCTAATTGTAACCTACGTACTATTTATAAAGTGTCTCAAATAAGGGGGTTAAACTAGTGCTCCTTTAGGCTTCTCTTATCATGGACTTCGAATTTCATCCTTCTATGGTCCAACTAGATTCAGAAAAACTACCTACAAAGGAAGAATGGGATACTCAATCATTGCACTATGCATGACTTGTTACCCCATCTTCTTGGGATTGCACCTGAACTCGTTGACCGCATTCAACATAATGATTGGGTGAATATGAATGATATGACATATGGACTTATTTGTCTTACTATACCAAAGAAACTTAAACATCAATTAGACTTCATTAATTCCATGCACAAAGCTTGGACTTTCATTCAGGACCTACCAGGATATTTTGACTCTCCTTCATCCAGTTACGACTCTTCTGATGTCTTACATCCATGGAGGACAATGATTTTACCGATACTTATTTTTATGAGGATTCACCCATACATATTGTTCTTGATGCTCCTTACGAATTTAGTATTACTTATGTCATATTTCCCTACAACTCTCCTCCACAGAACTCTTCGGTTGACCTTTCAATCAATTTTCATATTGCTTCAGATCTTTGGTTTTCTCCTTCACGAGCATCTGCAGATTCCTTTGATTCTATCCTAGAGATCCTTCCATCACCTATTGCTTCTGATGATTTCATTGTCACTTCTTCAAAATCTTCCTACAATCCTTCACATCAGGACACTGATTTCTTTGACTCATACTTGGATGATATGATTGAGGACACCGAAATCACCATGCAACATCTTCAACCTCCTCCACTTATTCTTAGTAGGGATAATTATGCATTGTAATTTTTGAGCATGGAACATTTTCTCATTAAACAAGATATCTATCCATACTTGTATGGACAAGTACCTACTCCCAGTGATTCATATCAGCTCAATGATTGGCTTAACACTTGTGACATGGTTCTTGGTATTTTTTTGATGCATATTTCCATGCCTCTTCACCATCATGTGACACACATGGAGTGTCCTCACACAGTTTGGAACATTATTCATTCCTTATTTGGGTACTCTTCAGAGATTGCCGTTGTTGGTTTTTCTTCTGATACAGTTATTTCCACACCTACTTCATGTGATGATAGTTTTGCTGACACATATTTTCTTGTTCATATTTCTGATGACGAGGTTTGTTCTTCTAGTTATGATGATGAGAGTATTTATGAGGATAAATCCCCTCCTTCTCTTGATCACCCTTCAAAAATGTTGAACCCCTCTTTATCAATCAGGCACCAGGAAATCATGTTCTCAGCCTCATACTTCCATTGCACCCTTTACTCCTCTTATGTCTTGTGTTGATGATTCATACATGTCAGACATTGCTCTTCTATTTGTTGAGCAACCTTTTTGGGATGAGTATATTTTCCAGACCTTAGATGTCTCTTCGCAGAGCCTACTTATGTTACAATATAGGGAGTTTATCTTACCGAGCCTTCACACATTTACACTTCATAGGATTTTTTCATCTCATTTGCTATGAGTGCCCCCTTTGGGATATTCGTCACTTCTACTATTTTAGAGATCATTATTTATCCACCTCTTCTTGTGGATTATCATTCTACCATTGTGAGGGTTGTTGTGCCTTCACTTCTTATGGACATTCTTTCGGTGAATGTTCCATACCCATACTCTGACAGTTCTACTTCAGTGGCATTACCTTATGTTCTTGAGCACCTTTTTAATACTGATGTCATGCTTTAGTTGTGGACCAGCTTCAGAGATCTTTGTACTACTTCTTTCATGTTCATTCATGGAGTGGGTGGACTTTTAGTACACCATTTATGTTCTTCCTAAGGGAAGAAACATTGTTCGATGTAGATGGACCTTCTTCAGTCTACATGTCGAAGACCACATCATCGACACTCTTCTTGGAGACTTCACAGAGTTGTAGACTTCTAATATGGTTGCAGACATTTTTACCAAACCCTTCATTAAGAAAAAGTATCTTAACTTGTAGTCTCTTCTTAGGGTAAGGTCTTCTGTCACACATCCATCTTCTTCAAGATTTTTAGTTCTCTTCATATCTTCTAGAAAGATTGTAGTTTGTACATGAGTACCTTATTAGGCCTTTAGTTTCCAGGACTCATTTGACACATCTTTCGTAGGTTTTTAGGGAGTCTTTTACCTCATATAAATGGGTGTTTTCCCTTAGGGGTTTTTCCTCCATTACTTGATATCCTTATTATACATGGGTTCCTCATCAAGCCTAGTTATCGGGACCCATTATTCTCTTCCTATTCTTCCAGTAAGATGTTGTTTGTACATGGGTACCTTATCAGGATTAGTGGTATGATCCCATTGACACATCTTTCTTAGTTTTATAAGAGAGTTCTCTTTCAGTTATGACTTTCCATGACCTCTACCTCAACTTCGATGAAGGGGGGCATGTTGGTGTATATGGATAGAGTTATTTGTCATTATTAATTACGTCTTGTCCACCTAGTTGGTTAGTCATCTCACTTAGTGAGAATAGGTCATAGTTGAATAGGCCATAGGGTTGTGTACATGTGTCATGCATAAGAATTACACAACACTCCTATATGTACCCTTACATTCTGATTTATGAGCATGCCAAGACACTCCGATGTATTTCTCTACATGAGCTTATATGTTATTATGTTACATAATTTTCCATTGTTGCTCGAATCTTTTTTATTACGTTGGAGCTATAACATTACCGTTTGAGTGCAACTTCATCATGGTGCATAGTTTCCATATCGATTCTCACGAACACTCTTTCATACACATGTCCAAATAGCATGACTAGTTTTTAGGGCTTGAAGCCAGTTTTAGCAGTCAAGAAGAATGGAAGTGCTTGAGTACTTATGGACTTAGTGATGATTTTTGATGACCTTGTAAGTTTTGTTTACATCCAATGTGATGTGTTTCAGGTGTTTTTTGAGCTCTGCAAGCCATTTTTTATGACATTAATAAGGTCACAAGTTGAGCTATTTGAGTGGTTTATGAGAGTATTTCTTTGATGTGAAAATTGGTCTGGAAGACCAGATATCTTGGCTTAGTTGATGATGACTATCAATTTTAGAGTGACTAGAGGAATGAAATTTTATCCTATTGCATGTATTTAGAAAGTTTTAATGTGTCAACAAGGGTACAAGAAGGTTAAGTTTACAAAATTGGTTTCTGGGAAATATGTGTTGCTTGATAGGAGAAGTTGTTATATTGGTTTTGTATGTTGATTCATGAGGTATACCATGCTTGTTGATGATATATAGGTCATTTTCTTTCCATTAAGTGGTTACATTCTATGGTTGAGTTGTTTTTGTATGATCTTGGTCTTCATTATTGGAGATTGGTTCCTAGAGGTGTCTAGAATGAGTAGGAAACAATCCTACTTGGTGGTGTTATGAGATAAATAAGTGAAGTAGAGTTCCATGATCTTGTGAAGGATTTTAGAATGGTATATTTGAGTTTTTTAAGCCTTTGGAGCTTTGACAAAGCTGGATGAATTTCATGGAGTGCTCGGTGAAGGAGAAACTAGCCTCTTAGGCCTAGTTGTGCTAGTTGGGTGTCTTAGTGCATTACCGGCCTATATGCGCCCTTGTCATGATTTTATATGATGTTGAGGTGTAATTTTATATTGTTATGAATGGCCTTAGTGGTCCTATCTGACCTAGTTATGTTTATGAGTTGATTCATGTATATAAAGTGCATGTATGTGTTCATTTTTAACTAGGTGTGTGAGAGGGAAAAGTGCAAGCCTAAGAGAAAGTGTGAAGGAGGTTTAATGGCATCAATAAAAAGTTGAGAGAGGGTGTGAATGGTTGATGAGTGTTAAGAAGTAGAGTAGCAAGGTAAATTGTTCTAATCAGCCCATGAAGAATAAGAATTAAGTGAAGTAGAAAAGAGTTTATTTGAAGAAGGTTTTGAAGAGTGTGAGTTAAAATTGTGATCACTATCTATTGTAGGTGTAACATATTTTAAGTGGTATTTGTATTTATGTGTTTGATTTTGTGCTTGATCACCTTGAGGGTTTGTATGCTCCTTCATATATTTGGTTCCTTGTTAAATAGGGGTTAGTGCTCCTTGTAGGGTTAGTGTCTCACTAAACAAATCTTGTGTGATGTGTCATATTCATGCAATTCTTTTGGTTTGTGTAATATAATAAAAAGTTTCAAAGGGTTTTATTCCCTTTGAGGGTTTCCCACAATACATCTTGTGTTCTTGTGTACTCTCTTGGTGTAAGATATTATGAATGGTTGTTTCATGTTATTAAGCTCACATTAATGCATGGTTGAATGTAAATAGTTCACATAAGCTAAAGTAATTAAAGATAATTTTTTGAACGACTAATTCACCCTCCCCCCTCATTCCATTATGCTTACAAAAATTATCCTCTCTCCCACTTCAGCTCATAAGACACATACAAAAAAGGAATATTTTTAGATGCCCTGGTATTTACATGAGTTTGATGGAAGTTTCTTATAATTCTATACAATCAACAAATATACCACAAATATATTTATTTTGCAAGCATTGAAATTGGCTCAACTACATCTTTACTAAGGTGACATCTCAAATTTATGGCCTTCATGTAGAACCTCATGATTTTGCACTAAGATTTCATGGAGCATGGTAAGTGTTATTTAAATTTCCCCCACTTTTGCAAATGTGGATAACATGTCTAAAAATAGACTTAGCAATTTGAAAGGGGAAAAGACACTTAAACGGTCGTTATTTTTAACTACTTCAAACATCCAGATAGCCCACCAATAGTCTTTCATTTAAACATTTGAAAAGGTCATGTGACATTTATATGGCCATCAAATTCAATACAGACCGGACAGTAAGGCCACGTGTTGGCTTTCTAGGTGTTTCTCTAACCAAAGAGCTCCAATAGAATTAAGTGCCCATAATGATCAGGTTTGAATTGAGCATCTTGTCTGGTGAAGTGGTCAGTGTAAGTCAGAGGACATGTGGTAGGTTTTGAGGTTGACAGTTGGCAAGGATCTAATGAACGAGGTAGGAAACTTGGTGTGATTTCACCATACTTCAACATGATAAATCTCAGTGGACGTGACACCTGCAGAGTAAATTTTGTTGTATAATGGCATCGGGTCTATAGTGGGGCAAGGAAGAGTCAGGGGTCAAACGAAACATGTGTATGAATTAGAAGGCGATGTGTGGCACAATCTTGACCGTCAAGTAGGTACACATGGCAATGTTCTGCAAGTTCTAAAGGGAGATGCATTCCATGGACCTTAAGTCAGTGGAATTGGCTAAGTTTAAAAATGCATCGGGTCCATGGTTGTTTAATGCAAAAAGATAGTGTGAAGTCAATGTGCAAACATGCAAACCAAATCCTGATCACCACAACTAATAAGTAGCCAACACGTGGTAAAATTTAAAGGAAATGAACACATAAGTAGAGGTTATCACCAACACCAACCAAAAGTTGCCATGTGTCACATTCTTATGTCACACAACCCACCAAACTTTAAATCACCATAATTTCCTCCACATAGGTCCAAATTTGGCAAACTTGGTCTCATTGGAAATATCTCCTCAAGTCGTTCATCATGAAATCATCATAATCATATTTTGGGGGGATTTATTGGGTAAAAAAAATAAAAATAGTTCAAGAGCATTAATTATAGATACAGGAAGCTCGACTACTAAAATTCAATGAAGTATGGGATCTTTCCTTCTTCTACAAGGTAGTTAACATGAAGGAATGTTTTACAAAGGTGACATGTTTTTTTAATGCTTAATTATTAGTGATTGGAAAATAAAATGTGGGCCTTCTCTGTTTTCCCTCTTCTCTCTCTCCATTCTTGTTATATATTGTAAAATCTTATCATTATCAAATGATGGACATTCTGATTTGTAATGGAATCATGTCAAAATAGTTGTAGAAGAAAAATATGAGTTGCAGGCCTCGAATTTAGACCTCTATAATTTTTTCTTGCCTTCCTCCTTCACTGTAATGAAATTATTCATCCTTATAAGGTAATAAATATTTTTTGTGGTTATTTTGTGTCCTAGCCATGTTTTTTTGCTTTCTCTTTCCTTTTCATCTATTTTATGTGTGTTGTGCATATTTTCTCATTTTTCAAAGTTCATTTTTATTGTTCTTTATGAGAAAATGAAAATTTAAATGTTGTCTTGGGTTGTGTCACATCCATCTGCCCTCTCTTTCCCATTTTACCCCATTTTCCCTCATGGAAATTGTTTCATCTTGTTATCATCACTTGTTAGCTTAATATTTCCCTTTCCTTAAATCTTTCTAACCCTTCCCTCTCTCCTTAGTCCTGGAATTGTTAGTATAGGATTAGTTAGTTTGAATTTCAGATGTAGGATTATTTTAGCATTAGATTTAGGTAGAGGAAGCTATCCTTCTCTAGAGGTATATTTCACAATGTAAGTCCCACAACTTGGAGGAAATCCCATGTTGTCTCAAAATCCTGGGTTATCCATGACTCAGGGTAGGGTGTAAGTTTTGAGCTCCAATAGTAAATTATTGGGATTTTGCTATTTAAAGATATATGTAGATTGAAACTTAAGCTAATCTCTAGTTTGAGACATCCCTTCCAAATACATTATCTACATGCATCATTTGTCTTCGTACATGCATAGATACTAATGATTTCATGCTCCACTCATTTCTATTGTAAATATTTCAAAGAATAATTCACCAAAATGACTTACATGGTATAGTAGCTCTATACGACCTATGTGTCCTTCACCATGCAGTGTCACCATTTCATGCCTCTTTACACTGTTCAAAATATTGTGTGCCTTTTGGTAGTGTGGTTATATACAAATAATCAAGGTTCTTTTTCCTAGTATACAAATTGACCTAAGCTCTAATAGATAGCTAATATTATTAGCTATATCATAAATTTAAGCTCTTTTATTTTAGGGCTTAAAAGTATTCAAAATAGTATTGTGTCAGTAGAAGTAATTTTATTTTGAGTCTAGTCAAAATTCTTTATAGAGTTTCGATCCATATCCTCATTGTTGAGTCGATTTAATAAACTGAGTCATTAGGATTATTAATATCATTAATGTCCTACCTCTTAGGAATCATGTATGTGTAATTCCATTAAAATTGTCATCTTTATTATGTCATAGTCAGTATACATTCAAAAGTGTCATTGTAAAAAAATCTGGAAAATAATTTTAAAATGTTTTCATTTCAAATGGATGCATTTTTAGTATAACCCAGTGTTTGAATTATGGGGGAAATAAAGTTAAGAATATTACATTTATGGTCAAATTTTACAGATAAAAAATGAAGGAAAATGTGCTTAGGTTTGAGGGCTTTTCCACTCAACCCTGGCCTACACTCTTATGATGCTTCTCCAGAACCCTTTAAGGGGTGCTACCCATTGATCACGATGGGGGATGCCTCCCGTAAAATCCCACTTCAGAATTTCAAATATAAATTAAAAAATGGTGGATAAGATGCGTCGATAGAAGATGATGCAATTTTTATATGGCGTTCCAATCCACTAGATAAGTGGATGATTTAATTGAGGATGAAGGAATAAGAGGTTGGAGGTCGAACAAAAAACTCTCATCAGCTACCAAAAATTGGGCCACACAAAGTTGTGGTATCAAAGATTTTTTTACGTGATTATTTTATTTCTAGTTCTGTAATTTTTTAAAATATTAGTCTTTGAGTGGTATATTTTTTTAATATTGAAAAATTAGTTTATAGGAAGACAACTAGCTATATATATCCTCTAAATATGGAGATCCTCTAAATGTTCTACTTAGTTCGAAGATGATTGACAAGTGAATATGTTCAGTAGAAATGGTGATCATGTACAACAATAACCATACATTAAGAGAAAGAAAATAGTGTGTAGTTCGATGTGATTTTATTTTTAGTGTTCCTAAATGGAAACTTCACTTTATCGGATCGAACACGACACTAATTTTTCATTTCCATTATATTCCAAACTTGCTAGAGTTAAGGGAAATTTCCAATGGAAACAAAAATTTCCTATGTTATTTGAGATCAAGTCGTAGTGATCAATTAGGAAAATTTTGTTGTTATGGATGTACTGTGAAATATTTGCTAGGGTGAGGATTATTTACTTTCTTGGTAATAGCAAGTTATGTTTCCTATGTAACCTTATGATGGAAATATGTTACAGAGAAATAATAACACCAATGTAAGAAAATTCATAGATGTTGAAAAGTTTTGTGGGAGATCAAGAAAACCACACTAGGTGGACATTTTATGGAGCTTGTTCATGTCAAGTTTTGTGGTAAGCATGTTTAAAACCATGGAAGGAGATATCCTTTCAATTGTATCATGGTCATGAGTCACATAACTGGACATGCCATAGGGGTCAACTTACTGCAAATGAGTGTGCAAATTGTTTTCTACCATGTTGTCACTAATAGGGGGAATGTTAGGAATTCATATGTTAGTGCTCCATGTTTATGGGTTAGTTTAATTTTTTCTTAGGATATAATTGTAAATGAGTTGTTATTATATAACTCGTAATATATTTTTGTGGATAGTAGCAGTTATAACCACACACATAGAATATTATTAGTTATAAGGAAAGGTTGTTGTATCTCCTTAAAAGAAAGTATGCAATCCTATATATTTGTAACCAGTTTGGGTAAATTATTAACGAATAATTATTTTTATGTAATTAATCTATACCATATCATGAATATAGACCAAATAATTATGGATAAGTATCTTTTTGCAAATATTTTAACTACATATGTCTTGGTAGATATGTATAAAAAATATGGAGGCATGCAAATATTTTGACAAATTTCCTTAATGTCATGTGTCTTCCTAAATTACAATGATTGTCGAATATGAAAGAAACAAGAATTAAAACTATTTGATAAATTTCCCGAAGGTTGTGTGGCCTCTTAAACTACAATGATTGTAGGATATGAAAATATAATTTCTATTTTAAGAAGGCCTTGGAAATTACTTTTTTATTTTTAAATATTTTTCATTATGATTGTTGACATCAATATTAGAATGGAGTTAATATTGAAGAAAACAACAATTAATTAGTCATGAGTACAATAGAAAATTGAAATTTGAGTCCTTATAAGTTTAAAGGCCATTAGATGGTTCATGTGTAGTCACTCCAATTTGTCAATTCACTATTTGAGACTAATGGTTTTTACGATGCACTCTTGCTAAGATAAACACACCCTTTCTATTCCCTCTTGGTACATCCAAAAATATATTACATAGATTGCATAATTATACACAGTAATCTGATGACATGTTGTGAGATCTCAATGCATAGAGTCCATAAAAATATCCAAAATAACAAGATGCAAAATCTAGTTTTCAGGTTTCTCATCCTTGGTCAAAGTTGTACAATTTTGTCTTGAATTTATACATGGTTTTGAATTATTTATTATGATTTTCCAGCTACATAAGCTCCACCTTTATATTAATTTTCACAATATTTGATGCGTATTTTACTCCCTTTGTCTTGGCATTTCTTTGATAAGTTACCTTTAGAACCCTATATAAGCAATTTAACACTGCCCCATTAACTAATTTGGAAACCCTATGTTAGTATTATGAATTATGTAGTGTGAAAATTGAATTGATATATGTTTTTATGGTTATATTAACGTAATAGAGTTTGATAATATTAATTTATTTGTATCTGTGAAATAATAATACAATCCCTTATTAACTTGTATTGAACAGTTGTATGTGAGTTGTAAACTACAACTCACGTCTCTAGTATTTATGAGTTTTTCTAGAGGTTTTGAGTAAGAATTGGGATAAGAGAAATACAGGGAAATATTCTAGGAGATTACATGAGTGATATTAGATATTTAGTTGGGAATTAACTCCACCATTGTAGGAGTTCAAATAATTGTAAGATGTAATCTCTTTATATGAAACATACGTCCTATGAATTAGAGAATATAATTATTCTTGTTTTTCATGTTTGAGTATCTTTATATTACAAATGTATGAACCAAATTTAAAATGTTATCATATAAATTATCCATGTGGAAGTGCGGAAATGAAGAAAAATATGGTTGGACGAATTTTGAGAGAAAAATTCCGATAAATACCTCTCGAAAGAAAGGTCACAGTTTACTCATATAATATAGGATTGATGTTCCATTTTTTGTTGGAAAGATAGGAAATAGATGCATAATTGTAACATTTACATCATCATATTTGGCTTGTAGATGTGCGAATTGTTTTGTGTAAGTCATGTGAAAATTTTTGGTAAAAGAAAATATTTTTAAAAGTCTATTTGTAATTTCTGAAATATAGATTATAATTGTCTTTATCGACATTAGTATAGTATTTTTGGAAGGTAATTATTTTATAACTATAGATCTAATGTATATTATAAATTCTAGTTTTTTTTTGTCATTTTATACTCTGTCCAAATATTTTGTCTATAACTATTAAAGTTTATTTAAAATTCATATTAAGAGTAAAAGCCATGTAATGTTTTGTTTTTAATCCATATATAATTTTTAAATGGGTCAAAAATTCCTATAATTAAATCTTAATGTTTTTTTATAACCATTGAATGGTTAGTATTTTTCATTTATATGTTTCATGAAAGTCAAAAAAAAATTAAAAATTTGTGTTATTGACTCATTTTTCTTCTACGCTAAATCCACTTTTTAGCATGTAAGTAGAAACAATACAATACATAATGAAGGAATCAAATATAATATGTCAATCTACGAATTCTCGTCAGTGACTAGTGATGGAACTTCACATCTGTAGTGGTAGAATTTCTTATTTTTATTTGTGTGGTGTGTGAATGTGAAAGAGAACATAATATTAGTCATGTTCATATATTTATAATTCTAGTATTTTCTATTGAAGTTTTACAATATGGAGTTGAAGGTGCAGAACTGTGAGACTATATATCTAAATAAGAGAGAAATAAGATACTATGATTTACAGTTTTCAATGATACTCTAGTGCTAATGTCATTAGAAGTGAAAAGAGTGAATATGGGAGAATTCATGTGTGTAGATGATCACTAAAAGTATGTGGTTGTCCTGTGAGAAGATCACTTGAAAGAATCCTAAGGGAGAATATGTATGTAAGTGACCCCTAAAGGAGAGATCATGAGTAGTAGATTGTAGACTAGTATATGTTGGAAAACATATGCTTTTAAGTGCCTCATGTCCCATTTTCAGACTAAGCGAGATAATGTTATGAATTATGTAATTATATAAAAATTTAATTAATTTATGTTTGTATGTGTAGATGAAAATCATATAACGTGATAATATTAATATATTTATCTGTGTGTAATAATAATGTAATTTTACATTGATTTGCATATGGAACAACCATACACAAGATTTCTCATAATATTGTAACTTTATCTCACTTGTCTTTAGGAACCTCTAAACACATGTTGACACATGACTTTCAAGATATTCCTAAATATGTGGAGAGATCTCTTCCGTAGCCTTAAAATCAGTGCTCTCATGGACCTGGGATGAGAATTACCACTCTACCATCTAGATCGCACTTCAAATTCCCTATCATTTGTAGCATCTATTTGTATCGAAACATACATTACCCATGAATATCACTTTTATAGATTTTTATTATCTTCCTAATCAAAGAGAGTTCTAGTATCCTACACCGTTGATTTGAGCCAAATTCATCATTAAAAAAATTCGTACACAAACTTCCTCCAAACATCATACAAGTGTACCCAATTAGGTTGGCCTAAATATTACAAAAACTCATGCACTTTCCATGTAGGGAAATATCACCAAAACACATGCGTTGAGGATGTCTTATAAATTCCCCTCATTAACAAATACCATGCTTATTCAAGCTCCTCATATTCATCAAAAATTATTAGTTACAATCAATTTAAACATCAACCATGTGTCACAATGACTTATCTCAACCAATCAAATTACTTTCATGAAA
Organism: Taxus chinensis; assembly: GCA_019776745.2. Lineage (NCBI taxonomy): Eukaryota > Viridiplantae > Streptophyta > Pinopsida > Cupressales > Taxaceae > Taxus > Taxus chinensis. The sequence goes on from CM034157.1 coordinate 166,279,504, forward strand.
ATATGGCACTAGTGACTCTGGTTGATCATCTCATGTATTGTTGTTTCCTACCCCCTTCAAGACCCTAGTGCCAACGTTCATTAGTGCCACAGTGGCATCACTTAAATTTAACCAAACCATGCCATATAACCTCTTTCATGGAAATGTCCAAAACCTGGTTAGAAAAATCTAGGTATCTTATTCAGAATGTTGAGAGGTTTTCACAATATGAATCAAACCACAATCACTTTTGTCTTCATCAAAATAGAGTGGCCCAAAAATTTGTCATGTCAAATATCAACGGATCCCTAAACATTTATAGCAACTAGAAAATACCTATAAATGGATTCCAAATTCACTCCCACTATCACATTGCAGTTGATATGAAAGTATCTACCCTAGGTCAATCTTATGTTAGTTAGAGTTCAATAGAATGAATTTTCAATAATACTAGCATATCTCAGTTCCAATTGTTCACACACCTAAAATCCTTCCATGTCCAATGAATGACATGGAAACTATTACGCACCCATTTATTTCACGTGTTACTGTTATCCAAAATTCCCCCCCCCCCCAGGTAATTTTGATAACATTAGCATCCAGATTATTAATATCTCGTTGTAATATTGGATAGTTGATGTTGGAAGGCAATTAATAATAACGTGTTTCTGGGGCTCCCCTCGGGTTCTTTCTAACTCTGCCTAATCCACTAGATTTAGAAAACCCAGCAAGTTTTAAAAATGGTGTACAAAATTTGCAAAAGCCAAGCTTGGTGCCGAAATACAGAGACAAATCAGCTCAAGTCCTTAGTCTCCATGCAGTTTCATATCTGGGACATGTATATTTACGTCGGAGCACCGAACTTTCGGTCGAAAAGCTTCGCCTAGGCATTGGTTTGCGCAGCATTTCCCTAGGGACAGTCATGGCCAATCCTATCCGTTGGGATGTCTTTGCGGGATGCGCGGGATTGTCGAAATCAGCCGGACATGGCTGATATAAATAATGAATTGATGTATTTCCTAAGTCCTTTGAAATTATCGCGCGGTCTGGGATTTTATCCGGGCCAAAAATACGCGCAGGATGCGGATCGGCTGATTATTGGCGCAATTTATACAAATTCCATTTCGGGCGGTTCGGAGATAATTAGGGAATAATCAGGCAGTCCGGGATTAGTTGGGACAAAAGTACGCGGAGGTTTTTCTTTTATGTTAAACCGGCCGATTCCTCCGAAATAGGAGATCTATTCGTCATAAAATTCAGTTTGGGATTTTCACAGATGGCCATTTTAGTACGCGCGGGACGATGGAAAGCCGAATTTTTTCGCCAACGAATCAAATCTTGCCACGTGTCTGTCACCTCATCGGCCCGGGCTGGGAAAATTTTGACAAACATTTTAGAATATGGAAATCAAAGAAAACAAAACTGTCGACATGAAAAAGGATGCGTCACTGGCGCAAGTTGGAAGGCGCACAACAGAAGATGTCGAAGAGAATTTTTTTTGTGCCTTGGCACAAGTTGGAGGTGCACAAATCAGAAGATGTCGACATGAAAATAATCCATGCGCCTGGCACAGGTTGGAGGCTCATAGTAGAAGATGTCAATGCGGAAAAAATTCACACCTTGGTGCAGGTTGGAGGTGCACAGCAGAAGATGTCGACATGGAAAAATTCGCGCCCTAGCGCAGGTTGGAGGCACATAACAAAAGATGTCGACATGGAAAGAGTCGCACGCCCGGGCGCAGGTTGGAGGCGCACAACAGAAGATGTCGGCATGGAATTTTTGGTGCCTATGACGCACATAAGAGTATGTTGACACAAGGATGGATTCATTCCAAAGGCGCATCTTTAGAAGGTGTAGCATTATGAGTGTTGACACCCCGATAGAAGGCAAACCTTGACGCAGATATTCAAATGGCCATAAATTTTTACAGGGAGCTCAGATTCACGCAAGGTTGGAATTTTCGGAAAGCTTACAAGGTCCTCTATCAAACTACGATTGGATATATTTAATTGGGTGAGAACAAGTTCTTCAAAAATGCAAAATACAATTCGCCATTTTTTTGGGTTTGCTAGGGTTCTCACCTACCACCATAATGAGATGAATTAAATACAATATGGAGGTGGTTGGGTAGATTTGGAATTCCTCTCTCTTCCCTCTCTCATTATTCTTATAAATTGTAAGGAGGGGCTTGTTTCTAAAGGTTGGAAACTCTTGTTTTTCCCCTCCCTTCTTCTCTTTGGTAAGTGAATTTGTGGAGTTTAAACCTCCCATCTAAAACTGTAATGCAAGTTTTCCTCTTGGCATTTTGTAGTGTATTGTATCAATATTTGGAGAAAATAATGCATGTCTATGGATGATTCTCAACCATCTCTTTGTTCATTTGCATCCTCTTGATCTTTTACTGTAAATTTTGTTATCTTTGCATGATCTTCCATTGCATTTTAATGATTTGTGTTTATTGGAAAGACAGGTGTTCTTCATTCCTCAGTACATCACCTTTGTTAGTTTAGGTTTTATTTTATACATCTTCTTACCTTGTATCCTTGAGAAAGTTAGTTTAGGTTTTTGAGTAAAACCTCTACATTTTTACATGTGTGCATCTGAACAGAGGAATAAAGCCTTCATCTGGAGAGCTTTTACCAATTCGCAAGGTCCCACACTTGGGAAAAGCTCCATGTTATGCAATCGCACTGAGAGTCTTAACCCATCGAGTTGAGACATTCAGGGGGTGCTGTGATTCGCCATCAATAGTTTTGGCACGCCCGGTGGGACCAAGAGGTCATTCCATAAGATTTGAAGGAATTTTCAAGAAATTTGGACTTAGAAATTGCAAGTTTTACAATTTCATATTTGTTTTCACCTTCTAGGCTGAATTCCGAAATTGATTTTCAAAGACTTAACTTACTCAAAACAAGTCAAAATTTCACCAGTTGATAGATCGAGGGGATAATATTCAAAAAGGTATTCTTAGATTTTTTATATTTTAAGTTTCAAAATTTCATGGTTTTTAGTATTTTTGGGTTTTCCCAGGTGTTGAGCATGTCCCAAGTTCTGACACAGTGTGTTTCAGGTTTTGTAAGTTGCCTTGCATGACCTAGGTTTCACCTGTACCTTTCAGGGATTAGTAGCTACACAACAAGACCCGATAACCGAATTGAAGAGTTGTATCTTTCGGGTCCTTCAAAGTTTTAAATTCTATTTTTTAATATTGTCAGGTTTGGTGTGTAACTTGGTAGAATCTAGCCTTTTGAGGCTCATTCTCTAACACATCTAGCGACTTCAAAGGGATAGAATTTAGTGGTGTAGTAGCAAAAGTTTCACAAGCACATGAGAAGAATTTGAACCAGTCCTGATAGTCGAGAAGAGGGTCTATTTGTCTACTTACAACTATCACCAGGTAGAGGGAGGAGAGGAAAAGGACCACAAAGATTACCATCTCTACCTAACCGGACTTTGTCTACACCTCCTCTTGGTAGACCTTTTCTCGCATCAACTAGAGTTATTAGGCTAATCATAATGGCACATCTACCACCAAATCCCTTTTTGAATTTCATGGGCAGTAGTCCACTCACCCTAAATGCTCAAAATCAGGTTCCGGTTGCAGCACTAAAGAATATCCCCTATTTCACAGGAGAAAATCATACTACTCCTATTGACCACATCTAGGATATTGCCAATGCATGTGTAATCCATGAAATAAATGAAATGGATGTTGCAGTCAAGTTGTTGGCTTCATCTTTTAAAGGTAAAGCCTTACAGTGGTTTAGGAGCCTAACGGTAGGATTTATTACGAATTGGAACCAACTTTGTTTAGCTCTTTGTAACCAATTCAGGGAGAGGGAAGACAATTTTTCTTTATTGGAACAACTAACGATAATCAAAAGAGATCCTAACGAACAAATGATAGATTTCAACTTCAGATTCCAACGGACATGGGACAGGATTCCAATAGCTGTTAGACCAAATACTGAAGGTGCATTCCTCTATTTCTTAAAATATATAAATTTATACATAGCCATAATGATCCAATCAATGAGAGGGACAATGTTGCCAGGGACCTATGAAACAACTATTAGAGCAGAGAAACTATTTGATCCAAGCTAGCAAGCTTTCACCAAGGCCACCAATTCATCTCTATCTAGATATGGGAAATCCTACAACCAGTCAAGCACCAGGGTTGAATCCCATTCCAACTCCTAGAAATCAAAGAAATAATGAGGCATCAACTTCTTCAAATACTTCAAAGGAATTGCAGGAGGTTATGAAAATAGTTGCAGAACCTTTGAAATGAGCTGGTGACTATCAAAAGATAACAAGCTCAAAGTGCTAGACTGTATCAGCCTCAAGCGCAGTACCAGGCTAGGCCCCCATCCCAACAAAATAGACCACCAGCTCAGGTTGCTAATAAAAACCAAAACCAGGGATAACCTCAAGCTGCCAGACCATTTCGACCGTATGGTCCAAATGCAATAACATCCTTAAGAGCCCTGGTTCTAACACAAAACAACATGGCACAGGAGTACGACTGGTGTTACCCTTGCAATCTACCTCACAATCAGTCAACGTGTTTCAATGGTGCACTAAATTAGGCCTTGATGGTACAAACCATTGGTGTGTCTCAAAAACCAATCCAAGTAGGGAATTAGTAGCAAGAAACACAACAAGAAGCACCTCCAATAAAAACCACGTTGGCCAATTGGAAAATGGAAGACTTATGTGGAGTTAACCAACAACCTTTTCAAAGTGTGGCTGTCAACACATGGTCAAAGAAGAGAAGCATAGAAGAGGGAAAACCGTGTAATTCAGATGTTTCTCAGCCTACTCCCACACAACAAGGGGTCAGTAGACCAAATGTAGTTCTAAATGTGCAAAATCAGACGAGGTACTTGTTGTAACAACACATGCGCCTATTCAAGCTCTAGAAAAAGGTTGCGCCAAGTAAGGGACAAACAAAGGACACTTCATCCCCTTTCAACATCATCGATCAAATGAAGAAGACACATGTGAAAATTTCCATGTGGGAATCACTAGCGATCCCAGGCCAAAGAGATCTTCTACAAGCTGCCATGGAAGAATTGGTCAAATTTAAATTAGTAGGCTCACATGCAAGAGAAGGTACTCACAAATTTTTCTCAGCCTGAAGGGAGTCATGGAGGATAACAAGGTAAATTTTTAAAACCCCCTCCATTCTATGTTTCATTAGTCATTGGGGATAAACTAGTACATAATTGCATGATTGATTCTGGGGCAAGTAGTTCTGTGATGCCGAAGCAAATAGGAAATCAACTGGATCTGAAGTATGAGCCGATGTCGAAAGGAGTAGTACAGTTGGATGGAACAGTAGTTCAAACAATTGGGGTCATAAAAGGGTTAATCCTAACACTACATGCCTGTCCTAATGTTATAGTTCTAGAAGATGTGTCTGTGATTGACCTTCCTCCACTCTTTGCATTGTGTCTATCAAGAGAATTCACTACAAAAATTGGTGGATATTTATCTACAAATTTGTTACACATGATTTTCAGGATGAGGTATGAGGCCAAAGCAAAAATCAAGTCAGAACCAATTGCCAATTTCCATATTGAACCTCATGTGCCAAGTCCTATCAATGCAAATTGCTCAGCCTTTGATAAGAAGGAGTGTTGAAATGATCTAGAAATAGGTACTAAGGTCGAGGGAATTCCTGATTTGACTTTGGATGAATGGGAAAACAAGAGTCATGAATTTGACCCATACAAGGAAATTGAAGAATCTGAATTGGGCGTGTATTGTGTACACGAAGAAAATTCACCCATTCTCGACATCATTCATTCTAAACAAAAGGATGAAAATGAAGTTTGGCAACTTTTTTTCGATGGTTTGAGAAGTAGACAAGGTGCTGGAGGTGGTGCAATGTTGATTTCACCACAAGACATCAAATATTTTTCAGCTTTTCATTTCCATTTTTCCTTATTCAAACAACACGGCTGAATACGAGGCATTGATTCATGGACTTCATTGGCCTAGGAAAAAGGGCATAAAGAACTTGCAGGTGTTCGGGGATAGCGAGCTGATCGTCAATCAAGTCAGGGGACAACATGCTACAAAGAATGACCTGCTAAAAAACTACAAGAATAGGGTATGGGACCTCATTGAGGATTTCAAAGCTTTCAACATCGTGTCCATACCTAGGAAGAAAAATGAAGCCATGGATAGGCTCGCAGCAGTTGGAGCAATGTTTGATGTGGTTGACAACATCAGAAGGGAAAAAACACAACCACATATCCATGTGATTGTGAGGCCAGTAGTTCCAGATAATAACACAAGCTGGCAGGTGTTTGAGAATGATCAACAGATCATCAATTTTTTGCAAGAAGAGGCTGAATTCTCAGCTAGGAATCAGGACAGACTAGAGCAGTAGTATGGTGATCAAGTAGTGCACCTGCAGAAAAACAAGCTTCCCAAGGGTTTAGTAACATTGGAGTCTATCTTCAACCCTAATGACCAGTTCCATAAGGAAAAGGCTAACATACAGGTCAAGAGAGAAGATTCAGAGCCAATTCCAGTTGGGGAAGGAAAAACACTTCAAATTGGTAAAGTGGCCACTGAGCAGGAGAAATCAGATTTCATACAACTTTGCCAAGAATTTCAAGATGTCTTCGCTTGGAGCTATGAAGACTTGAGATGATTCAATCCAAAGTTGGCACAACATACCATAGAATTGGATCCAAATTCTAAGCCCATCAGGAAGAAGTAGAGACCAGTCAACCCTCACATTGAGCCTCTAATGAAGAAAGAGCTAAACAAGCTAATAGAGGCAAGCATTATATTCCCGATCAAGCACTCAAGCTGGGTTGCAAAATTGGTTCCGGTCAGGAAGAAGAGTGGAGAAATCAGGTTGTGTGTGGACTTCTGAGACCTCAACAGGGCATCTCTCAAAGACCATTACCCACTTCCTTCAATGGAACAAATATTGCAAGTGGTATCCGGTTCGGAGAGATTCTCTCTCCTAGATGGCTACTCAGGGTATAATCAGATAATGGTGAAAGAAGATGACTAGTTCAAGATGGCTTTCACCACCAAATGGGGCACCTATGCCTACAAGAAGATGCCATTTGGGCTATCAAATGCTGGAGCCACTTTCCAAAGGGCAATGGATATGGCATTCAAGGGATTGATCAATAAAATAGTTCTGATATATCTTGACGACATCACTGTATTCTCTAAAAATGCAGCAGATCACCTCTTTCATCTGAGGTAGGTATTTTAGAGGTGTAGAATATTTAGGGTATCATTGAATCCCAAAAAATGCATATTCTTGGCTCATGAAGGAAAACTTCTAGGCCATATTGTTTCAAAGGAGGGGTTGATGATTGACCCAAAAAGAATTGAAGTAATTTGAGCATTGTCATTTCCAAGTCACAAGAAGGCTCTTCAAAGCTTCTTAGGAAGGATCAATTTTGTCCGCAGGTTTGTTCCAAGCTTTGTAGCTCTCGTAAAGCCAATAACGCTGATGTTAAAGAAGAGCATGGGCATTTAAGTGGACATCTGAAGGGAAGGAAAGTTTTGAGGCAATAAAAGAGGCTATATCTCAAGCTTCGACTCTCGTCAATCTAGACTTCTCCAAGGACTTCATGCTATATGCCTTCGGTGGTGGAGACACAATTTCTGCAATCCTAGTACAAAAAAACAAAGAGGGATTAGAACAACCAGTTTCTTTCTTCAGTCAAGGCTTGGAGGAATACGAAACTAGGTACTCTTTCATTGAAAAGCATGTCCTTGCAGTGATCAGGAGCTTAAAGAAATTCAAGCACCTAGTCTCAAACAACAAGATCCAATTGTTGGTCTCTCATGCGGGAGTCAAGGAATTCCTTCTAAACAAGGATCTAAATGAGAAATGTGTAGGATGGATAACCCGTGTCATGGAATATGACATCGAGATCAAGGTCACAAAACTAGTACGTGGAAAAGGACTATGTGAACATCTAGCCTTGAGTCGGCAAGTTGAAGAAGGTGATGGAAAAGAGACTGTCTTGGTACTACATGATGGTTAGGAACAGGAAAATGATGACGTGCCTGCTCCTTGTTGGACTCAGAATATGATACACTTCCTACAGGTAGGCCTATGCCCTCCAGAATTGAACAAAGAAAAAAGGAGATACTTCAGATTATAAGCCATTCCATATATGTGCTTGTTGATGGTGTTTTGTTCAAGAAAGACATCAATGGAGTTCTATTGAGGTGCATTGGGATAGGTCAAATTGAGAGGGTGTTACAAGATTTTCATGATGGAGATTCTGGAGGAAATTTTTCCCCATGGATAACAGCTCTCAAGATAATGAAGGTAGGGTATTATTGGCCCACAGTGTTCAGCGACTGCTATACATGGATAAGAAAGTGTAAGAAATGTGCACTCTTCATAGGAAAAGAAAGACTAGCAGTGCTTCCATTGCACCCAATTTTGGTTGACCAACCATTTATAAAATGGGGATTGGACTTCATCGGGGTCATCAATCCAAACTCAAGCCAAGGCAAGTGGATTCTCACGGCAACAGACTATTTCACCAAGTGGACTGAAGCAGTAGCGCTTAAAGAAGCAAATGAGTCTAACATACTAGACTTTTATGAAGGAATAGTGACCAGGTTCGGTGTGCCAGCCACTATCATATCAGATAATGCATTGGCATTCATAGGTTCCAAGATTACAGAATGGGCTGTCAAGAATGGAATCTATTTGAGCACCTCTTCAAACTATTACCCGCAGGGTAATGGACAGGCAGAGTCCACGAACAAGAATTTGCTAAGAATAATCAGAAGGACTTGGGATGAAAACCAAAGGACATGGCATACCAAAGCTAAAATCAGCATTATGGGCTAACAGGATAATGCCAAAGAGGTCTACAGGTAATTCTCCCTACAAGTTAGTCTATGGGAAAGAGGCAGTATTGCCTATATCATTAGAACTGCCTCCATTGGAGCTCATGAAGCAGTTGGAGTTGGCTGAGTTCAAACCAATGGAAGCCAAGTATGCGGAGTTGATGGAATTGGAGGAAATCAGAGAACATGCAGTTCAGACGATTGAGAAGGATCAGGCCTTAGTAAAAAGATGGTTTGATAAGAAGGAAAGAGCAAGGACCTTCCAAGGAAGGGGACCTAGTTCTGAAATGGGATGCAGATCAGGAAAAACCAGGAAGGCATTCCAAGTTTGATGCCATTTGGAGTGGCCCCTACATGGTCACAGGATGTAAGAGTAGTAATGCCTTCCAATTATCTACATTGGATGGAGAATAACTCCCGATTCTAGTTAACAGAATCTATCTTAAACATTGCTACTAAAAGGAAAAGGTTTACTCTTGTAAATATTAGCCTAGATTTCAATTCCTCTAAGTGTGTATGCACATTGTCTTGTTGTAGTTAGGTTTCAGTTTCCCTAAGTGCTTCGGCACAGGTTTTGTTGCTCTCAGGTTGAATTTCTACAGTTCAGCGTGCTCTCAGAGAAGGAGTTGTGGTATCAGGCTCGAGATCAGATATCAGGTTGGTTTCAGGTTATTGCTTATGACTCCATGCCTAATGGATTGCTAAAAGGCCACTGATCTTCTACCTAGTAGGTAGGTGATCCCGTTGAGTCACCAAATTTTTGTATATATCTCCCTCCCCAGGGAAATATAGAAAAATCAGAAGAATATGGAAATAAAGGTGCATAGTCAGAAGATGTCGACACAAAAAAATTTGTGCCATGCCTGGTGCAGGTTGGAGGCACACAACAAAGATGTCGACATGAAAAAATTCACGCCCTAAAAAAGCGTAGGTTGGAGGCGCACAGTAGAAGATGTCGACATGAAAAATTTCACGCCCTGGCACAGGTTGGAGGCACAGGTAAAAAGATGTCGACATGAAAAAGGATTGTGCCCTAGCGCAGGTTGGAGGCGCAGGTAAGAAGATGTCGACATGAAAAAATTTGTGCAACCTGGAGTACAGCTTGGAGGCACACAGCAAAAGATGTCAACATGGAAAGTTCGCGCCCTGGCGCAGGTTGGAGGCGCAGATCAGAAGATGTCGACATGGAAAACATTCCACCCTGGCGCAGGTTGGAGGCGCAGAGTAGAATATGTTGACATGGAAAATTTAGTGCCTATGGTGCACTTAAGAGTATGTTGACATGAGGATGGATGCGCCGAGGCGCTTCTTTAGGAGGTGCAACATTTTGAGCGTTGACACCCCGATAGAAGGCAAACCCTGATCCAGATATTCAAATGGCCATAACTTTTCATAGGGAGCTCAGATTCATGCAATGTTGGACTTTTCAGAAAGCTTACAAGGTCCTCTACACAACTATGACTGGATACCTTTAATTGGCTAAGAAAAATTTCTTCAAAAATGCAAAATACAATTCGCCATTTTTTGGGTTTGCTAGGGTTCTCACCTACCACCATAATGAGATGAATTAAATACAATCTGGAGGTGGTTGGGGTATATTTGGAATTCCTCTCTCTTCCCTCTCTCATTCTTCCTATAAATTGTAAGGAGGGGCTTCTTTATAAAGGTTGGACATTCTTGTTTTGCCCCTCCCTTCTTCTCTTTGGCAGGTGAATTTGTGGAGTTCAAACCTCCCATCTAAAATTGTAATGCAACTTTTCCTCTTGGCATTTTGTAGTGTATTGTATCAATCTTTGGAGAAAATAATGCATGTCTGTGGATGATTCTCAACCCTCTATGTGTTCATTTGCATCCTCCTGATCTTTCACTACAAATTTTGTTATCTTTGCATGATCTTGCATTGCATTTTAATGGTTTGTGTTTATTGGCAAGACAGGTGTTCTTCATTCCTCGGTGCATCACCTTTGTTAGTTTAGGTTTATTTTTATGCATCTTCTTACCCTGTCTCCTTGGCAAGTTAGATTAGGTTTTTGAGTAAACCCTCTGCATTTTTATGTGTGCATCTGAACAGAGGAATAGGAACTGGCCTTCATCCGGAGAGCTTTCCTGATTCACAAGGTCCCACACTTGGGAAAAGCTCCATGTTATGCAATCGCACTGACAACACCATCAGACGCGCAAAGACACTCTGATAACACAAGTGTAGGAAAGAATTCTTCTTGATAATACGAAACCTTCCCATGTGGATTCAATTTTGAGTAGTATTTTAGCTCCTTATTAGTAAATATAATTTTATCTTTGACTCTACTCAGGGTTCGCACCATTATTTTAAATTTAAATTTCAATCAATGAGTATGATATCACATGTCTCGAGTGTGAGATAAACATCTAAAGGATTATTCCAATGCCCATGTTAATAAGGTTTCTACAGATCATGATCAATCTAGTTTTAACCCCACAAAGAAGAAATATGATACCCCCATTGTGAATGATACATGTTCCCATTAAATAGAAGTAAAAGTACTAGATAAAGGAACCAATATGTATGATCTAGAATATCAATATCGAATTCTAAGGAAAAAACAAAAAACAACTCTATGGTTTGAAATAAATGCTAGAAAACATGATAATCTATATAAGCTACTCAATAATTGTGTAATCAATTTTCTACTTCACATTACTAACCCCACTATAATTTTATTAAAATTAGTGTTCAATCATTTTCAAATTAGCGAGGAATTAACAGACATCTTCTATGTTTTGCAATGCCAAATTAAACATCTTGATTACAAGGGAAATATTTCCTTTGATACATGACATTCTACCACACCATCATGTCAAGTTATAAAATCTCAATGGGTACCAAAATTTATAACACATATTAAATGAGCATACTCTAATACTAAATGATATAACTATGGACATACCATAAGAGTCATATAATAAAAAAACATGATAAGAATGTTATACCAACTATTATGCAACCAAAAATGAATTAAATATTGATTGAGAACAAATAATTTTAGACCACCTCAACAGATTTAGATCATACACAATCCCAATCAAGGGGAAACACAATAATATATTCCATAGATATCTCTAATCGTCTACAAAAAAAAAGTACATTTTCTTATTTAGATGATGATACCAACGGATATGATTATGATGAAATTTTTTTATATGTTAGATGAACAATTTTGTAAATTATATTTCAATTGTAAAAGGGAGGTTTAATTTATGTTGATATCAATGATGATGAACAACTTAATACCCCAAGTGATCCTTTTGCGGTTATCTCTACTTCTCCACAACATACACAATGAAAATTTACATGTCTACCTTGTGCTCCACACATTATGCTACAATAATTACTTATGTGCAATCGCATATCTCTCCATCTAGTATTTGATATTGATACGAGAAATCCTTAAAGTAAGAAATTTGATACTTGTGTTTATTATGACTAGATAAATTTCATTGGTCACCTATCTTATAAATGTGTTAATATTAGAAATTTTATACAATATATTATAGATATAGATGTAATTGTATAGTAATAGCCAATTGAATATTGATAATTATCTTCTTCTTAATCCTAAAACTAAAAAATATACTTTAAAAGTGCATGATAATCATCACTTAGTGCAACCACAACCCTCTTGTGATCACTCTTTGGATGTAATTATTGGCATCTATGGATAGGAATTTTGCTTTTACACATCTCTAGTAATCATAGGCATCCTTCTATACATTTGGTTTTACATAATATCTCTAGCATCTCCAACCCTCCAAGGTATCCCAATAGGTCATCAGTTGTACACATTGTCTCTAGTGTCTTATATTCTCATATGATGTCGTTCCCATCTTCTACTGCATGTGTTATGATGGTGTAAATTAAATTGCAAAAATTAATATTTTGTTCATTAATCTACATTCATTTAATTATCATACCTAGGGATGTAAAATTTCAATATTGCCAGTGTTGTATACACATTTACAAATGTTTGGGAGGTTTAAAGGTAAATTTTTGTCACTAAAATTAGGAAATAACAATACTAGAATTTAACTAGGCTATGACTGAAAGTAAATACTATAGATAATAAGAAAGCATTTAAAAATAGAGCTTAGATAAATAAATAAGTTGTTGCTAACCTAATCATGTGAAGAATTAAAACAACAAACAAAAGGAAAGGGTTAACAAACTGCAAGTGGACCCTACCTTGGGTGTTAATCCCTCAAAAGGTCTGTGTCTAAAATAAATTAGTAGAAATCATATTCTTATTTGATTAGGATGAAGATTACAAGTGAAAAATATAACCTGTCTATCTATGGATTTATATATGTATATCCCTTTCTTTTATTTTACAACATTAATCCTTCCTTTTTCTACATTCCATTACAATAGATCCATTACAGAAGAGGAGTGAAGAGATCGAGTCCTACTAGGATTTCTAGTTGGATTAAGTAAAATACCTTAACCAAATAATCCTAAAACTTACATGCATGCAACAAAACTATTCCATAGATGTTCTCATAAAATCACATAACTTAAATAAATAAATGACCATTCAATAAATTAGATATTAAGTTATGAGTTAAATCAATTAGTTATTTATCATAGTTGTAATACATAATCAGGTAATGGTGTTGAGTCTTCTTCTACGCCACACTCACGACAACGACGACGCCGCGCCTCAACCAAACAATCCCGTCCCGAAAATGCGACAATTATTTTTTTTTTTTTTTTTAATATAAAAATGGTTGTGCCCGCATACAGGCTCGAACTATAACAGTCCCGATAATGCTTCGGGAACGATGATAAGAAGAAGTTAAATCTCATTCGACGTTTCTCCAAGAAAAGGAGGGTCGTCTTTTGAGTTATTTGTCTGATGTCTGGTGCTGTCGTGATAGCAATGTTTTCAATGCTAACCTTCGGAGTAAGGCATGATTTACTTATGCGTCGAATTCAACTGACCACTCGATTTCTTTATTTTACTTTATTATCCATTTATATTACGTTATTTCATGAATTTAATACATTATAATATATATATATATATATATATATACAAGGAAAACTGAATATCATTGACATTATATATACTTTCGAAATCTATTTTACATTGATATAATTTACATATATTATATATATATAGATATTATATTAATATTAAAACAATTATTTTAAATTCGTTATATTTACCCTACTTTGTATATTTGAATTGTTTTAAAGTCAAGGTACCCCAACTTGACCAAGTATGTACCGAGTAAGATTACCATATTAATGTTGCAAAAGGACTAAAAGCCTTCGTACTTCCATGTTCAAACTTTGTTTAACATTTCTTTATTGTTGGGGCATTTTCAACTAAGTGGTTCAGCCGACCCTTGAAACATGGTATTAACTTCCCCTTCCTACTTCTCCTACGTGCAAGTCAATTCCATTGAGGCCGCAGTGCATCATTTTGTTGATTTAATTTCGAAGGAATTAAGGTGCAAGATTTGAAGACTGTCCAAATGGCCTGGCCGGTAGGAAAGAGGGTAGAGGAGCCAGCTAAGGCGCATCTTCGGGTAGTGGAGGCGCAAGCAGGGAGCAACCATTTTATCGTTCAGTTTTTCAAGCACTGCAACAATTTAAATATTCACTGTGACAGACAGTGCTTTGGTAAGTTGACCATCAGGGTATCTACTGAAACGTATCATCATTTCCCTACAGACTTTTTTTTTTATAATGGCAGTTATCTCTTAGACACGCTTATGGGTGACTGACTGTCTTGATTTTGAGACTAACTTCACATTTGTTTGGGCAGTTGCGAGGCCTGCCATGCAGTTTGATATTTGTGAAGCTAGGACCACTCGCAGTGTCCAAATCTGTAAGGGGAAAAACGTTCAGCACCTTGGTAAGCATTGCAACAATTTAAACATTCGTTGGACAGTCAGCACTTTGTGTATCACGTTGTCTATCAGGCATATCTGCTGGAACGTATCAACTATTTATATATATATATATGCATATACGTAACAAGTTATTCCCCCTTCTTAGACAACGAGTTAAGGGTGATTTTGCAGTTATTCTCTTAGACAACGATTAAAGGGGTGATTTGGTCTTGAGAGAGACTAACTTCACATTTGTTTGGACAGTTGCGAGGCCTGCCATGCAGCTTGATATTTGTGAAGCTAAGACCACTCGCAGTGTCCTAAACTGTAAAGAAAAAAAAACGTTTAAATCTGCTTGCAAGCATAACAACAATTAAATAATCTCTGTGACAGTCATTGCTTGGTGTATCAGCTGACTATCAGGCAGAAGTCCTTCTTTATCTTGTAATTACAATTTCTGTATCTGGATTTGAAGAGTATTTTGTAACAGAGAATATCTATGAGATTGCTGTGTCTATTTTAGAATACCTGTTTGATGATGGATGTAAAATCTTGTGTATGTTATATAATTAGTCTGTATCAGAGCTGTGTGTTTCTAAAATAGAAGGGGGACATTAATAGTATAATAATAGTGCTACGATTTGGTAATAGTAAATTCATTACTTTCTAGTATTATTTTGGCATGAAATACTATTTGAAGTATTTAAACAAGATTTGGTGAAATATCCTTGTTAAACGCTAGGGAGTAATGGATAATAATTTTAACAAGATTTAAGTCTTTCATTAAAATTCCCTTCTACGCAATTTAATAACGTTGTATGAGATTTCAAAGTGGGTTGATTTATTTTCCTTCCTTAATTTACAATGGGCTTTCAAAAGATTTAGTCCCATTTCCTTTTTGTATTTCGCAATTAATTTCACAACAAATTCATAAATGAAGGACAACATGTTAGAGCTAGAATTGGATGGACTTCTTTATTGGCATATTTTATATTATTGAGCCTTAAGCCTTTATATCAACAAAATAAGAATAGTAAGTGCTCTAGTGTTCAACTTTGCAACACTTCTCCTTCTAAGCAATAAGATGAAATCTAATATGTACATTTTTCTTTGTGAATTTTCCTAACATTCCACAAAAGAATACTACGATATTTCCATTAATTTTAAAGCAAGGCCTACTAACTTGTAAACAAAATTATCATTCTCAAGAAAGGTTCCAAGTCAAGTACTAAAGAGAATAGATAGATTGTCATGCATTCAACTTTTGATTCCATCTATATTACATACTTATTATTGGAATTCAACAAGAAACAATTTTCATTCAATATTTGATACAACACTTTCCAATAAATCTTAGAGCAAGAAATACTTTCATTGCAATGCAACTTTCCTTAAAATCTTTTACAACACATTCTACTTCATGTGGAACAAATTTACAATTATGTATACTAAAGAAAACAAGGCAATATTACATTTTTCCTCCAGTCAAGGGGGTAAATACATGATGTCTTCACATTGTCAACAACAAGGTTCATGTGTTCCAAAGAGTTCTTCTTCCATGCTCCAAGTTCCATGAAGATCAATCACAACCAAGATAGGGGGAGAGGCAACACTCTCCTCCCAACCAAATCTCAATGGAGAAGAGAAGCAATCTCCTCCATTGACCCCCGAGCCCCAAACACAACACAATGAAAGGGTGGTCTCCAACTCAAGGCAACAATACATGCTTCCACAATACAAGTTCTTCACAACATTCAAGCTAAAATAGAAGAACAAAAGAGACACACAATAACATCAAACATTACACAACAAGGCTTGCATCCAAGCCAACAAGAGAAGGAACTATGGGAATATTTTCCTTATGCCTCCCAAATGAGATGAGATGCCCATCCAAAACCCTCCACAATATAACACAAGCCCCTATGACTCTTATGCCTCCCTCAAGTACCCCTTTTTCCTCCCATACTCTTATGCCTCCCTCCTCTTATGGCTCCCTCAAAGACAAGGTAGAATGTAAACATTCCTACCCAAGATGGGCATCCCTCTCAAACTCCCTCCACAATATCCTAATCTACTCTTTTGCCTCCCTCATGTGTATTCCCATAGACCTCTCCTATACTACACAAAAAGCATTCAAACCATTTTTCACAATACACCAAAGTAAACATGCATTTTTTTTCACAATTTTAGCATAGAAGCAATAATAATATGAAAGCAAAAACAAAGGAGAGGGTTCCCTACCTCTCCATTGGAGAAGCCTAAACCAAGAAACTTGTCCAAGCTCCTTCCCAAATCAATCCAAGCATGCAAGTCCAAAAACTCTCTCTATCTCTTTCTCCCAATTCTTCTCTCTCAAAAATCACAAAAGAGAACTCTTCAACAACACAAAAACAAAGCTCTAACCCCCTCAACAAGAGAGGAAGTTTCAATAAATAGATCAAAGGTAAGGGTGAGGGTGATGTGGCTCCATGTAGGATGCCACATCACACATCCTCAAACCATCTCCCAAGGTCAACTCAAATCCCAAAACACCATAAATGGGTGGTTGGGTTGAATGACAACCCTCTTCCACATTCAACCCTTTCCCATGTGCCTTAAGGCACAATTAAATGCAAAATGAGGAAAATGCACTCCAAAGTCATATTTCCCTTCCCAAAACAATAAATAGCCCCCTTTTTGGATTCCCAACCCATAGATATGGTTGGTAAGGGGTTTTGGGAAGTGTGGGACAAGTTTAACTTGTCCCACAAGTCCCCTAAAATTGCCCTCAATCTCAAATTCGAGATTCTAAGAGATGGAGTGGTCAACACTCAAGACCAAGCATTCAATACAAGAGGACAACACATGGCTCAAGGAGCCAACCAATCAAAATTTATTACACCCACTTGACTTCCCCCAAAGCTTAAAAACTAAAACAAGATATTACATTAATCTAAACACACTTAACAAAAGTAATAAAAGAAGGACATCACAAAAGAAATCACCTACTAAAGTAAATAAAACAATTAAATAAAATTCTCAACCCCATGGTCACATTAGAAAATTACCCCCTCATGGAAATTTTCTCAACACATACAAGAACAAGCTAACACAATACAGTTTACAAGTTGCCTTGACGACCAATGTTGTAACCACCCGACATTCTGTTGTGTTTGGTCCCCAATCCCCCTCATGGTTGTGATCATGCTGTGTTTCCTGCAAAAATGCAAAATACCCTCTTCGGCCTTGCGGCCATGTCAAAATATCCAAAATAATCATATGCATGAAATTTATTAACATCTATACGTAATTCAAGCAATCATTATTTCTAGGTCTAATTCACAACTTAATTATGCATTTCATCATTATCCAAAATCATAGTAATGTAAATTCAACAACTACATTCTACTCATCATGGCGAAGAAATCCAATGTTAGAACACATGCAATATATCCATATAAAAATAATATCAATATCCAATAGTCTGTCCATGAGTCAGTGTAGATCATACTGAAAACAAAATCCAACCATAATCCAAATGCATCTAGTCACAAAACATCATGCTAATCAACATAAGTATAAGCCATGTCCATATCTAAAGTCTGCATAACTCAAAATGATAATCACTAAGTGTCGTAGGGAAGTGGGCATTACATCCCCCTCCCCTTAGACTAGACTTCCTCCTGGAAGTCACTGAAATAAGTGTGGAAACTGAGCTCGCAATGATGTAGCATCCTCCCAAGTAGCAGCAGTCTCATCGTATCTGTCCCATTGGACTCGAACCTGATCAATCTCTCTGCCGCGAAGGCCCAGGGTCCTGCGATCTAAAATGCGCACGGGCTCCACCATCACCTGCCCCTGATCCTGCACCTGCAATGCAGTCCAATCTAGCACATGAGAAGGATCAGAAACATATCTCCTAAGCACAGAAACGTGAAATACATCATGGACGCGCGATAAGCTAGGTGGCAGTGCTAGACGATAGGCTAAGGGGCCGAGGCGCTCCAAGATCTCAAAGGGTCCCACAAACCTAGGAGCAAGCTTAGAACCTTTTCCATAACGGATAGGGCTCTTATGTGGCCTGACACGAAGAAACACCTTCGTGCCTACCTCAAAACTGCGATCTGTCCTATGTTGGTCTGCATACTTCTTCTGTCTATCCTGAGCCTCCTGCAATCTCTGTCTAATCAAGGTAACCTGCTGCTCCATGTCCTGTAATAATGCTGGCCCAAGAGAAACCCTGTCCTCAATCCTGTCCCAGCTAAGAGGTGTCCTGCACTCTCTACCATATAATGCCTGAAAAGGAGCCATGCCTATAGAACTCTGAAAACTGTTATTGTAGGCAAACTCCACCAAATACAGATACTCCTCCCATCTCGACTGATGATCCATCACGTACATCCTGAGCATGTCCTCCAGAATCTGATTCACCCTCTCTGTCTGTCCATCTGTCTCAGGGTGATAAGCTGTACTAAAATTAATCCTCGTCCCGAGGGCATACTGCATGGTGGTCCAGAAATGGGAGGTGTACAAAGGGTCGCGGTCGCAAATGATCTTCCGCGGAATCCCATGTAATCTGACAATCTCATCAAGATATACTCGTGCTACTGCACTTGCCGTGTAGGTAGTCTTCACTGGAGAAAAGTGAGCTACCTTCGTCAATTTATCCACCGTGACCATGATGGCGTCGTGGTGGTATCTCGACGTCGGCAACCCAACAATGAAATCCATAGAAATGGTGTCCCACTTCCACTCCGGTATGGCGTGAGGATAGAGAAGGCCAGCTGGATGCTGATGCTCGGCCTTCACCCTCTGGCACTCTAAACAACGGGATACAAATGAAGCTATGTCTCTCCGAAGTCCTCTCCAAAAGTACAGCTGTCTCAAGGTGGCGTGCATCTTCTTCACCCCGGGATGGGCTGAATACGGTGCACGATGAGCCTCTGTCAAAATGTCATGTCTCAAGCCTCCATCTCTGGGAACATATATTCGACCTCTGTGTCTGAGAAGACCATCTGCCTCTAATGAGAATCCATCAAATCTCCCCTCAAGGGGTCTCTGAGACTCAATCTCTGCTCTGGCTGCAAGGTAGAAACTATCCTGAGGAAGCTGCTGCAAGATCCTACTCCGCAAATCTGTGCCCACTGAGGTGGCCATAGCCACATGTCTCCGTCTACTCAAGGCATCTGCCACCACGTTCTCCTTTCCCTTCACATGCTCTATCTCCATGTCATACTCACAAAGTAACTCCATCCAACGCCGCTGACGAGCGTTGAGATTGGGCTGCGTGAAGAGGTGGCGAAGACTCAAGTGATCAGTCCTGAGTGTAAATCTCCGGCCAAGAAGAAAATGTCTCCATCGCACTAAGGCATGTACTACTGCTGCAAGCTCAAGGTCATGGGTCGGATAATTGAGCTCATAATCTTTGAGTTTGCGAGACTCAAAGGCAACTACTCTACCCTCCTGCATTAGCACTCCTCCAATTCCTGCCAAGGAAGCATCTGTGCATACGAAAAACTCTCCATGAGGATCCGGCACTGCAAGGATAGGTGCTCTCGTAAGGCACTCCTTCAGTGTACTGAAGGCCTGCTCACATTTATCTGTCCATACAAACTTCTTCCCTTTCCGCTGAAGAGAAGTGATGGGGTGCGCAATCCGAGAGAAGTCCTGAACAAACCTCCTGTAGTATCCTGCTAATCCCATGAAACTACGCACCTCGGTCACACTAGTGGGTGCTGGCCAATCCATGATGGCTCGAATCTTGGAAGGATCGACTGCGATACCTTCCCCAGAAATAACGTGGCCCAAATACTGCACCTCAGTCTGAAAGAACGCACACTTCTCCAAGTTCCCGTAAAGGCGCTGCTCGCTAAGACACTGAAGAACTTGGCGAAGGTGCCCCTCGTGCTCCTCACATGTGCGTGAGTAAATCAGAATGTCATCAAGGAAAATGAGCACGAAGCGATCAAGGAAGGTCCTGAATACCCCATTCATCAAACTCATAAACACTGCGGGGGCATTCGTCAAACCGAAAGGTACCACTGTGAACTCGTAGTGGCCATATCTCGTGCGGAAAGCTGTCTTGTGAATATCTGTCTCCGCAATCCTGAGCTGATGGTACCCTGACTTAAGATCTATCTTGGAGAAAATGGTAGCCCCCTTCATCTGATCAAACAAATCGTCAATGCGTGGAAGGGGGTAACGATTCTTGATCGTTACTTTATTCAGCTGACGGTAGTCAATGCACAACCGAAGAGATCCATCCTTCTTCTTTACGAAGATAACTGGTGCACCCCAAGGGGATACGCTAGGACGAATTAGGCCTTTCTCCAGAAGGCCCTCCAGCTGCAACTTGAGCTCACATAACTCAAGGGTAGTCATCCGATAGGGTGCTCGTGAGATAGGCTCTGCGCCTGGAACTAGATCTATATGGAAGTCGATCTCACGTGGGGGAGGTAATCCCGGTAGCTCCCCTGGAAACACATCGGCGAACTCTGATAAGATGGGATGATCATCGAGGGAAGGTCCCCCTGACTCATCCTCTGATCTGTCACTAACTGTAACAGCATACAACTGGCAACCCCGTCGCATACACCACTTAAGCTGCATAGCGGAGATGGTGCGAATAGAAATGGGTCTCCTAACTCCTGATATCACTGACTCTACTCCAAGATCATCTATGCAAGCAATAGTCTTGTGGTAACAATCTACTCTAGCTCTGTGAGCGGACAACCAATCCATGCCTAAAATGATGCCATAAGATCCTAATGGAAGGATCCTAAGATCTGAAGTAGTGGTGAAGGGTCCCAAATCCACTACACACTCCTTGACTAAGGAGTCTACAGAAATCTTGGCTCCAGAAGCCATCTCTACGTCCCAACTACGGCCCTGCCTAACTGCCACCAGCCTACAACGCTCTACCAAAGATGGTGCAATGAAAGAATCAGAAGAACCAGAATCAAATAATATAGAGGTGGAAATACCTCCAACACTACCTGTCGTCTCAATCACAGTACTCTGATGCTCAGCCTGGCGGTTCTCGACCGCTGCGTAGATCCGATGACTCCGTGCCATATCTCCAACAGTAGGCTCTGAGCTCTGTGTCTTACCCTTGGTAGGGTTAAGTGGGCAATCTCTCCAAATATGCCCAACGACTCCGCAACCATAACAGCCGCCTGATCCTCTCCAGTGGGAAGCGGCTCCAGCTGGTACTCTAGATGACTGAGATGCCGATCCTGACGATCCGGCTATGGACTGCTGAGGTCTCTGCTGACGAGCTCCGACTGACTGAGCTCTCGGTGCACCCTGTGTCCTGATGGGACCCCTAGGAGGAGGCCCCATACTACGTCCTCTCTGTGCATCGAATCTCTGAGGAGGTCGGTAAGGTGGGCGGGTCTGCTGCTGCTGCTGCTGCTGTGGTGGCCTAAATGAAGCCTGCCCTGAACTCTGTCCACCCCGTGGAGGAGGAACTGACCCCTTCGACCTACTATCCTGCATCTGCTGGATACGGCTCCGAACTCTATCTCTAGCCTGCTGTGTCTTCCCCCGTGTCTCCTCTGCAATATAGGCCTTCTCCACGGCCTCTGCTAACGTCTGTGGGCAGTGAATGCGTACTGCGCCAGCTAAATCCAAGTTCAGGCCCCGGATGAACCTGTGAATCCGTACCTGCTCATCCTGCATATAGTCGACATACTGAAGTAGGTCCAGAAATCGACTCTCATACTCAGCTACTGTCATCGATCCCTGACGGAGGTCATGAAACTCATCTATCCGCTGCTGAATAAACCTCCTGGGTAAATACCTGCTCCTGAACCGCTCCTCAAACAGCTCCCAGGTAATCGTCTCTGAGTCGACATGGAGCTTCTGCTCCTCGGTCCTCCACCAGACTCCTGCTCCATCCTTCAGAAGATGGATCGCAACACGAGCTTTCGTGTTGCTACTACAAGGACAGAGCTTGAAGCATCCGCTCAAGCTCACCAACCAGGCCTCTGCCTGGAAACCGCCTATATCTCCTGAATACTGAGATGGTCGCAGCTTCAGGATCTCCCTGATATGGTCTGCAGCTGATGTATGACGAATCCTAGGTCTCTCTGTATGCTCCTCCCTCTGTCTAGGGCTCCGAGACCTGTCCCTATGTCCTGAAATCCTGTCCCCATGTCCTCTCTGTGGCGACTCTGCCCTAGCCGACTCTGCACGGAAATTCTCTGCTCTGTGCTCCTCGCTGTGTCGAGGGGATGCCTGGGCATCTACTGATGGCTCCAAACTATGCCTAGCAAGTCGTCCTCCCAAGGGCTCTCCGCGTATAGCGGCATTGACATCCTGAAGTGTCTGCAAAATCTGAGGCAGAAGGGCTGCTACGGCCTGCTCTGGCGGTGGTATGTCTAGGTCTATGTGAAGAGACCCCTCGCCCAATCCGCGCCTCCTGCACAGATCAAGGCGAGAGTTAGTTCACTGTACTAGGTCTTGTGCAGTTTTCAAAATTTTTGTTTACTATAATTATCAACAATATGGTTTCATATTTTAAAAGAATAATGCTCTGTACTAAGTTAAGTGTTCCTGTTTCACGTTTTTTGCATGTGCCCAAGGGTCCCAGCTTCGAACCCCTGGCTCTGATACCAAAAATGTAACGCCGGAAACTAGCCGACGCCACACTCACGACACGACGACGACGACGCCGCAACCAAACAACCCGTCCCGAAAATGCGACAATTTTTTTTTAAAAATGGTTGTGCCCGCATGCAGGCTCGAACTATAACAGTTTCGATAATGTTTCGGGAACGATGATGCTAAATTAAATCTCATTCGATGTTTCTCACAAGAAAAAAGGTCGTCTTTTGAGTTATTCTGTCTGATGTCCGGTGCTGTCGTGATAGCAAAGTTTTCAATACTAACCCTGGAGTAAGGTATACTTTTATAATGCGTCGAATTCACTATCCACTCGATTTTTATTTCTGTTTATTATCCATTTACATTACGTAACTCATGAATTTAATACATTATATATATATATATATATATATATATATATTATATATATATGTATATATATGCATACATATATCAAGGAAAACATACATTGAGGTATATATACTTTGACATCAATTCATTCATCATACGACTTTACAATGTTTAAGATAAACGTATCACCATGTTATATAATTATTAAAATGTTATAAGGAAATTAAGTCATATTTCCTACTACTATTACACTATATAATATAAAGTAACTTAACAACTTGAGTAGTTGTCCGAGTAGGATTACCATATTTAAAAGGACCAAAAGGTAAAAGCCTTCGCCAAACCTTGCTGTTCAAACTTGTTTAATATTTCTTTATTGTTGGGGCGGTGGGTGGTTCAGCCGACCCCTGACATGTATTAACACCCCTTCCCTACCCCCTACGTGCAAGTCAATTCCGCCGGCCGCAGTGCATCATTTTCTCCGTTTAGATTTCGTGAATCTAGGTTCGAACTCAGACTGAAACGGCCCTGGCCGCGTAGGAAGCCGCGTAGTCTGTCAGGCAGTGGAGGCGCACCAGCAGCAGGGCATTTTTCAAGCACTGCAACAATGTAAATATTCACTGTGACAGACAGTGCTTGGGTATCTAGTTGACCATCGGGCATATCTACTGAAACGTATCATCATTTCCCTTCTTCCTTTTTTTTTATAATGGCAGTTATTCGCTTAGACACGGCTTATGGGTGACTGACTGTCTTGATTTTGAGACTAACTTCACATTTGTTTGGGCAGTTGCGAGGCCTGCCATGCAGTTTGATATTTGTGAAGCTAGGACCACTCGCAGTGTCCAAATCTGTAAGGGGAAAAACGTTCAGCACCTTGGTAAGCATTGCAACAATTTAAACATTCGTTGGACAATCAGCACTTTGTGTATCACGTTGTCTATCAGGCATATCTGCTGGAAACATATCATTTTTTTTTATATATATATACGCAGTTATTTTCTTAGACAACGAGTTAAGGGTGATTGACTGGTCTTGATTTTGAGACTAACTTCACGTTTGTTTGGACAGTTGCGAGGCCTGCCATGCAGCTTGATATTTGTGAAGCTAAGACCACTCGCAGTGTCCTAAACTGTAAAGAAAAAACGTTTAAATCTGCTTGCAAGCATAACAACAATTAAATAATCTCTGTAACAGTCATTGCTTGGTGTATCAGCTGACTATCAGGCAGAAGTCCTTCTTTATCTTGTAATTACAATTTCTGTATCTGGATTTGAAGAGTATTTTGTAACAGAGAATATCTATGAGATTGCTGTGTCTATTTTAGAATACCTGTTTGATGATGGATGTAAAATCTTGTGTATGTTATATAATTAGTCTGTATCAGAGCTGTGTGTTTCTAAAATAGAAGGGGGACATTAATAGTATAATAATAGTGCTACGATTTGGTAATAGTAAATTCATTACTTTCTAGTATTATTTTGGCATGAAATACTATTTGAAGTATTTAAACAAGATTTGGTGAAATATCCTTGTTAAACGCTAGGGAGTAATGGATAATAATTTTAACAAGATTTAAGTCTTTCATTAAAATTCCCTTCTACGCAATTTAATAACGTTGTATGAGATTTCAAAGTGGGTTGATTTATTTTCCTTCCTTAATTTACAATGGGCTTTCAAAAGATTTAGTCCCATTTCCTTTTTGTATTTCGCAATTAATTTCACAACAAATTCATAAATGAAGGACAGCATGTTAGAGCTAGAATATGGACTTCTTTATTGGCATATTTTATATTATTGAGCCTTAAGCCTTTATATCAACAAAATAAGAATAGTAAGTGCTCTAGTGTTCAACTTTGCAACACTTCTCCTTCTAAGCAATAAGATGAAATCTAATATGTACATTTTTCTTTGTGAATTTTCCTAACATTCCACAAAAGAATACTACGATATTTCCATTAATTTTAAAGCAAGGTCTACTAACATGTAAACAAAATTATCATTCTCAAGAAGAGGTTCCAAGTCAAGTACTAAAGAGAATAGATAGATTGTCATGCTTTCAACTTTTGATTCCATCTATATTACATACTTATTATTGGAATTTCAACAAGAAACAATTTTCATTCAATATTTGTTACAACACTTTCCAATAAATCTTAGAGCAAGAAATACTTTCATTCCAATGCAACTTTCCTTAAAAATCTTTTACAACACATTCTGCTTCATGTGGAACAAATTTGCAATTATGTATACTAAAGAAAACAAGGCAATATTACATTTTTCCTCCACTCAAGGTGGGTAAATACATGATGTCTTCACATTGTCAACAACGAGGTTCATGTGCTCCAAAGAGTTCTTCTTCCATGCTCCAAGTTCCATGAAGTTCAATCACAACCAAGATAGGGGGAGAGGCAACACTCTCCTCCCAACCAAATCTCAATGGAGAAGAGAAGCAATCTCCTCCATTGACCCCCGAGCCCCAAACACAACACAATGAAGGGTGGTCTCCAACTCAAGGCAACAATACATGCTTCCACAATACAAGTTCTTCACAACATTCAAGCTAAAATAGAAGAACAAAGAGACACACAATAACATCAAACATTACACAACAAGGCTTGCATCCAAGCCAACAAGAGAAGGAACTATGGGAATATTTTCCTTATGCCTCCCAAATGAGATGAGATGCCCATCCAAAACCCTCCACAATAAAACACAAGCCCCTATGACTCTTATGCCTCCCTCAAGTACCCCTTTTTCCTCCCATACTCTTATGCCTCCCTCCTCTTATGGCTCCCTCAAAGACAAGGTAGAATGTAAACATTCCTACCCAAGATGGGCATCCCTCTCAAACTCCCTCCACAATATCCTAATCTACTCTTTTGCCTCCCTCATGAGTATTCCCATAGACCTCTCCTATACTACACAATAAGCATTCAAACCATTTTTCACAATACACCAAAGTAAACATGCATTTTTTTTTTCACAATTTTAGCATAGAAGCAATAATAATATGAAAGCAAAAACAAAGGAGAGGGTTCCCTACCTCTCCATTGGAGAAGCCTAAACCAAGAACTTGTCCAAGCTCCTTCCCAAATCAATCCAAGCATGCAAGTCCAAAAACTCTCTTTATCTCTTTCTCCCAATTCTTCTCTCTCAAAAATCACAAAAGAGAACTCTTCAACAACACAAAAAACAAAGCTCCAACCCCCTCAACAAGAGAGGAAGTTTCAATAAATAGACAAGAGGAAGGAGTGAGGGTGATGTGGCTCCATGTAGGATGCCACATCACACATCCTCAAACCATCTCCCAAGGTCAACTCAAATCCCAAAACACCATAAATGGGTGGTTGGGTTGAATGACAACCCTCTTCCACATTCAACCCTTTCCCATGTGCCTTAAGGCACAATTAAATGCAAAATGAGGAAAATGCACTCCAAAGTCATATTTCCCTTCCCAAAACAATAAATAGCCCCCTTTTTGGATTCCCAACCCATAGATATGGTTGGTAAGGGGTTTTGGGAAGTGTGGGACAAGTTTAACTTGTCCCACAAGTCCCCTAAAATTGCCCTCAATCTCAAATTCGAGATTCAAGAGCATGGAGTGGTCAACACTCAAAACCAAGCATTCAATACAAGAGGACACACAAGGCTCAAGGAGCCAACAATCAAAATTTATTACACCCACTTGACTTCCCCCAAAGCTTAAAACTAAAACAAGATATTACATTAATCCAAACACACTTAACAAAAGTAATTTAACAAAGGACTTCACAAAAGAATTCACCTACTAAATCAAGTAAAACAAGTAGTAAAATTCTTACCCCCTTGGTCACATTAGAAAATTTCCCCCTCATGGAAATTTTCTCAACACATAAAAGACAAAGTTAACACAATACAATTTACTAGTTGCCTTGACGACCAATGTTGTAACCACCCGACATCCTGTTGTGTTTGGTCCCCAATCCCCCTCATGGTTGTGATCATGCTGTGTTTCCTGCAAAATGCAAAATACCCTCTTCGGCCTTGTGGCCATGTAAAAATTTCCAAAATAATCATATGCATGAACTTCATTAACATCTATACGTAATTCAATTATCCATTATTCTAGGTCTAATTCACAACTTAATTATGCATTTCATCATCATCCAAAAATCATAGTAATGTAAATTCAACAACTACATTCTACTCATCATGGCGAAGAAATCCAATGTTAGAACACATGCAATATATCCATATAAAAAAATAATATCAATATCCAATAGTCTGTCCATGAGTCAGTGTAGATCATACTGAAAACAAAATCCAACCATAATCCAAATGCATCTAGTCACAAAACATCATGCTAATCAACATAAGTATAAGCCATGTCCATATCTAAAGTCTGCATAACTCAAAATGATAATCACTAAGTGTCGTAGGGAAGTGGGCCAGTGTGTGTAAGATTGATTGGAGATGTTGGAGCCCTAGTTGCATGGCATTTAGGTGAAAATCTAAAGTCCCTACTAGATAAGAAGACTTATGATTTACTATTTTAAACTAGTTAACACAAATAGGGGACATTTGTGAAAGAACCTCCATCACGAACCATTCAATCTGACGAGCATTTCATTAACCATGAAGAAGCCAAAATTCTGACTTATAATAAATGCCGTTGTAGACATTACCTCAGTGTAAGAGAAACTGAAGGGCAAACTACCTGGAAAGCTTCAGAAACTTGGACTTATTCAGCTGTGGGGCCCACATACTACCACATGCTCTCAATCCATGCTTTCGCGTTCTATTTTTCCGTGCTTAGTCGAGCTGCACAACAATCTAATCATCAATCTTGTATCCAAGGAAACCAATCGAAATAGGACTCCTAGAATACCTCTTTATTCGACATCAAGCTATTCATAGCAAAGAGAGTTTCAGAGACCAGAGTGAAAAGACGGCTTCTGAACGATCATTCATGTGAAGACATGGAAGATATAGCCACCTTAAGAAGCATCATCGTCTCTGAGCTACGTGAGTATCGACTTACATCTGAGAGACCAACTTCTGCTCAACAGTGAGTGAAGACTTGTAGGTCTCCATGCATTTGAGCAGTACAATTACAATGTCTGAGCATCAAAATTTGTTTCTGTTAGATTCACAATTGGACTCAAAGGGCCTTGTTCATGTGGACCCTAGAAAACATAATATGCACACCATATCCTTCAAGTATGAGGGATTATGGGGTATTGTCATAGGGTACGTGACCGTTTTCCCTCAATCTCGATGAGAGGATACACCCTATGAGACAACTACAATTGTCAAAAGCATGTCACAATTAACAATAAATATCTTCAAAATATCTCAGATGGATGTGCTAACCGCATATTCGGGATGCAAAGAAACCCAAGTAAAGGCTAGGGTATAACTGTTAAAATACCATCATAACACAGGAAAAGAAACAAGACTAAGATCCTCCATAAACTACCTAGTATCGATCACGAATGCACACCCTATCTATGGGGTCATATATCCATGAAATCTCATGAGGATTATCTTTACATCTGAGTGGCATGCGCTAATCTAACAACAGTACATGTAGCGCTCAATGAGCATGGTAGAAGACAAAAATTTGGTTCTGATCAACCTTGTATCTGCACTCCCTTCTCAACTCCAAGTGAGTTCGTTATGACACTCAATGTCACTTAAATAGAAAATAACATTTCATGTCAACTCGTGAACTTGCTTACAGTCACCAGAAAAGGACATCCAACAACAATCCAACATCACCTAGGCTAGCTAAGTCACCTAAATCCTTTTTGCCAAAGCCAAGCAATGTGGACAAAATCACATTGATAGGGTCCCCCAAAGAAGCAAACATGGAACTCCATATCTTCATCAACTATCAAGCAGTAGAATATCTCAACCCTTCTCCATCATCTGCTTTGTCATTTTTTGGGTTCTGCATTAAGAACCAACACTCATGATACTGACAACATGCTAGTACAATGAAGCTTGACAAAACTATGGTCAATTCGAACTTCAAGCAAGCACATCTAGGTAAGTGATGAGTTTTAAAAAATCGATTAAAGACGTCACCACTGTAGAATTAATTTAGAAGGCTTACATCTCAATAAATTACGTACATAGATGATATATATTTGATGAGGAGATATATCATATATAGGATATTTCTTTCCCATAGCTCATATGTAATGGTTATACCTTATGGATATATGCTATTGTCTAGACCTTACAGCCCATCTAAAAAGACTATGGTTGATACATTCGGGTGACTATTTCCCATGGTACTCTGTCTCTTAACATAATTTATGATATCTCTATATGCTGATAGATATACTAAATATCACTGTACATCTTGTCAAATGCTAGATGAACAAATGATACAGAAACTTACATTTTAGAATCTGTAACTAGGCCAAGTTCGAACTATGTACCACTCAGATACTGTACAATATTTTGTACATTGAAAAAGGTATTCTTAAAATGTTCCTGGATTGACTACCAACTGCATGTCTGATCAGTTAGATGTTTGAAATCATCAATTCTATAGGTCAGAATTTCCTGTTGTAAATGGCATAAAAATCTTGTATGAAATATCAAGTACAGCGGTATGGTTAATCTGCTCAAATTAGACATTTTCTAAAAGATAAGTTCATTTTGAATGAGATATTGATCACTTTGATGATTGTATAGTAGCTTTACTCCCTTACCTCAAAAAGAGAATCTACCTACCCTTGTTCGCATTATAACGTATTGTGTGTGTGTTTTCACTTTTTCTGTTGGATCGGGGGTCACTATTGATAAGTTTAAAATTCATGAATGGTATGTGGACTTCCCAGGTTCGATTGCCAGTTATTATTTGCTAGTTATAAATAAGAGATGAATGGTTGTCTTAAAAAGAAGGAACAATACAGTTGGATCTATTCAGAGGTGATCACCATCTATGGCAACTTTGAAACATCTTGAGAGTAGTTCAAGAAAGATTTGAGCTGGAGCCATGAATACCTTGCTCCCGACGGATTTGAGTCTTGATATCTCACTACTATGCAATTGTTCGTATTTGAATGGTCTACATTTTACATTTGAGTTAAAGTTAAATTATTTACTATAGACATTGAATACACTCTGTGTTGTAGGTTTCATCATGGACCATGCCAACAAAAATCACAACAAGACTTTATGAAGAAACTTGCAAGAAAATGCAAAGTATGTCTACACACTTGTGTATATTGTACTCTGAGTGTGTAATATTTTTTAGTACTTAAAGGAGGGAAAATATAGACACTCAAATTTAGCAATTCATTCTTTGAACCTGTTAGTTTTGAAAATGCACTCTTTCTAAGATAACTAAACCCTTTCTATTCCTTATCAATACATTCTGAAATATAATGTATAGATTTGATAGTTATAAACAATAATATGCCAACATATTCTAAGAGTTCAATTCATAAAATCCATAGAAAAATCCCAAATATGAAGATAAAAACTCCATTTTCTAGGTCTATCATCCTTACTCAAGGTCGTATAGTTTTTTCAACAATTTATATATGGTCATGACCAAATTTTATAATATTTCACTTGCATATCCTCCATCTATTCTTTCAGTTTAACATTCCTTGATTGCCCTTTACTCTTTCTAGGTTGTTTATTCTTGATAATTTACCTTCCAAATCCTATATAAGAAAGTTAACACTACATAATTTTCTAACCTTGAAATCGTATGGCACTACACTGATAACTTCTTACACTTACAAAAGGTCCCATAGGCTCCCTAAATATGAAAAAATCCCATGCAACTTCATTAGGAAAACAAGAACTATATGTTTGAATCTTCTTACTATGTTAACGCATAAAGCTTTGTCATTTACAAACACTCAAACATCCATTCTCTAAGTATTTTAACAAGATCTGATCTCAAATCATGCATTGTCAAAAATATTTCCATACCTACTTACATTCATTAAAATATCACATGGTAGGTGCTGAATAAAATGTTGTTTGAGGCATTCTTCATAGTAGTGCCAACAATTAAAGTGCAATGGGGTGACCAAACCCCAACTAATGTTTCTTTTATAGGGTTTCTCATCTATTGTTATGGTTTGAAATTTTATTTAGAGGGATTTGAAACATGACCAACAAATAGGGTTGAAAATGAAAAAAAATTCTAGGTAGGAGACACTCCCTAAAAGTTAATGATCCAGAATCCAAGTAGGTCCAAGACCATACAATAGGGTGAATACCATTGAAAGAGTTCTAGTATAGTTGTACAATCTTTCCCTAGGTCATTTTCTAGTCACAATTCTTGGAACAAAGAATCATCAGTCTCAAATGTCCTATTTAAAGTAGTTTTCACACCTAAAACTTCCTAGATCATATGTAAACATATAACTTGTGACTAATCCCCTTGTGTTTTCAATTTCATATCTTGTTTCATACATTAGTTCCTATGATTATTACGTTATTTGGAAAGTAGATAATTAATATTGAAAATTCGTAAATCTGAATAACCTATTGTATCTCTCCTTAAATCCTTTTAGTATACTTTATTTAGTAATCTAGATTCCATATCATATAAAACGGTATAAAAATATGTCTTGTTGTATAGATGACAAATCACCCACCATTGAAGTAGGAGATCTTTACAACCTTGTAATTTTTTTCCCAAAGAATGTTAGGATCATTTTTCACATGATATGTTCAACTCTTCACTGTTTTTTTCTTGTGGAATTTCAAGAGTCCAAATTTTCCTATTCCATTTTCTATTATTTTTCTATTACCTCCTTTAATTGAAGCTGTCATGTCAATTATAATTAGATTTTATTTTTCTTATTTAATTTTGGGAAGTTAAATTCGGACAAATTCATATATTTAGCTTTCAAATCCACAACATAAAATAGGCCACATAGCTTTGATTACAAAAATTAAACTTATTGTTTTCTTATGAAAACCATCTATTAATCGGTAAAAAATTACATTATTTAGCTTTTCTTTCCAAAGGAATAAAAAGGTCTGCGATTACTTGAAAAAATATTAAAATCAAAACGTGATTTAGTGATCTCAACGCGAAATTTTGTACGCATTTTAGACCTCAGAAGTCCAGAGGTAAAGTATAGGTCATTTGTAAAGTGTACGTCATTTGTTTATGTAAATTCATACTGAAAAAGTGAACATTTACATAGATTATTTCACAAGAAAATTTCATTTTCAATTTTTATTTCTTCTCTGAATAAACAGATTATCAAATAATTATAGATTTGTGCACAATTTAGCTTTGAAATTCATTGCAGAAATTAAGTACTATAGTGTTTTATGATAAGAATCTCAAATCCAATTGTGATTTAATTTTACTCTTCTTAACACTAAATAGTACATGCGTTATAGTGACTATAACTTTAGAGGCCAGGATTATATGTTGGAAATTATTTACCCAATTACTCTGTCGAAATGGTAGTAATCATCTTTGAAATACTAACCAACCATTAAATTTGCCAAAATTACACTATACAACTCTTAAATCCCGAGCAGAGAGGGAGGCACATGATTATGAAATGAAAAATAAAATTTTGAACCCCATTTAGTGTGCTTAAATGTATGTTTCAACATTTAGTAATTACGAAATTGACCAATATTTTTACAAGACAAATTATTGTGGTAGAGCAAAACTGGTTCCAACATTTTAGAAAAGGAAAATTTTCTACAGATTATTGGTACTGTTATGGGAAGCAATAAGTAAATAATGGATTTCACTATAAAAATGCAAACCATTTCATACTTGCAGTGTAAAAAGGGAAAAGGTCTTATTATTAGTTTAAAAAACGTTTGAAGATATAAACATTGTTATTAACTCTATAAAATCACACACAGGCACAAAATATGTGCATTGTTGCTTTCATATATTTATGAGGTATTGGTCAAATCCCTACTCTACGATATGATGGATGTGTCATGACATTGAACTATTCTAGGAAACTTGTGCATATCTGAGATGATAAAATGTAGATATAAAGAAAAAGGACATAATTATTTCGACCAACCTTCACCATTTTGTATGGTCCTTTTGGCTAGAATAATTAAATTATATTGTCTTTATGTTGGACTATCATTTTGGTATAAATTACAGGTTCAATATTATTTACGAAACTTCATCTATGCTTTGGTGTTATTTCTTAATTATGGTTAAAAAAATTGATACTAGCTTACATTCCTTTTCCTAAGAGTTGATTTTATTGTGCTTATGCTTGGATTTTTTTAAATAAAGTAGTCTTACTTTGACACACAAAGCAAGAGGGTTTGTCCTATCTATTAGTTTTGGAGGATCCAAAATAGGATTTAGACCTTCAAACAATAACATTCTCTCTAAAGATTAGGCGGTTAGCTAGTTGGTACAATAAAAAGCCAAATAAGGAATGCATCCTCATGAGGAAGTATTTGAATCACCTGAATGTGAGATTTAGATCTGATGTATAAGTTCTTTATAGTTTCCCTACCCTTACCAATGACCAAACCAACCTTTTTGATGTGTACTTTTGTTTGCACTAGATCCATCCCTACCTTGCCTATTTTTATAGTTATGTTAAATACCCATAGATCTGCCTATAAAATCACATGATTACTAAGTTGATGGGCAATATGAATTTTCTTTAAATTACTTGCAAAAACTACTTCCTTTGTCATACAAAATGGATCTGCAATACCATGGTCCTGTACCACATGTATTATAGTGCATTCATATTTCTTTTGAAGATACTCGATGCTTTTATGACCTTATTTTATGATCAACACAACCGTAGTCACATGCACATCCATTTTCCTAGCCTCTTTACAGTGAGTGTGGGGATTTTGTAGTGGAATGGATAGATGAATATTTGAAGCATTGATGTTTGCATATTGATCATTAAGATTATATTTTTTAATAAGTATTTGAATCATCTCATATTGTACATTAGCAATGCTTCCCTACGGTGTCACAAGTGCATTCCCCTCACACTATTTATTTAAGATATAATAGAGCTCAGGTTTTTTTATCCATAATAGTTAGTAAGCGAAGACAACGATAATAAACAATGCATATGATAAAGAAAGGGACTGCATGGACCTTGAGATGTGTAGAAATAAAAAGATGGAGGTAGAAGATAATAACTAGTTTTGTTCGTTGTTACAACTATTTACTCCCTTTACTCGAATCTCCAACATTCTCCTTTGGGTGGTCAAGTTGTTCTATTATTTGTACTAAATTCCTAATCTACAACATCTCATGGATCTATATGAGGCCCTCCAGTTGTCTCTTAAGATAAAATTTCCACTTCATGCTTTTCCTTT
Source organism: Taxus chinensis (assembly GCA_019776745.2). Taxonomy (NCBI): domain Eukaryota; kingdom Viridiplantae; phylum Streptophyta; class Pinopsida; order Cupressales; family Taxaceae; genus Taxus; species Taxus chinensis. The sequence goes on from CM034157.1 coordinate 166,314,466, forward strand.
TATAAACGAGCTACTCAATGGTATGTTCTATTTTGTGTTTTTGTGAGTATTAGGGGAGAATGTATATATATTTACTACTTTTCGATAACAATATTTATGAAAGTTCGAGGGGTAGTGAATAAATGAACTAATGTTTGATCTTTTGATTCTTTGAACAATGTCAAAGATGTAATTTTGTAAATATTGGTCTGACATTTTTGCCTCTAAAATAGTGAGAGAAAAACCCTTCCACATCTCAAAAACATGTAACTACATGTATATATCAAGCTTTTCTTCACTTCAACATTTCAAAATTAGTTACATCTTTCCACTCTCACTGGAATTCATGAAACCCCTTCTTGTGCTCAAATTGATGACACTAGTAGCATATTTTTTTGCACACCTTGGATCTAAAATATAGCTCGTTCTGGTGATGTTTCATATTTAATTCTATTTTGACATGTTTCCCTTCTAGATAATTTTGCAACACTCAGTAATAGGTACTGATTAGGGAGCCAACCCTAGCATTTGTGAACATGCAACTTTGAAACCTTAATGATATATCCAACCCCATTATCCCTTATAACAATCGTGACCCTTATGTTCCATCAAAATTTATTTTATACTCATTTTTGTAAATGTCAAGTATTTATACATCATCATGGTGTTTTGATTCGAGGGGGAATTTAATTGTTATGTATGGTGTGAATGAATATATTTTATGCATGTGTGGCTTTTTAGACGTATCTTTCATGTTTACTAATTCACAACCAAACAAGACTTAACCAAGAAGTTTCTCATTATCAAGAACACTAAATTATGTGTATATACCGAGATTGCCTTGCATTAGTTTTGTGCAACTTTATTGGATTGTTCCTTTCTCATCAATCTTCATCCAACCCCATCACATAAACAAATAGATAACAATAGGATCGATAAAGTTTCATGACGACACTATCCACAAAATTTCATGCCATCTTCTATCTCATAGTTAATTTTGATAGAAACATTGCAATTACATCCCCACCAACATGTGTTACAACTCAAATATAGTTACTAATATATTGTACATTTTAAAAAAGAATCTAAAATATCTCTCAAATTTCTTCATAAAAAATAAAAATTAAAAGATTAAGTATGATTTGGCAGGCAAAAATCACCAAATGCTCAAACCCATCTTCATCTTTCTCTTCCTTTTTCAAATTTTTTTTTTGCGTCTCCTAACCATCATCCAATGCCACACAATGTTTCTTTACAAGCGAAACTTTCCAATGAGTGACGTTAGGAATCATTGCATATATATTGTGAATTTCCTTAACGTGCAAGATCAAATCTTCGGTGCTTCCCCTCTGCCTCTTTCATCGCTAATGCGCTATCTCTTTGACGTTGAAAGACAATGACATACATTTTGTACGCAAATACTCGAAAGCTATCCGCTTTTGATCAAAAGCAAGATCATACTGAGTAATTCCCTTTCATACCCTGTTTGAACGTCATGCAACATTGCAAGACTCGAGTGCTGCACAAATTATGAAACCAAACTGCTGATTTATTTTCCGTATAGTGAATCTCTCTCACACGCACATATATCGTTGCCATGTGAATGAATGTTGCAGCTGCAGTAACAATATTATTCGCATTTTTTTACATTTTAGTGGAAATTGACGGAATGGTGATCGTTAGAGAATTTCAAATAAAATCAAAGTACCTAAACTCATTCCTAGAAAATATGAGTATGTAAAGCGAATCAAGGCTATTAAAAATGCTTTGTTACAACTCAACGGAAAGATTGCCATCTAAACTCTTATTTTATTGTATTTAAAACGAATGGTGTCTAGGGTTCTTTAAGTACTATATGTATATGTAGATGTAAGTCTATATATGTGCATGTGTATATATACACATAAACACACACACATACACATATATATATGTATATGTACATATATATATGTTTGTATGTATGTATACATATATATATGTTTGCATGCACACATATGTATATCTGTGTGTACATGTACAAATACATAAAATCATCGAGAGTAGATATAGATATATTTTCTAGGTATGATATTAATTAGTAGGTATAGTATTGGTTGACCCCTTTATTGATAATAAAATCACATTCAATTTTTATCGGTATGATTTCTTTGTGCTTGATTTAATTTTTGATTCTATTTTTTCTTGTAGTTTTCTTAATCCTCTTGTATTTCAATTTTCTCTATATTTTCCTTTATCTTTACTCACTTGTGTTTCTTTTCTCTTTCTTCCATGACTTTTTCTTTTTCTTTCCCAAGTTTCATATATTTTATAAATTGTTGCTTAAACCATACGAGTATGTGTTATGACTATAATACAACCTTTTTTTCCAAGGAAAGTGGGGACCCACTTGAAACTTTGAGAAGGTTATCTTAGATAAAATGTATGTTAAATCAAATGAAATATAAGATAGGAAACTACAAGATTCCTTGAAAAAATCAAAAGTAGGCCACAAGATACATAGCGAACATCATTCCAAACATGTTTGCCTAGGAAATGCAGAAGGTCTTATTTTTTGGCCTATGTATTGGTCTTCTTACTTTACCAATAAAACATATGCTTTCAAATCTATAGTACATAGTGTTTATGGTATGCAAGGATGATGTTAAAGAGTAGAAAAAGACTCAAATCTTTAACCTACGGATAATTAAGAGAAACGAGTGGAGATGTTCATCTACCTTGGCTTTAAATAATGAAAAGAACGTAAACAATTATTATCATAAGACTCACGCTGATAGACCAACAAGTCACCGAATTTCTCTGAGAAAAAATTTCAAAGATCTACTCTACAAGGGTTATGTAAATTATGTTCCAAATTTTTAATTTTGTGTAAAACACTTGCAATGATGTTACAAACTTGTTCAAAACTCTAGGATATGAGGTTCTCATAAGATAGTTTCAATGATCGACTATAAGTATCACAAATCAGTTCTATGAAAGGTTGGCACATAGACCTAGATATTGAAAGTTCACAGAGAGTTCTTATACCAATTGAAGATGAGTGTTTTTTATTAGTGAAAGCTAATTGACATGGTCCGAAAAATGGAAACACAGCTATGACCACCATGTGTCACCATGTTACATCTTTGCAAAAACTCAAAGTATACACTAATCACCACGAAGTATCATGCATCAATATTATAGACTATTCGAATGTAGGATAAAGGATTGGATACACTATTAAGAATAATTACCCCAATTAGGGTCAAGTGTCACACATCAGTGAAGGTTAAAGACCATATCAACAAATAGCTCATTTAAAGCTTTAAATCCAAAGGGGGTGATTAATCTCATTATAAATCCTTAGATTTCACATTTTCATTAATAATTTTGATGTCACACAAATTGGTTGTGACTGTAAAGTACTTAAGAGAACTAATAGTTAATGTTATCCACAATTCCTCCCCATTTGAAATCTTACAAAACTCAACAAGTCCATGGTTGAAAATATTATTTCAGAAATTTCCATAGAATTGGTTAAGAAATAGCCATCAAATTGGTTCGGAGATGGCCATAGAATTGGTCCGAAGAAAGAAATATGGGAAGGAGGGGGTCGCATTTATCCTTTTTCAGTAGTATTTTGTGTTTGAAGGGTCTTAAATGTATTTAGACATTAGAACCAAAGTTTTTCTAGTCCAAATTGGCTAAGCTAGAATTCCACAAAACATTGAAACATTCTCCTAACTTGAAGAAAAAACGATGTAATTTCTCACAGTTTGAAGGTATGTTATAGAACTATGGGGTTTACACACTGATGAAAAGTTAGGAAATAAAATAAGGATGTGATCCATGGGGAAAGGAGTAGAAAGAATCTTATTGCTTCGCGGCATGGGAAGCACAACACCAAAAAACCTTGGAATATAAAAAATTCCATGGAAATTGTCAATTTTTTGAAACAAAACATGAATTCCACTCTAACAAAAGATGCAATTCATGAAGTAGATATTCTAAGTGCCATGCAAGAAAGGAAAAGAAATGTTTGGAGCGACTAAGGTTAGAAACTGCAAAACACTATCCTAGTTTTTTGTGGGTTTCCCCAAAGAAATATTTTCTAAACTTCAAAAGATTCAGAAGAGGGAATATGGTCACAAGTTATAACTTCATGCAACATGAAGAATATACCTCCACAAAATTTTGATAAAGCTAAGAGTTTCGCAAGTGTATGTGAGATAGTAACTCATGGATTTCTCAATCTACGGAAACTTTTAACAATGAAAACATGCACGACAAATAAAATTTCCATCAAACAAAATAAAATTAAAAAGAATCCGAATAATGTAGAAAAAATTGTGGAATGTTAAAAAATCCATATTACATGGAAAATCCATGGGAAACCACAAAAAAAACCTAAAGTCCATGGATTACGCACATGATCCATGCCTACCTTGAAATCGATCACCAACCACTTCACCAACTAGAATTTAATGAAGTATTTTGCCATCTTGCTCCACCTATAAATCTAATGGCATGCAATTGGAGTGATGTCAATGGCCAATACCTATCTACATACATCTATGGGGATTGGCCCTTAGTAGTTGAATCTCTCTTCTATTGTTTCCTCTCTTTCCTTATATCTTCTTCTCCCATATTCTATAATTATGGAGCTCATGCATTCTAAAACAACAACCATTTTCTGTTTTAATGACACCACCCCAAAATTGTGGCTAACTTCTCATGAATTCTAGAGATTGGATTTTGACTCTATAATGCATTTTTCACTGTATACCATGAATATAGATGTCTATACATATTTTAAACAATGAAATCTTGTTTTTGTGGCTCTTTTCTGCCCCAACTACATGTTTAATTTATTCTTCCTCTCTTTTTTTTCTCTAGTATGTTATGTGTGGCACACTTGCAGGTTTCCATTTGTTTTTCATTATAAATGTGTTCCAAGGGTTAGTCTATGTATTTTTGGGTTTTTATTACCTTTTTCTTCCCTTTCTTCCCCTCGTCGAGAGTGATCACACTACTATCTTTTGGTGCTATCATCCCCCTTTAGCTTTTGATTTTCTTTCTCCCTCTCTCTAGTCCATTGGATGTGTTATTGTAGCTTATCTTATAGGTAGTGTTAGCATTAAGTATGACATGTAGAAGAATCAACCTTATCAAGAGGTTTCTCTCAAGATTCAAGTCCCAAACTTGGAAACATTCCCATATTGACCTAAAGTATTGATCTTCCATCACCAAAACTACCGTGATTCTTTAGTTATCTAATAGTTAACTCATGCATTAAATTTTAAAATAGCCTATTATAGTCACACATCCATGTACAAAATGTCAAAATTTGAGCCTTGATTCGCACAAATTTATTGATGAGATAAGAGGTTGCTTTTCACAAAGATTTAGCAATGCAATTTAAGTGGAGCTTGAGCTTGAAATTTTTTGTGTCACTTACAAATTAAATCAAGCAATCAAGAAAAGAAACAAAATGAAATCACCCGCAGAGTAAAGGGTTCAAATTCCTCAAGTTCATAGGAACAAGAGATTAAAGATACACTCTTTACAAAATGTAGACACCCTATTAATCCATACATATTTCTAGCCATTCCTAATTGTACACATATTTTGCATAATGCATGATAATTCAAATCCCATTTAGAATTAATTAAATTCATTCTAATCATACTTGAACTATACTCCATTGTCCTTTGGCCAACTTAATTAATTAAATAGTTAATTACCCACTCACATCTCTTAGAAAATTTAATTAGTTATTAAATAGAAATAAATCTATTTATATAATCACACTCTAATTAAACTATCCTAGTAACTAAAGTTAAACTACCTCACCCAACTCCACTTCTAGAACCCATCAAGGTATAATAAAAAAAATCATGTTTAACCACCTTCTCGAATAAAACTTATTGCCAACGAGAAATTCATTGCCCCTTAATGGATATTCAATCCATTCAAAGTGACACTACAAAATCCAATGGCTATTTTTGGAAAATATAGTGTGAGGAATTACAAGTCCAAAAAAATTCCTGTGGAAGTCATTCTACATGTCCTACATGGTGGAAAAGACGAGACTTCTTGAAACATCATTCACTTCCTGAGGCAGATCATTCTTCTCACGCACAACCGATAATTATGAGAAACAAGGGGAAATTTGGAGTTGTTGAAGTAAAAAATTGATTCTTTATACCATCACCATTAGATTTAGTGGGTTTCTTGCAAGTGAAATCATATAAAAATTTTCCCCAAAACTCATCAGGGAGCTCGAGATATCGCATTTGGAAGTTGGCCCCTAGAGGTTAGACAACCACGGGGCTGGACATGGTTAGACAAGGTGTGAGGTTGAACAGTACACAAGGAAATGGGACGGAGTTTTATGGAGGATGGTTGGCCGTCCAAGCCAACATGATTGGACGGGTTACCAAGTTGGGCGACCTAGTAGTTGTACGAACAGGAGGTTAGATGGGTCGCCAGGTTGGATGGCCTGGTGGTTGTATGGGAACAAGATAGACGGACGTCCAACCCGCAAGGTTATATGGATCTTACGGACATAGGATTGGATGACACATAAGCAAATGACACAGTGTTGTATGGAGGCTGGTTTACCTTCCAACCTGTTGTCCTCTCAAAATTTGCCCTCTTTTAAAAGTCAAAATAAAAGAAAATTTTGGTTTGACACCCTTTAGTGATGTTCTAGTGAAGTAAAAAGTTGACGAGATAGTAAAATTCATGTTTTTTGGAGTCATTTTGGTGATTTGCGGGTGTGTCGAGACATTTTTGTCCTGCATGTCCCAATTTCTATCTGGGCCTTATGTTCCCTAATCAGCCACATTCCCTGAAATATCTTTTAACTTTCAGTTCTGTCGACAACTTTTCGGTCCATATGAATCTAAGTTCATCTGGGCTTTTTGTTCCCCGATCACCCACATCGGGTGGATCGAGGTCCTTTGCACGTACTTTTATCACGTCTATCCCAAAAAAAATCTGTGCCTTCTTTCCCTTATTTTTCTGCATTACGTGAATCGGCCGAATCATGTCTTCACGTCCCCCGCATCCCTCATGTTTCCAAGTTCCTGGACTCACCTATGCTCATTTACCCCGCTTGACCCGCATCGCTCACGTTGGCCAGATTGCGTCTTCACATCGGTCATGTCCCAAATGTACCAACGACCATCTGGGGCTAGTTTTTTCCACTCTTCCAGATTCTTATCTTTTTGAGTCGGTGCAATATGAATTTAACATGCACATTTAATGACCTTCTCTCTCCTGAAATGGGCTATTTAATGCGACTATCCTCTATGCATTTGACACACTGCTTACTTGCCATCATATGCTCGAATCCGTGTGATTAAGATCATTTGCTCATGCTCTCTATTCCCTTTTCATTTTTCATTACGAATTTGATCCTTGAAGGCTATTTCTCTATACACTACAAACATGAAGATTAAATTCCAAGGTCAAGAATAGGTTTCACCTCTCGAGTCCTTTGTTCCTGATGTCGGGGATAGTAAGGGTTCGGCACTTGTATTTTGGGGATTTTTGGAATAGGTTGACTAGCCCTAATCCTTCCCCCATGGCACAAATGATCAATGACAGTAGTCTTGCATATGCAGCAGGATTCCCTATCTTTGTACAATGTGCCAACACCGTGCTTTCCTGTGGGGCTCATTTTATCTCCGACACCAAAGAAATTGTTTCATGTTCATGGGGATTTGATTTCCAAAGCTAGATGCTGCTACCATTTCTTACTGCTCTACGGATATTAGTAATTTGAAGACTCCATCATTATCACTCAAGCCTCAAGCTCAGACTCTATTCAAACAGGAAAATAATAAATATAAAGCAAGGATAGCAAAATCATGGTTGAGGAACCCTAAGAAGGGAGTTTCCTGACTTTCCAAGGCATTATTTAGCACTGATTTCAATGAATAGCTATCTGATTTCATCATTTTGCTATCTTGTTTCATGGTATTTCCCTCTACCAATGAATTTCACTTCTAGATGTTCCCTCTCATTAACATCGTCTACGAAGGTAGTCAGAGAATAAATTGGGTAGAAAATCATTTGTATAATTTTAACTGAGCAATTGTCTAATGTACAACAGACTAAGAAGTTCTACATGACTTCTTATCTCATGTATTACCCTAACAGCATCCCGACAGTGGTTTTCGATTCACATACATAGAGGGCTAGAAGGATGAAACCATTTATGCATACTTCCCTCAATTCACCCTTGAAAATAACAACCATAAGTTCAGGAGGGTTAATGTTGCCTTTACCATGTACATTGTGAGGCTCTTAGAAGGTGATACTGTCAAGAGATATTTTATGATGAGGCCATGGACCTGATAGCTAAGTATGGAGCTTTCTTCATTTAGTTCAGAAGGTTTTCATATATTAGGTTGGATGGTTATGAAAACACACCTCTCAATCTCCGCCATGTTTTGTAATGACAAGATGACTCTAATTGAAGTGTGCAGGTAATTGGATAAATTGCATAGAACCTGCAGGGACAAGAAAATCTATGGTTTGCATTTCCCTATTTCCTTGGGTAAATATACATGCAAAACAACCTTGGATGCTCAAAATATTGAAAGGGCCCTTGCTCCCATCGCTTTCCACGTTTTCAGGCCTAGGACCTATTTTGATTTGAAGAATTTCATTGAGAAAAACCTCATAATTAATTATCATCATAGGTCAGTTACTGAGGACTACTGGGCCGATTGTGCAGATGATTTTGAAGCGAGGCAGAGGCACTATGGCAGATTCTCTTTGCAGTTGAAAAAGGAGCTCAATCTTCTCCAAATTTATGAAGGATTCCAAGATGATAATGAAGACTTGATGTCTTATGAATATGAGACATTAATCAAGCATACTCCTTTGGAAGATATGGATTGGTACAAGAAGTAGAAGGATGACTTGGTTGAGATTTTAGCCGCTATCATTGTAAGAAACAAAGGTTTGGTTTGATAGAAAGGTTCGAGAGCTTAGGAAGAATCAAAGTGGATCTTCTTCCAGAGATACTTCAACACCTAGGAAGGAATCAAATACCCCCAGCATGGAGGTACCTAGCTACAAACCCCTCCTCCTTCCTCAAATAAATAACCTTAATCATCTACTCCCTCTTCTTCTACTCAAGTGTACCGAAAGAAGATAAAATAGGTTAAACAAGAGACAATTGAGGAAGTAACCCGCTTTTAAGGGAATTCAGAACTACCTTCAGAGGCTAGAGAATGTTATTATTACTCAGTGAAATTTATGATGGTGAAGTACCATACCCCGAAGGAACTTCATAAGTTACCATAGAAAAATTGAGTAGGATGTGCCTAGCACTGAATCTATAACTAGCACTGATTCCTCTGCTCAAGAAGCTCCAAACACCTCACTCACATCTCTACTGGAAGACAATAGTGGTGAATACTTTAAGCTCCATGAGCTCACTTTCTCTAGGACCCCTTGTTCCTTCTTCCTCCTCCTCTACTTTGGCATGCATGCAACCCTTGGTTGACAACAGGAAGAGGAAACCTTCTTCCCATTTTGCAGGATTAAATTTTGATGTTGTGGCAGCCTTGTTAGGCACTACTCCTCCTCCTCCAACAAAGATAGCTAAAAAAACTTCAAGAATAGTGACAAATTCTCAAGGCTGACAATTTTTAGAGGTTGCAAAACCTAGAGTTGATAAGGCAGAGAAAGATTTATTAGCCTATGACCTAGATCTTTCTAGGATTCCAATGCAAGAATCTACTCCTAACATTGAGGTGCATAACCTTTAGGAAACATTAACTAAGGTTATTGAGAGAGTGGAGAAGCGTAAACACACTATAGAAGAGTTGGAAGAACAAAATCAAGTTCTTTCTAGGTTCATCAAGTCATTATTGACTAAAGATAAGCTTTTGGATCATGCCCCACTGGATCTGCCCTTCCACCCCATATGATTCTCAGTCAGGATGAAGTTCAAAGTATTAAAGATGTACATAGATATTCCACTTATGGAAGGTCTATGGAAGCCATGGTAGATGACATGATCATTGCAGGATTGAATTTTATTATAGAGGCCTTCAAACTCAATGAGAAGGTGGCCAACCTACAACAAAAAATCTCCTCCTATATTGGAACTATGGACAAAGAACTGAACCTTTGGAGTAGTTGCATCATAGATCTTTGCCTAATGGAATAGGCTGATGAAAAGATATTGATGGCCAATATAAATTTTGATGATGTCAAGGACAACTTGTCAAGGTTATGGGTTTTCAGTGTTGAATGGAAAATAAAAATTTTGGAAGAAGCCTTGGGAGAATTGACAAATATTAAGCAGAAGGGAGAATATTTAAAGACTTTTGTTGTATGTGCCTTCAAGGATATTCACTGTCATCTTCATGATGAAACTTTAGGTGTTCCTTTTTGTCTTCAAGAGATTAAAACTCAATTCAGGGAATTTGTTAAAGAAAACATGTTTAAGGAGTAATTACTTACCAAAGAGAAGATAAAGGATATTTGTTTTCTTCAATTTGTTATTAAAGAGGATAATAAAGAATACCTTGAACATACTGAGTTTGGTAATGACATGGAGAAATATCTAGGAACTTGGTTTCAAGCCACTACTAACACATCAGTCCCACGAGGCTGGGAGATAGGTGAGGCATTAAAAAGATTCAAGAAACGGATTATCAAGTCAGTGGGCCCTCCTCAGCAATAAGCAGATGTTTTCAATTCTAGCTTCTCCTCTCCTCCTTTTTTATGAAATCGATCTCATTGTAAACTGATTAAGGATCTTGTGTCAAGCACTTCCTTAGTTAACATTTTAGTTAAAAGAAACTGTTATCAAGAGTAACCAATTTGTAAGCTATATAATGAGCTCTCTATGCCATTTTCAGGGACGAGAACTCTGTTTATTTTGAAAGTGTAAAGGATATAAAAGCTATCAATACAAGAAGATCACTCTTATTGTTTCCATTTTCTCTTGTTCTTTCATTACTATTTGTTAAAATTTATTGAATCATTAGTTTGTTTTACTTCAATAAGTTTTGTATTCTTGTGGATGTCATCTCTGGAACTTTGCGTCTGTGAAATAACATCTTACTGGTTTTTAAATGCAAATGATTCTGTTCTATATGATTCCATTCTGGCGTGTGTAAGGAATTATTTTGCTATCTATATTTCCTAATAGTGATTTTCGTCATCATCCCATTCCTAAATTATTCTATTCTTTTGTATTGATGATTTGTTATATCAAACACTTTCATGATATCAGAGTTCCTCATTAAAGATAACCATTGTACATTTGTAAATAAGTTTTTTTCTTTAAATAAGGGAACCTCTCCCATTAAAGAGGAGGGACTTTATGTCCCCTCACTATTTCTTTCAGTAAACTCCTTATTTGACAACCAACAGTTTTTGGTGACTCTACTAGGGATTTTTTTAATAGATTAGATTTTCTGAACATTTTCTTGATCATTCTTTGATCTGATGGCTTTACGATTTGATCATGGCAGGAGAGCCCTTGGTATTGAATATTCTCAGGTTCATCTCTTAGAGCAGCAAGGTTTCCCTCTTGCTTCAACCAGGAGAAATAGAAGAGCTTGTTCCACAAGCACACCCCTTGTTGAAGATAAAACTCTTGGAGGTAGTATTCCTCAAGAGAAACTCATCCCTAATCTTCGTGCTTTAATTCTTACTAGTGTTTCAGTTCCCCTTCAAACAGTCTTTCCAAGGATGGTAGTTCCATTACGTTGGGGCCATCGTGTTGGGCCTCTTGCCCTTCCCCAGCCTTTGCATGAGTTACCCAGGGAAAACAGAAATAACTTCCCCAAGTTTAGAGGTGATGGCAAGGTGCACCCTGATGAGCATATAACTTCCTTCATAGTTGCATGTGGAGTCCTTATAGTTGAACATGAAGATGTCTCGGTGAGGCTATTTTGTAAAAAAATATTGTAAGATAATGTATCAGATTGGTTCTATCATCTTTCTGCTGGGGCCATTACCAGTTGAACCACGATGAGGGACAAGATTTGAGAACTCATTTCAAACCTGTAGAGGATGTGCATACTTTGTCTGGTCCAGATTTCTCAAATAAAGAAAGAATCACACGAGCCCATGAGGTAATTTATCGCTAGGTTCAACAAGTTGATTAACAAGATCCCACCAAATACTCAGCCTGTAGATCAAATTCAAAAATGTTTCTTTCTGAATGCTCAATTGTTTGAAGTTAGCTATGCATTGAGAAGAGCCAACCTTGCAACGTTGGTTGAGGATCAGAAGATTATTTGTTAGTGTTGAAGATGACTTGATCATGTCCGGTAAGTTAAAAAGAGATCCTTCCAAATCTAGAGCTTCTTCTTCTTCTTCTTCTTCTTCTACTCCTAGAGCTGATATAGATCCATTAGTACAAAAGCTTTCTAATGAGCTCGTTGCCATCAAGAAATAATTGGATCAGCACATGCTCCTTATGCCGATGTTCCGAGGCATGAATTTGCAGCCTAAAAAATTGTTTTTTGTCCTCTCAAACAAGGCTGGCGATAGAGGGGCCACCCGTCAAGGTCCCTGTTAATGCAACTTGTGAGGTTGAAGAACCTAAAGATGAAGAGTTTAATGAATATTTTGAAGAACCTGAAGAAGAGGCTGATGAAGAACTAGTAGGAAATTATGGGATCTCGAGTCATTTTCTTCACCACCGAAGGTGTTGATGAAGAGGATGATTATGATGAAGTAGTAGCAGATATGAATAGTATATCATACACTGTCATGACTTAGGAATAAAAAAATAAGAAGGAGAAAGTGATACAACCTGCTAAGAGGTCCAAGGAACATCCCATGACTATCCCCATTGTTGCAAAAAGAGGATCTCCTATTCCCACTACATCCACGCATAAGGTGAGCTCTGCTAAATCTTCTTTTCCTAATTCTACCACTAAAGCTTTTTCTTCTCCAGATCCTAAATCTTATAAGCCTAAGATTCCTAGTGATGATATCCCATCCACCCATGGATCTTTTTATATCATTGATCACCTTAAGAAAACAAAGGTTCAAATTTCAGAGGCTGCGTATTATCAAACCTACCCTAAAGCCTTTGCCAAAATGGTCCACTTTATCAATTCCCATTCCAAGAACTACCTCTAAAGGCCTTTTGCCTACTCCATCCTCTACACCCCAACCCAAACTTGTAGCTGTAGTCACCTCACCTGATGAAAAAATTAAACCATTTTATGTGACTCTTCTTATAGCAGGCCATAAACTTAACAACTGTGTCATACAATCAGGAGCATTAGATAATGTAATGCCTTCCAAAGTGGCTCATGCTTTGGGTCTTACTCTCACATGCACTTATGGGTCTTACTATTCTATGGAGAGTAAGAAGGTGCCTTTGGTTGGAAGGATTAAAGATGCACAAGTAGCTTTTGCTACTTTACCAGCGAAGAAAATTTTGGCTACTATTCTGGTAGCTGATATCCCTCCTTCATATGGTATGTTGTTAAGTAGGAATTTTTGTAAGGATGTGGGAGGAGAGATTCAAATGGATTGGTCACATGCCCTTATACCAGTCAATGGAAAGATGAAGAAGTTGTTTCCTGAGAAGCAATCTGAGTATATTGTGCAAAAAATGGATGATCCCAAAGCACAAATACTCTATGAGGATATTGGACATTGATAACTATATGATTATGTCTCTAGAGGAAACTAAAATTCCCAAAGAAGTACTTTATGATCCTAATGGTGTTTCGAATCTAGAATTTTATGGAAGCTACTCCTTGGCTAGTTTTAGAGCAGGTGTGGTGTTGATATCCCCTGAGGGAAAAGTTCATACTTTCTCATTCAAGCTATAGTTTGAAAATACCAATAATATGGGTAGAGTATGAAGCCCTCTTCCTTTGGACTTAATGTGGAAAAAGGAAAAGGTGTGAAGAACCTTCTAGCTCATGGAGATGCAGAACTAGTTGTTAAATAGGTCATAGACCTTTTCCAAGTAAAGAATAGAAGGTTAAAGCATTACAGGAATCAAGTTTGGGATTCTATTGAATTTCTCGAATGCCTTCTCCATTGAAGTATGTACCGAGAGAAAAGAAAACCAGGGCTGATTCACTAGATGTATCAGGATCGTTGCACTGATACCTCACCCTAGATTTCTCTCAGGAAAAATTCACCATTGAAATGATCCATAGGCCAAGTGTGCCTAATAATTCAAGTAATTGGAAAATTTTCAATGATGATCAACATTTTCTTTCTTTCTTAGAGCTCAGGGATAACTTTTGAACAATTGTACTTTGAAGGAAGTAAAAATTTTCCTCGTGAGAATGTATCTTCCCATGAGGAGGGGTGTTAAAGAAAAGACAGATCAAGATGGGTGCATCAAACTCAAAGGTAACAAGATTCTTAAAGGGCTGGTGAGTTTGGAGGAATTGTTTGATAAACATGACAGATATGTTAAGTCTAAAGTTTCTACAAGAGTGCGGAAATCTCCTGAGTATGAAAATATTAACATTGGGAGCTTTGTTGACCCCAAAATGGTGAACGTTGGGAAATGTTGTACACAAGAAGAAAAGAAGAAGGTGGTGAATGTCTTAAAAAAGTATAGGGTTGTTCTTACATATTCATATGAGGATCTAAAAGATTTCCAACCAAAGGAAATGCAGCACTTCATTCCTCTCAAACCTGGGATTAAACCTTTCAAGAAAAATAAAAGGTAGTACAATCCAAAGATTGCTAACACCATTTTTCAAGAAATAGAAAAATTATTGAAAGCCAAGATTATCTTCCCCATTCACCATTGGACATGGATTGCCAACATTGTGCCACTCAGGAAGAAAAATGGTGGGATTCGTATCTGTGTTGAGTTCAGGGATATGAATCAGGCCTCTTTAAAGTAAAACTATCCTCTACCCATGATGGATCAAGTTTTGCAAGTTGTTACAGGGTCTGAAATGTTGTCCATGCTTGATGGCTTCTCAGGGTATAATCAAGTGGAAGTTAATACCAAATATCAGCACAAGACAACCTTCACCACCCCCTGGGGTACTTTTTCCTATAAGAGGATGCCTTTTGGACTCATTAATGTTGGTGCCACTTTCCAAAGGGCTATGGACTTGGCTTTTGGAAAATTTAAAGGAAAATGTATTGTTGTGTATCTAGATGACCTAACTGTGTTTTCCAAAAACAAAGTAGATCATTTTCAACATGTGGAAACAGTTCTCTTGAAATGTAGAGAATGTGGGGTTTCTTTGAATCCCAAGAAATCTGTCTTTTGTGTCATGGAGGGAAAATTGTTGGGGCATGTTGTCTCTGAAAATGGAATCAAAATTGATCCTGAACGAGTTCAAGCTATTCAGCAGATTCCTCTTCCCATGAGTAATAAGGGAGTTCATTATTTCTTAAGTAAGATCAAATTTCTGAGAAGATTCATTCCTAATTTTATAGAGATAAATTTGAATGTCTCTCAAATGATGAAAGGAAAACAAATGTTCGGCTGGTCCTCTGAAGGGAAAGAAGCTTTTGAAGGTATAAAAAATCTTATTGCTAGGACTCCTATCTTCGCATGTCCAGATTTTAGTAAAGATTTTATTATTTATTGTTATGCCACAAAAAGCACCCTGGCCATTGTATTAACCCAGAAATGTTTTGATGATCATGAACTCCTAATTGCATTCATGAGCTACATTATGAAAAATCACGAGTTCAAATACACCATGATGGAGAAGCATGCTTTTGCAGTGGTTAAATTTGTCAAGTATTTTCGATTATTTATTTTTAACTCTCACTCTTTGGTGTTTGTTCCTGATACAACCATCAAGTCTATTCTTATGCAGAAAGAATTTGGAACTAAGACAAGAAACTGTGTAGCAAAGATTCAAGAATATGATATTGACATCATACCAACCAAACTAGTTCGGGGTAAGGGCTTGTGTGAACTCATTACTAAAGGAGCTGGTCATGAATTACTTAAGGAGGAGGTTAATGTTCCTATTGTTCTATTTCTCAACTCAACAAATGAATGGTATGTTGATATCACTCATTTTCTCACCTATAGGGAGTGTCCCTCTAACTTGACTGCCAAGGATAAGAGAGCTATCAAGCTAAGATCAGTCTAATACGTGTTATGGGAGAATGCTTTGTTCAAAAATGGAATGGATGGAAGAGTTCTGAAATGCGTTGACAAAGAACAACAGAAGAAGATTTTATCAAATTTCCATGATCAAGCATGTGGAGGTCATTACTCATCTATTGTTACTACCCACAAGATTATTCGTGCTAGATAATCTTGGCCTACCTTGTTTAAAGATGCATCAAAATGGGTTGATAAATGTGAAGCTTGTCTGAATTTTATAGGAAGACCTAAACTGGCTGCCTTGCTGCTTAAACCAGTTGTGATTGAAGAGCCCTTTCAACAGTGGGGTTTAGATTTCATTGGAACACTCAACCCATCTTCAAGTGTAGGACATAATCATGTATTGACTGCCACTAATTACTTCACTAAGTGAGTAGAAGCCATTCTAGTGAAGAGTACTACTTTTGAAGTAGTATGCAATTTTATCAAAGAGAACATCTTGGTAAGGTATGGAGTGCCAAGAAATATTGTGACAGATAATGCTTCAAATTTTTATTCTACTGAGATGATGGATTTATATTATGGATATGGAATTTCCCTTGCTCACTCTTTGGATTATTATCCTCAAGGGAATGGACACGCAGAATCAACAAACAAGAATCTGGTGGCTATAATAAGGAAGTTGGTTAATGAATCTCAGAGGAACTGGCACAAGAAACTCTATGATGCTCTTTGGGCAGATAGGATTGCACCTAAAATATCTATTGATATGTCCCCTTTTCAAGTGGTGTATGGTGTGGAAGCTCAATTACCAGTAACAATGGTGCTACCATATTTGTACTTAATGAAGGCCATTGAAGACAATAGCTTCAATGATTATTTAGATAAACGGATCATGTATCTTCATAAGTTGAATGAAGACAGGATGCAAGTTATTGATAGGATATCTGCCCACCAATAGAAGGTGAAATCTCTATTTGAGGAGAATGCCAGATCTAGAGATTTTAAAGTTGGAGACATTGTTTTGTTGTTGGATAAATGACATGAGCCTCGAGGAAGTCGTGGTAAGTTTTATTCTCTTTGGCTCGGTCCTTTCAAAATGAGGCACATTGCTAGTGATAACTCTTTCTATCTTGATTACATGGATGGTACCTCTCTCCCACTTCCTTATAGTGGGAAGTACTTAAAATTTTTCAAGTCTTAGGTGAATAGGAAGCCGCTTTGTATATTATGTATAGGGTGTGTTGGCCTTCCCTTGCGTTTGGTGTGTTTCTTTTCCCTGTTTATATGTTGTCTTCTGTATTGGTTTTCTTTTGGACTATGTGGCCCAATGGATAAGGCACTGGTCTTCTTTCCCTTGGTTTTTCTAGAGTTCTTTCCTTGTCTCGTTCTTCTGATCTAGCCAAGTCATCTCCAAAAAGAGCCAGCTGTTGTCCTCTCAAAATTTCCCCTTTTTTGAAAGTCAAAAAAATTCAAAATTTTGGGTTGACACCCTTTAGTGATGTTCTAGTGAAGCAAAAAGTTGACGAGATAGTTAAATTCACATTTTTTGGAGTCATTCTGGTGATATATGGGTCTGTCAGACATTTTTTTCCCGCATGTCCCAAGTTCTGCCGGGCCTTCTATTCCCCGATCACCCGCATTCCCCGAAAATCTTGTAACTTTTGGCTATGTCGGAAATTTTCAGTTCGTATGTTCCAAGTTCATCTAGGCTTTCTATTCCCAGATCACCCACATCAGTTGGATCGGTTCCTTCACATACTTTAGTCCCATCTATCCTAAAAGCGTCTATGCTTTCTGTCCCTGATTTCCCCACATCATGCGGATTGGTCGAATCACGTCTTCTCATCCCCCATGTCCCTCGCATTTCCAAGTTTTTAGACCACCTGTGCTCATTTGGCCCACTTGATCCACATTACCCATGTTGGCTAGATCACGTCTTCACGTCCCTCATGTCCTAAATGTATCAAAGACCATCCGGGCTAGTTTTTTCCACTCTTCCCGATTCTTATCTTTTTGAGTCGGTGCAATATGCATTTAATGTGCATTTAATGACCTTATCTCTCCTAAACGGATATTTAATGGGACTATCCTCTATGCATTTGACACACTGCTCACTTGCCATCATTTTCTTGAATCCCTATGATTAAGATCATTTTCTCGTGCTCCCATTCCCTTTGCATTTTTCATTACGAATTCGATCCTTAAAGGTTGTTTCTCTATACACTACAAACATGAAGATTAAATTCCATGGTCAAAAACAATTTTCACCTCTCGATTCCTCTATTCCCCATATCGGGGATGGTGAGGTTCGGCACCTGGATTTTGGGAATTTTTTGAACAGGTTGACTATCCCTAATCCTTACCCCATGACACAAATGATCAATGACAACAGTATTGTGTATGCGGCATGCTTCCCTATCTCTGTATAATTTTATGACACCGCACTCACC
Source organism: Taxus chinensis (assembly GCA_019776745.2). Classification (NCBI taxonomy): domain Eukaryota; kingdom Viridiplantae; phylum Streptophyta; class Pinopsida; order Cupressales; family Taxaceae; genus Taxus; species Taxus chinensis. The sequence continues at coordinate 166,332,931 of CM034157.1, forward strand.
TATGGGGATCATTTTAACTCAGACACCAAATAATTGTTTAATGTGCATGTGGAGCTAATTGGCAAACTGGATGCTGATGACATTTCTGATACTCTACAGATTCTAGAAGTTGAAGACTCCTTTTTTATCACTCAAGCTCAAGCTCAAACTCTATTCAAATAGGACAACGATAAATATAAAGCAAGGATAGGAAAATCATGGTTGAGGAACCCTAAGAAGGGAGCGTCTGGACGTTCTAAGGCATTATTTAGGGCTGATTTCAATGAAGATATGTCTAATTTCATCATTTTGCTAGATTGTGTCATGAGATTTCCCTCTACCAATGAATTTCACTTCTAGATGTTCCCTCTCATCAACATCGTCTATGAAGGTAGTCAGAGCATAAATTGGGAAGAAATCATTTGTATAAACTTAACTGAGCAATTGTCTAATGTATAGTAGACTAAGAAGTTCTACATGACTTCTTATCTCATGTATTCCCTAACAGCATCCCGATAGTGGTTTGGATTCACATACATAGAGGTCCAGAAGGATGAACCCATTTATGCATACTAACCTCAATTCACCCTAGAAACTAGCAACCAAAACTTTAGGAGGGTTAATGATGCCTTTACCATGTATATTTTGAGGCTCTTAGAAGGTGATACTACCAAGAGATTTTATGATGAGGCCATGGACCTGATAGCCAAGTATGGTGCTTTCTTCATTCAGTTCAGAAGCTTTTCATATATGAGGTTAGCCGGTTATGAAAAAACACCTCTCAAGCTCCCCATGTTTTGTAATGACAAGATGGCTCTAATTGAAGTGTGCAGGAAATTGGATAAATTGCATAGAACCTGCAGGGACAAGAAAATATCTGGTCTGCATTTCCCTATTTCCTTGGGTAACTATACATGCAAAACATGCTTGGATGCTCAAAATATAGAAATGGCCCTTTCTCCCATCATTGTCCACTTTTTCAGGCCTAGGACCTATTTTGATTTGAAGAAGTTTATTGAGAAAAACCTCAGAATTAATTATCAACATAGGTCAGATACTGAGGACTACTGGGCCGATTGTGCAAATGATTTTGAAGCAAGGTGGTTGAACTATGGCAGACTCTGTTTGCATCTGATAAAGGAGCTCAATCTTCACCAAATTTGTGAAGGGTTCCAAGATGATAACGAATACTTGATGTCTTATAAATATGAGACATTAATCAAGCATAATCCTTTGGAAGATCTGGATTGGTACAAGAAGGAGAAGGATGAATTGGTTGAGATTTTAGCCCCTGTCCTTGTAAGAACCAAGGTTTGGTTTGATAGAAAGTTTCGAGAGCTTGGGAAGAATCAAATTAGATCTTCTTCCAGACATACTTCAACACCTAGGAAGGAATCACATACCCCCACAATGGAGGTACTTGCACAAACCCCTCCTCCTTCCTCAAATAAACAACCTGAATCATCCAATCCTTCTTCTTCTACTCAATTGTACCAAAAGAAGATAAAAGAGGTTAAACAAGAGCCAATTGAGGAAGACCCCCTTTCAGGGCATTAAAAACTTACTTCAAGTCCAGAGAATGTTATTGTTCTCAGTTTAAGTGATGATGGTGAAGTACCAGACCCTACAGGAACTTCAGAAGTTACCATAGAAAAAGAGAAGGAAGTTCCTAGCACTGAACCTCCAAGTACCACTGATTCCTCTGCTCAAGAATCTCCAGATGCCTCCCTCAAATCTCTACTAGAAGCAACAGAGGTGAATAATTTAAGTGTCATGATCTCACTTTCTCTTAGACCTCTTGTTCCTTCTTCTTCTTCCTCTAATTTTGCATGGGTGCAACCCCTGGTTGCAAGCAAGAAGAGGAAACCTCATTCCCATTTGGCAGGACCAAATTTTGATGTTGTGGTAGCCTTGTTAGGTACTACTCCACCTCCTCCAGCAAAGAGAACTAAAACAACTTCAAGAATAGTGACAGATTCTCAAGGCCAACAATTTTTAGAGGCTGCAAATCCTAGAGTTGATAAGGCAGAGTAAGATTTATTAGCCTCTAACCTAGAGCTTTCTAGGATTCCAATGGGAGAATATACTCCTGAGAGTGAGGTACATAACCTCCAGGAAATAGTAACCAAGGTTATTAAGAGAGTGGCGAAGGGTAAACAGAATATAGAACAGTTAGAAGAACAAAATCAAGTTCTTTCTAGCTTCATCAAGTCATTATTGACTAAATATAAGGTTTTGGATCCTTCCCCAGTGGATGCCCTTCCACCCCCTATGATTCTTAGTCAGGATTAAGTTTAGAGTATCAAAGATATACACAGATATTCCACTTATGGAAGGGCTATGGAAGCCATAGTAGATGAAATCATCATTACAGGCTTGAATTGTATTGTAGAGGCCTTCAAAATCAATGAGAAGGTGCCCAACTTACAACAAAAAATCTCTTCCTCTATTAGAACTATGGACAAAGAATTAAGGATTTGGATTAGTTGCATCATAGATATTCTCCTAATGGAACAGGTTGATGAAAATATATTGATGGCCAATAAAGTTTTTGACGATGTCAAGGACAACTTGTCAAGGTCATGGGTTTTCAGTGTTGAATGGAAAATAGAAGTTCTGGAAGAAGCCTTGGGAGAATTTAGAAACAGTTGGCAGAAGGGAGAATCTTTCAAGACTTTTGTTGTATGTGCCTTTAAGGATATTCACTGTCATCTTCATGAAGAAAATTCAGGTGTTCCTTTCTCTCTTCAAGAGATTAAAACTCAGTTTAGGGAATTTGTTAAAGAAAACCTGTTCAAGGAGGAATTAATTACCAAAGAGAAGATAAAGGATATTTTCTCACTTCAATATGCTATTGAAGAGGCTAATAAAGAATACCTTAAACATACTGAGTTTGATAAGGACATGGAGAAATGTCTAGGAACTTCATTTCAAGCCACTGCCAACACATCAGTCCCACGAGGTAGGGAGATAGTTGAAGCATTGAAAAGATTCAAGCAACGGAATCTCAAGTTGGTGGGCCCTCCTCAGCAATAAGCGGATGTTTTATCTTCTATCTTCTCCTCTCCTCCTTATTTTTATGAAATTGAGTTCATTGTAAACTAATTAAGGATCTTGTGTTGAGCGCTTCCTTAATTAAAATTTTAGTTAAAAGAAACAGTTATCAAGTGCAACCAATTTGCAAGCTATATAATGAGCTCTCTATGCCATTTTCAGGGGTGGGAACTCTATTTATTTTGAAAGTGTAAAGGATAAAAAATATATCAATACAAGAAGATCTCTCTTACTATTTGCATCTGCTCTTGTTCTTTCATTGTTGTCTGTTAAAAGTTATTGAATCATTAGTGTGTTTTAATTCAAGAAACTTTGTATTCTTGTGGATGTCATCTCTGGAAATTTGTGTTTGTGAAATAACATCTTATGGTTTTTAAATGAAAATTATTCTATTCTATATAATTCCATTCTGGCGCGCGTAAGGAATTATTTTGGTATCTATATTTCCTAAGAGTTCTTTTCTGCATCATCCCATTCCTTAATTCTTCTATCCTTGTATATTGATGATCTATTATATCAAACACTTTCATGATATCAGAGTTCCTCATTAAAGCTAACTGTTGTAAATTTGTAAATAAGTTTTTTCCTTCAAATAAGGGAACCTTTCCCATTAAAGAGGAGGTACTTTCTGTCCCCTGACTGTTTCTTTCAATAAATTCCTTATTTGACAACTAACACCAACATGGTTAGATGGGTCGCGAGTAAGACAGGCCAGTAAGCTATTTTATTGATGAAGGTTGTATGGCCCAAGGTGTTTTGATAAACGTCCAACCCAGTTTTATTGGATGCCTCAAGAATCACAGGCCAAGAGACAGTAGGTGGGTGAATAACAACTCAACAATTGACATTAACACAATATGACACCCATTTATTTTCTGATAAATGGTACCTTTGGGAAGTGATTTTTATGGTGACCCATACTTTTTTACTGAGGGTAGGTGAGAAAATTTCCTATATAATGTAATTGACCATCTCATTTTTAGGGAGACATTCTGGGAGCTGCGGAAACTCTTGCCAAGTTTTTTCTCAACTCTAATGAGCTATAATCCTTCTCTTACACCTGGTAAGTGCATTTATGCCTCTGTGCATTAATGTAATGGACTGTGCATATTTCTAAGTAATAGAAATCATGTTTTGTGATATTTTTTCAACCCTTTTTTATGTTTCTTTCTTTTCCTTTTATTTCCATTCTTATTGCTGTATTTTTTGCATGTTTCTTTCATTTACAAGGTTATGGTGTTGTGTTTTATAGAGATCCTGTGGTGAATGGAGATTGGGTCTTTTTCACTTCTATTTTTACCTCTCATAGCTCTTTTTTCCCCCCTTCTTCCTCCCTCAACAGAGTATCTCACCCCTTTTTTCTTGTGTTATCACCCGCTTTTAGTGTAGAGTTCCTATTATACACTTTCTCTCTCCCTGTCTCCTTCAAAGTTTTAGGATAGGTGTAGTCAGTATTTTTATTACATAAGGAGTACTTTAGCTTTAGGATTAGGAAGAGGAAGCCGACCTTCTCTAGAGTGTTATCTCAAGTTCGTAAGTCCCACAACTAAATGGATAAACCCATGTTATGTGTGTTTCACTGATGGCCCGTGCACACACACTTGATTTATCAAGGGTGCTATAATTTTGTAGTATAGAAACCTACACTAGCATGCTAATATATACCTTAGTGTCACCCATGAATTTTTTTAATGTAGCAGTCCATGTGTTTGCATAGCATTGAACACATTAGCAATAACTTCTACATGTTAGTGTAAACCTTCTGTGTCACTTGAATGCACTAGCATATTAATATGCATGTCATCCTTGAACTTGTCTTCTGATTTTTTTTTCTTGCACATCCTTTGTTACATAAGTGGGATTTATCTACAAGTGCTAGCATATCATGTCACACTAGTGCAACTAATTGTACATGATAACATACCAATATACTTGTTATTGTATAATCTGTGTTTTTATATCTGGTTTTATTCATTTTTCTAATATTCTAATCTATTTTAATATTTATTTTAGACTGGTTTTTAATATTTTTTATTACATTTTTACATATCTAATCAATTTACATTTTTATCTTACTTTAGATTTTCATTTATTCTAATCTTGACAAAATATCACATTTGCTCTTTTCTTGCACCCTTTTGAGGTGAACTTGAAAATCAGAAACTTAAATTTACCTTTATGTTTTCTATCATGATTTGAACTCAAGAATACTATTACCTTTTTTATAGGACCGTCTCTATGTAACTTGTGTTTGAATTAAAAATACTAACTGCAGGTTTCCTTGCTCATGGAATCAAGTGAAATTTACCACACATTTTTACTATACATTATTAAAAAATCTTAATCAAATTTTTGGAGATAGATTTATTCCTTGATCCACTATAATTGTGGGAATCGAATGGCTAGGGAAAAAAAATCATTGTGTAGAGTACCACCAGAACCTCAAATTGTTGGTGGATTAAGGGAACTAGAAAATGAAACATGATCCCCACCTACTTGAATAGTACACCTTGTGATAATTAAAGCCAACATTATCCATAGTGGAAACCCAAGTTTTATCCTTTGAGAAGAGTAAAATCTAGCTTAGTGTATCCAGGGAAAAAGCAAATTCGGAAACTAGAAATAGTTATTGTGCTCACTTAGGATATTCTTGGAATTTAGGGATATATATCTTTTATAGGAATCAACACCTGACAAGGCCAAATTTAGTTTTAGGGACCTTCCTTAAAAATATTATTTTCACCTATGTTATGTGTTATTAAGTTTTTGTTCCACACTTTTATCATACGTTTACAATATTAATCACCTTCTCTAAATCTCTTCTCTTTCTGACATCCATTTTGAATTGATTTCATCCAAATTTTGTCTTAATAATTTGATTCCTTTGACTCAAGTTTAAGAATCTCTTTCAATTTGCCACCAAATTCTATGTCTTATGTCTTGGATACCCACATCCTAAATTAAGCACTTTTTTGGAGTCTCGGCATTTGATTTTAACTTTATCAAGGTCAAGCACAATCACCATTTCATCCTTTAAGTATTTTAGTCTAACATTCACTTTATTAGACTCTAAGAAAATGCCCTATCATTTTCCTAATTTTTCTACTTTAACATTTATGTTGTTAAACTATAAGTACCTTCCTATTATACATCTAATATTTTAACACTAACTTCAATTAAGAGTAGATTAAACAATCTCACTTCTACACTCTTCTATCTTAACATTCATTCTATTAAGAGTAGACTAATAGATATCACTTCTACACTCTTTTATCTTAGCATTGACTTTGTTAAGGGTAGATTAATCAAAAAAAATTTCTAAAACTCTTGTATCTTGGCATTCACTTTCTTAATATTAGAGTAATAAATTTCATTTCTACACTCTTTTATCTCAGCATTAACTTTGTTAAGTGTAGAGTAATCAATCTTATTTTCTAAAATAGTTCTCTCTTATCATTCAATTTGTTAAGAGTAGAGTAATCAATCTTGTTTCATAAAACTCTTCTATCTTGGCATTCACTTTGTTAAGAGTAATTAGTTTCATTTCTACACTATTCTATCTTAGAATTCACTTTGTTAAGAGTAGAGTAATAAACCTTTATTTCTCACATCTCCTATCATAAAATTCACTCTGTTGAGCTCTAGACAATCGATAATTGTTTTAAAACTTTTTTATCTCAGCATTTACTATCATTCTTTTGGGCATTTGCTATTTTAACATTCACTTTATTGAGATATGGAAAATTGATCTTCATTGTTAAACTATTCTATGTTATCATTCCATTTGTTAAGATTTTATTCATATATCTTATAAACTAAACCATTCTATCTTAGCATTGACTTTGTTAAGAGTTGAGTAATCAACCTTTATTTCTCACATTTCTTATCTTAATATTCATTTTTTTGTGATTTGGACAATCGATCTTTATTTTTAAACCTAGTGTTTCAACATTCAATTTGATTCTATTTGAGTAATCTCTTTTCAATTATAAACCTCTTATTTTAAACATTAACTTTTTTGAAATTCGAGAAATACATTGTCACATCTCTAAGCCTCTCATTTTAACATTCACTTTGTTGAAGTTTGAGAAAATTCTTTAATGTCTAATTCTTTGATTTTTGACAGTTTCTTTGACACAAATGTAAGAATATTTTTCTCATCACTATCACTTGATCAGTCAATCCAATTTGTTAGTCTTATGTTTTGGAATTCACTTTACCAAACGCTATGATAATATATTTGATCACTACCCCTTATATATTGACATTCACTTTGGCAACATATAAGCACATAAAACAAGTTTCCACATTACCCTTTTTCATACAAAATAGTGGGAAAGAGTCATAGAAAATATTACTCCTTTGGAAGAAAGGATAGAAAGATTTTCCACATTAGTTATGATGAGGAGGAAGAAGAAAACCAATAAAATGACACCTCCGCAAAGTGTAAACAAAACCTTGAGGGAATTTTACATAAAAAATAAATATAAATTTCTTCTCTCTATCCTTGAAATTAGAGAAAAGCTTCCTTCATATTTTTTTCATTGATAATTTGAAGAATCTACAAATTCAACCCGAATAAAATAAGAACACCCAACCCGAATCAAATAATAATAATGGGGCTAAATCAAGTAAAACAAATTATGATAAGAAAGATAATTATAGAGCTTCCGCGACCACATTAAATAAGGTATTAACAAATCAAATTAATGATATGGATAAATAATTAACTTTAATGGCCTCAAATTTCATTGATGGCTCAAATAACAAAGAAAAAAATACTAAAACATAAATAGAAACAAATATAAATAACCTTGAAAATGTTTTAAATATTCTTCAAAATGATTCAACATTTGTAAAGGAAGGAAAAACCATAAAGGATAACAATTTCGAAATAAAAAAAGAAAGAAAGCAATTTATCTTCGAAAAGATGTGCCCTTATCCATTTGATCAAGAAATTATATTCGTACCTTTTCCTAAAGTTTTGAAGGTTAAAAAATTTGTCAAGTATAAAGGTAAACACAACCCTCAGGAATATTTCAAACAATTATTTATGGCTTGTTAAGAAGTAGCCTATAATGATGTATATCTTTTTCAGCCATTTCTAAAAATCTTAGGAGGAAAAGCCCTAGATTGATTCTTTCATCTCCCAAAAGTTTCGATCGTAACATTTTCTAACTTATCCAAGAAATTTTTAAACACTTGTTCTTTAATCTTGATTTAGAGATTACAATGATGGACTTGTGCAATACCAGACAACGAACAAATGATTTTTTTTCACAATGCTTACAATGATGGTGAGGGATCGCAAGTCAATTTCCTTTCTCAATTCTTGAGAAGCAAATGGTTAGTATCTTCATACCTAACCTAAATAATGAATTGTTCTTTCAAACATAGATGCAATGTCTCATAAATTTTGAAGAATTCGTAGAGAAGGGAACCCAAATAGAAAAGGATCTTATTGGAAAAGGGCTTATTAAAATTCCATCTTAGGACAAAACTAAAAATAATAGTAAAAATGATTCATGTGAAAATCCCAAGGTTATCAATCAGAATAAAAAGTTTGTTAATGATGGCATATTTTATAACCATAATGTATACAACGTTTAGAATAAACAAGCAAAACAATTGAAATTAAAACAAGCCATCATGGTGCCAAGTGAAGAAGTTCCTATCCCTCATGATAATAGGAAAAGACAATTTACACTATTAGGAGATAGCTTTTGAAAAGTCTTATGACAACTAGTGATTGCAGATATGGTCACTTTCCCCATTACAAAACCTTTTTTAGAAGGAGAACCAAAACCAACTTGGTATAAAGTTGGTGAGTATTGCAATTTTTATTACATTGACGAACACCGTATGAATAGGTGGATGAGAGTTTTCCACTATATTCAAGATCTTATTTATATCAGAGACATTACGCTCAAAGACCCATCACTTAATAAAACACCCTTTCATAATTTAAAGGTATTCTCAAATCCTTTTCTTAAGGATCGTATGAATGGAAAAGCTCAGAAAAAAGACCAATCATCGATCAGTGTGAAATTTTAATCCATCATATCATTTTTAGAATAACTACTGAATTTTACTACCACTATCAAATTAAAAGATCCTAACTATGCACTAGCCATGTGATAAAAATTTTCTAGGTACCCACAGGGAAACAACCATCCACTTTAACTGAGACTCAAATGTCAAATCGTATGGTTCCAAACAATCCAAATCCTACAACCATAGCTAAATATTCATTTTATCCATATGATTTAGTCAAGAAGATAACAAAAAACACCCACACAGATCTCTGTCATGGAGTTATTAAAAAAAGAATCTACCTTCCAATATGTTCTTATTCGTGTTATATATGAGTTATGCTTTCTTTATAATCTCAACACAACAATTTTAGGAATTCATTTCTCATCTTTCGTGGAGTACACATATACAATCATTTAGTCCTCAAGACCTCATAATCCGCAATCTTCAAAATAATAACTCATTGTACATTAAATCCTACATTTCTGGTTATAAAATCAAATGAGTTTTTATTGAAAATGGAGCCTCTTTGAATATCTTCTCTATGAATATGTTGAGATGTCTCAGGCATAATTAAAATAGTGTAGAAGCCAATTTAGTAACCACATGTGGTTATGACAAAAATGAGTGTAAATCATCTTGAACCATCACGTTATCCATAAAAGTTTTCCCATACATGAAAGATACTCTATCTTTTGTTTTTCGATGTAAAAACCTTTTATAATATACTTTTGGGGTGGCATTATATCCATGCAATACAAGCCATACCTTCTACCTTCCACTAATATATCAAGTTACCCCATAATGAAAATGAGTTTACCTTTTTCACTAATGTTAAGCCTTCTAAATACTATAAGCTCCTAGAAGGCATGTATAACCATGTAGCCTATTGTCCATCTTCTAACAAATCTATTGTGTTGTGTATTAAACCACTCATAGATGAAAACCATGTAGATCCTGATACACGTTTTTAATCCCATTTTTTTACATCATGTTCAGAGCCATCTATATCCAAATAACCACCTAAACTCAATTTTTCTCATAAATATATTTGTGAGTAAAATCTTGAAAATGTTTTTCATATCAGAAAGCTACCTTTGTCTATACACAATCATATGTGATCTAACACTCCCAATTTAAAAAAATCTATTGTTTACTACCTTGCCAATAATCTATGGATATTTAGAGGATAAGAACATTCATGGATTTGATGGCTCTTAGTTATACATTGATCAGATGGCTAATTTCTAAAAATCCATAGACAACAACTAGGCTCATAAAATGATGAAAAACATGAAACATAATGGAAAAGGACTCATTTCAAAAGAACAAGGCCATCTTGAATCCATTATATATGAATAAAATATATACCACCATGGTCTAGCTTATAAAACCTTTGAAAATACATAGGTAATATTTTGCATAACAATTATTGAAGAGTACTTGAACTCTAAAGATAAGACATGTTCCACACATAGCCTTCTCTGAGACCTCATTGAAACTAAACACATCCTCAAACACCAATTCATCCTTTCTTTCAAATTTTATGTTTTCTACCGATATCTTATCCATTAGAACCAAACAAATCACGTCATCATGGACCTCTTTCATAATGATGAGGCCATGGGGGAGTTTCTCGGGACTCAGGATCCTATTCCCCTTTCAAATCACATGAATGGTTTTTATATAGACTTTGATGCTTCAACTTACTTTTTTAAAGAATTCAAGTGTTCTAGTCCATCAAAAAACAACAAAAAAAATAAGGAAAATAAAAATACAATCTCTTATAGCGAAAACCTCACATAGGCACTATCTGACAAGAAAAAAAAGAAGAAAAAGTAAAAGAAAAAAGGAAAAGGATGGATCTCCTAGTGAAAACATTTCTAAGGCACTAAAGAGAGATTAATTGATTTCGGGTGAACCAAATCACTTACATAAACCTACCACATATTTTCAATATAATGACACATTAGAAATATTGGTAGAGAAGACCATTACAATCAACCTCGAAACAAGTGATGATCCCAAATTCTTATAACTTTGTAGAATATTGTCTAAATTATAAATAGAGGTATAGATGACACTTTTTAATGATTTTTATGAAGTATTCTCATGGCCATACAAGGAAATTCAAGGATTAAATCCTTCTCTTATGGTTCAAAATATTTTCGTTCACCAAGATGTGACACTTTTAAAACAAAAATTGAGAAAAGTGCATCCTAAGGTTGTATTTTCAGTCAAGGAAAAACTTCTAATATTGATAAAGTATGGATTCATTATGTGTATATACTAATCTTAGTGGATATTTTACATGTTGTTTGCTGTAAAGAATATACTTAGGTTTCAAATCTGCACTGACTTCTAGTATATTGACAAGGTTTTTCTGAAGGATGACTTCCCATGCCTTACATTGACATGATTTTTGATTCTAGAATAGAAATTTTTTTTCTATCTTTAATAGATGGAATTTCAAGTTACAACTAGATTTATATTGTTGAGGAGGAATGATACAAGAAAACATTCAAATCACCTTGGGGTATATTTTAATACAATATAATGCCTTTTGGCCTTAAGAACGCATATGCAACCTATCAACATGTAATGAATGTCATTTTCCATGATCTACTCCACAACATAATGGAGGAATATGTTGATGAAATTCTAACCAAATACAAGACCATAGTAGTTCATCCACTGTTTTGTAGTGTATATTTGAATAATTGAGAGAATACAAGATTCACCTTAACCCTAAGAAATGTGTCTTTGGTGTTACTTTAGGGAAGGTTTACAGATTCATAGTCTCATAGAGGGGAACTGAAGTTTACCCACAAAATTTAAATCAATCATGGATACTCTTCCCCCACACAATCTTTGTGTTCTACGAGGACTCAAAGGAAAACTTGTCTATTCAATGTTTTATCTCTCAACTAGCAGATAAATGTCAACACTTTAACCAACTTCTTAGAAAGGTTGTCATGTTCAAATGGACACAAGAATGTTAATATTATTTCACCAAGTTTAAAAAATATCTATAAACTCCTTAGGTGCTAATGTTTCTTATTAAATATAATCCTACGCTACTTTACACATCTAAAAACAAACATACCAACAGAGCATTACTTGTTTTGAAAAATGATAAATAGTAGGAATAAATAGTCTATTATTTTACTTGAACTATTATATGTAAATAACTACAATATTCTCAGGTCGAGAAAGTATGCTTGGCTGTATTGTTGAATTTTCATAAGTTTTGACATCAGCCACTCAATCATACAACACAGGTAATTGCTAAGGTAAATACTTTAAAATATCTACTATCAACATCTTAACTAATAGGTTGAAAATTTTGTTGTATTGTACTCCTAAGTGATATTGACATAAAATTTGTCAATTATAAAGCTATAAAAATGAAATATCTAGCATATTAACTTGTCATAACACCACTGTCGGGATTGAAACCACATCAATTGGAAGGTCCCAGACAAAGAGCTCTTGTATGTTGGTGTATTCCCTTTGTGGAATTTATTTTTGAATGGATCTTACAACATTCACGGATCTGGAGTTGGCATTGTGATAGACACACGAGATGTTGATGTTATACCCAAATCATATCACATTAGTTTCACATACACTATTAACATTACGGAGTATAAAGCTCTTATTTTAGGTTAGGATTTTCAATATCTTCAAGGATTAAAGAGATGACAATTTTTGGATATTCTCTTTTGATAATAAATCATGTCAAAAGAGAGTACTAAGAAAAATATGATAATATTTTCCCTTATCAAAGGTTAAGAGAGTAATAGTAAAAATATGATAATATTTTCCCTAAACCCTAAACCCTAAACCCTAAACACAAACAAACAATGAGTTTCTCGTAGAAATTTTTTTGGTTCCCACATAAAATATTCTTGACACCAATATGGTGTGTGAAGTTATTAGTCCCAAGAACCCCCAGTATAACTATATTTATACATGCATCAAAGATAAATCCTAACCTTTAGAAACGAATACCCATAATAAATGATCCTTAAAATAACATGCTTCAGGGTATATTATCCTCACCGACACACTGTAAAGAAGAGTTTGTGATTAGACTCTCTTAATATATATCAATTAGGACAAACCTAATCAAACTCTAGTTGAATTTCATGCAGTAATTTTTGGTGCACACATGAACGAACTGTTATTTGCTAATAAGATCTTACAAGTGTGTTAGTATTAGCTCACTTTGGAATCACACACATGTCCCTTATGAATACCCATAATAAATGAGCCTTTAATCATGTCCTACAGCATGGTAATTATGCAATATTTGTTCATGTACGATCTTTTGTAATACCTCCAACCTAAGCATGTCATCTTCACCATAGCCTATTTCACCCTCTCCATATGGGGGCTTAACTTGGTCTAAAAAATAAAGCATATATCCTCTAATTGTCACACCTTTCCCATCACCACCACTGAATATTTCACCAATTGGATAGAGGCCATGCCTTTCACCTATGTCACAAGGTTAAACATTGATTAAGTCATATTTAACCAGATTAATTTTTTACTGGGATCCCTAACTCTCTTATAACATACATTGTTACATATTTCAAAAAGAAGAATGAATGTTAAGGAGTTATCTAAAATTATCCATATTTTCGTACAACATGAAGCTTCGTATTACTTTTAGTGAAATGGATAATCTAAAGCTTCAATTAAAATGATAAAATTAATATTTGAAAATAATTTCGATAAACATGGTTAAAATTGGCACATGTAACTATATCCCACCTTATGGGCTTATAAAAACTCATTTCAAACTCCAATCAGAGCCACTCCATCATATATGATTCCCTATTGTTGTATTGCATATAGAAGTTGAGCTCTATTCCCTTTGTATATCATTAAAACACTGGGTGTATAAAGATTATTACCACTAAGCGCGTCTTGTAGAAATGTAGCTCCTTGATGAGAGGTGTGGTTATGTCTTGGATCATTTGAAAATTTTATCAGAATCAGCTTCTCCATAGCTATAATAAATTAATTAAACCAAGATAGTTCAATATTGGTGAATTTGTGGCTAAAGAGAATCATAATAATACTACAAAAGAGCATAAAAAACAAGTCAAGTTTTAACCTAATTGTTTGGGATCATATATTATAACTACTAACTTTTGATCTTGAGCATATAAAATATCTAATGAAGATGGGTTAAAGTAAAAGATCCCAGGAATGTGGTTCATCTTATGAAGGTTTACTCTTGATTGCTCAAAGAGTATCCTTAGTGTTGGGGACATGTGAATGAAAATACTTGCTCAATACTCTCACCCTGTTCCATTCATTACATCCTTCCATAGTGTCTTGTGTTGTGTGTTCTTCCTAGTTAGGATGTGAATCTCATGATCATATAGTCATGTTCAACTACTTCTATTGTATTTTTTTCATTTTTATTCATTCATCTTATTCATTTGTGGCATTCTTGATTTAGTGTATGACACCTTCCCTTTTTCTTCGCATGTAAAAATTTAGAAAAGTCATATAAATAAAAATCCATAAAAAATACAAAAAAAAATCCCAAAATAATATAAAATAATCAAAACAACAAAAAACATTAAAAAAATAAAAGAAATCGTAACAGTTTACAAAACATTAAAATCCCAACAAACCAACACAATTCAATGAAATCAAAATTTTAACTCATACACTAGTAATAATTCCAACCATCTTACGACTCTCAGAACAAATCATCTTATCCCTTACATGATAGTATCCTTGCTTCATGAAAGTAAAATCAATCATTTCCCTCATGTGCACCCTCTCTTGGCGAAATATTGGCTCTACTTACCTCCCTTGCATTTCAGTATCCATTCTTGGGACAAATGGCCCTTTTTAATCTCATATCAATCTTTAATGCATATCTAAAATGAGTATCATTAGGAGTACTGATTCTGATCTTTTCTATGATCCTATTCTCTTGCATGTTAGTATCCTTTCTTGGGGTAATCTAAATATTCTTAATTATAGCTATGGAATACAAAAGGGCCATATTTAATTGTCTTTATTTCATTTTCTATTGCATTGTTGTTATTATTTGTTGACCAATCACAAGTATTTGGTTATCATATTTGCTAATTTATAGCCATGATGCATACTTTTAATGTGTATAGTGGGTTTTCTTTCCTTTTTATCTTTTTTATTTCTTTGGACCACTTACAAGTATTATGTTCCCATCTTAGTTCCTTTATAGCCATGATGCATACATCTATTGTGTATATTGGTTTTCTTTAGTTTTAATCTTTTGTTTGATGTGTGTGTGTGGGGGGGGGGGGTGTGTGTGTGTGTGTGTGCGAGCGCGCGTGCGTGCGTGCGCACTTTCTTACACACATAATGGGATAAACGTAAATATTATTTCATAATCATGGTGACAACTCTATTTTGTAACAGAAAAAAATCCTTCTTTAAATATAATTTTATAAAGGGAATATCATACTATGATAAAACTCCTTCCCATTATCCTTCTAATCACTAATTCATCCACCCTTTCCTTATTCCTATCATCTAGATATCCACCACTTTGTTTCATCACCCATCTGCTTGAGGGGGCATCCCCATATCATCCAAATTGTATGGGGCATCTAAATGCTTCACTAAGTCATATCAAGTGGGTCCACCATTCTTCCATGTCATCCTCTCAATGGTCTATATGTGTCTACTCCATTTAAAATTATATTAATTTGTAATATCACTTTAAAGTGGGGAAAATGTAGACACCTAAAAAATTCATACCTATATCTAGCCATTCCTAATTATCCGCATCCTTTTCATAATATGCTAATTCACATTGCATTTAGATTTTTTGAATTAATTCTACCATGCATTAAGAATTAAAAATCCCTTTAGAATTAATTAAATTAATTCTAATATGCTTAAACTACACTCATGTGTCTATATGTCTAATTTAATTAAATATTGATATATTTAAATATTTAATTACCTGCTCACATCCCTTATCTAATTTAATTAATTATTTAAGTATAAATAAATCAATTTATCTAATCACACTCCACTTGAAATATCCTAGTCACTCAATTTAAACTACCTCACTCCATTGCACTTCTATAATCCTACAAAGGTGGAAGTAATAATAATGCACATACAACCATCTTCTCAAATAAATCATACTTGCAACAAAAATTGCATTTCCAGTTAATCGGTATTCAATCCATTAAAAATTCCATACCCAAATCCAATTTGATGGAGGAAAATCCTTGAGAAGTCCTTCATTCCCAAAAGTTCAATCCTTTTGGAGTCATGTGTATTGTTCATTATCTCTAGAGGCCTTAAGGGATCATACAAGTCATTAGAAGAATTCAGTGGAGCTGAGGAAGTTGAATTGTTTTTATTTTGTTATTTCCCTCAAGAAAGTGATATTTCAAAATTCTAATGTTTGTACTGATACATAAGAGCTTATAAAGGTGTTTTTAGTATGTTAGGATATTTTATAAGGTTGGAAAGTGTCTAGTGAAGTAATAATAGGTGTGTAGGGAGTTATTGTGTGTGTAAGGAATCATTAAGATTATTGGAATAATGTCTAAGGCTATAAGGCTTATTATGACAAGTTGAAGAGTTACTACTAAAGTCAATCATAAAAGTTAGTCTTAAGGGTTGTTACAATGTGGAGAGTTAGTACATACATGATGGGAGGGTATTGAGCTAAGTAAGGAGTAAGTAATTTTTAATCTCATTAATCATTAAGAAAAATTAAATATTAATGTAATTTTGCATTTTTTTACATTTTGGTGAAAGGAGAACTCTGTTGTGTGTGCAAACTATGTGTTTTATTTGTAGTTTCTATAATGCATGCACTAGTATGAGGACAATCTTCATTTTTGTGTGAACAAGAAACTCTTCCTCAAGGATTCTGAGTGGATTTGTGTAGGTTAGAGAGTAGAAACTAATTACAAGAATAAGTTAGAGATCCATTTATACTAACTCAGTAAAATTATTATGACTTGTTAAGGTGAATGATTTCTTTGGCAGTGTAAACTCTATTTTTTCTTGCAAAATGATCTAACCATGGATGGTGACAACTTTTAAATAAGGAGTTAAAAATCTTGGAGTGGTTGTATTAGTTTTGTAACATCAAGAAAGAACTCATTTAGAACCTTTAATCAAGCTTAGAGACTCAAGACTGTGAATGAGGGTTTTATTTTCTATTTTACCACACATTTGTTAAGGATTACCTCTTGTACAGGAATCCTTCATACACATCACCATGGATAATGGTAATCCTAACCTATAAATAACATCTGGACAACCCTTTGGGTGAATTTTGAAGCGTTAAAGGATTTTGTAGTGAATGTAGACACCAAAATTAGGTCACACTCGCCTTTGGTCCCTCAACAAATAAACACCTTCATCACATTCACCTAGCCATGGCCCCCTTCACCCCACTCCAATATTAAGTTAATTTTTTTAATTAAATTAATTCATTATCCTCACAATATTTATTATTTAAAATATCCTAATTGGGATAATGCCCACATATCCACCTCACCTAGACACCTCATCTAGCCACCTCACCGTAAGACCTATTCTTAGTAAGTTTCCATAACTAACTAAGACCTACCCAAACCTTAAAAATCAATGCCAACATTCCCTCTACCCACATTCCCACATGCTTAAAATAAGCTCCCATCCTAATCCGTAGGGCGAACACACGAGATCCTAGAAAATCAAGGGGATCTACCTAGTTTAGTAAACCTAAAAAATCCCACCCAAACCAATGCTAGTTACCCTTAACCACCACTGGTTAAGCCGGAACCACCGTCAGTCACCTTTCAACCCCCCAAAAAACCTTATTTTCAAGGTTGGTAGATTCCTGAGAGATATCACATCTTTTGAGAACAATTTTCAAGGAGGACACACATGTAAAGAAGGAGATCAAGTATTTTCTCTTGCACAGACATCCAACATTCACCCAGTAACCATCCAAGACTCACCACAACATAGATTTGATCCAATCAGGAAAGAAGGAGAGCACATGCAGCCCATGTAAGAGTTCCCCAATGTTTGGTGATCCTCTACAGCATTCAACCTCTTATCAACACCTTCATTCCTTACTCACAGAAATTCAGAAACAGATTTCAAGTAGAACATTTTACTCCTCTAGTTCACTTATTTCATCATTGTATTTTCATCCTTTGTTCTGCTAGCCACACGGTGACCTCCTTTAATACTCACCCCTTCATATCCCTATTAAAACCCCACCAAATCCCATCAAAATAACTTAATACCTCATTCCGACCAGCCTAGTCCTTTGTGCAATCATAAGTGAGATCTAAATCTTGTTTTGTGAACTTCCCAGCACCCCACAGTAACCGGCACTCGTTCTCCCCAACCGGCGTCAGTCACCCTTAACTGGAATTGGTCTCTATATCTACCAATATATCCCAAAATAGTAACCTACCTACTTTTTCCCACATCACCCTTACTCACCTGTGACCTGCCTAAGCCCTCTGTCAGACTTGCAGAGATCTAGAACTAGTTAATTGACCTTCAGATCTTTTTTTAACCTATCCTGTTAGATTAGATCTTTCTTATTGTCTTTTAAATGAGGTACCTAAATCATTTTAACTACAATAGGATTTACTTTATTACCAGCATTAAAAAAATTTAAACAGTGGATTAACAGTCGTCTAGGAAGTATCACACTTCCCAGATCTAGCACACGCTAGGCAGTCCACTGCATATATTGTTTAACTCTTTCTGGTGGTCTTTCTTTCCATTTCAGGTAGTTCCTCCTAGCCAAAAGGAAGTTCTTATAATCAGATGTGGATTCAGAAGTCATACGCATACAATAACCTATCAACCAACATTTCAACAGGTATTCCTACTACGCCCATTTACCATATCAGTTTCGTCATTTTCAAAGAAACATCTAAGAATCAGGTGAAAAATTTTGGAACGCATGGTGGGACTTGAACTTGGGTTTCCTACCAATTCTCATATCTCTGGCTATTCTGGCCAATACATCACGTGCCTCTTACACTACAGGAGGTGCCCAACCATCACAACCTACCAACGACCTAATCAAGTTAATGATGGACAAGATGCAGACATTGGAGGCATCAATTTCTGGCTCCCGTAACACTCTCACATACGATGAGATTTGTAATGAGCCTATCCACCCATCCATTCCTATCCGTCCATACCCCATGCATTGGGAAATTCCTAAATTCAACCGTTTCAACAAAAAAGAAGACCTGTAACAATATTTGCAATATTTAAATAAAAGCTACCTAATCGCCCACGATGATGCTTTGCTCTTGAGGACCTTTCCCATGTCTCTGATGGGACCTTCATTAGATTGATATAGTGGTAACCTAGAAACTCTATATTTTCATTTAATCAGGTAGCCCAATCCTCCTTGGATCACTTCTCCATTAACGATGAATCTATCACTAATTTGTTTGCTCACTGGCGTAGCCTGATCAATCAACTCACATTGCAACTACAACAAATAGAATTCATCAAGCTCTTCATGCGGGCTTGTGCTAGACATATCTCACCGACCTTGCAGGTCAAAACTTTCCGAACATTCGACGAAGCATTCACCATGGCACGAAAGTTAGAGATTCGGGCTATCGAACAGAAGAAAATCCAATTACGTAGTAAGGACTTGGTATTCAAGTCGAATGATACCTCTTCTTCTTCCAAACCATAAAACAATTATTCAAAAGATAAGGGCACCACTAACACATTAGTACTCAAATCTGGCAAAAATCATCCATCAAATCAGGCTAATCCCTCATCTAATCTCTCACCCATTTGAACTTTTCAATTCAGATGGGAACAACAGAAATATACCCCAATTAGGGAACCTTATTCTTCTGTCTTAGAAAATATCATCAAAGTTGGGCCCATCACCCTTCCTCCTATAAAACCACATATTGGTTTTGACACTGCTCACCCCACACCCACATGGTATAAAGAACACGACTTCTGTAACTATCATTGAGTAAAGGGTCATAGTGATGGAAATTACATCACTTTCAAAAACATTGTCCAAGAAATTATTGAGAAAGGTGAGTTAACCGTGGATAATCCTAACGTACCTACCAATCAAAACCTACACATCTTCAAGAAACCCTTTCCCACTCATACCCCTTCGTCTGATGAAACCGGTGAGACCTGAACTCATGATAGACATAGCCATGAGGTCCATGCTATTTTCAACGATGCACCCATTTCTTCCCAATTACCTCATATTCCTTCCATAGATGAAATTATTACTCGAAGTCCTTTTGCATTGGAACCCACCTCACCTATTCCTCCACCCACAGAGGAAAAAATTTCACAACCTTCCTCACCCGTGGAGGAGCCCTTCGCTAATGTCGAGGAAATTTCACCTTTGGCTTCTCCACTTAAGGAACCAACACCCACAGTACTTCTTCAGTCCATGGAGGATACTTATTTATCTCCTCCACCCAAAGAGGAGCACCCATCATCTCCTCCACCTAAAGAGGAGCACCCATTTTCTCCTCTACCTATCAAGGATCCAGTAGAGATACCTTTTCCTCTAGGCGTGCATTCTCCATCATCTACCCAAGATCCTGCAGACTTACTTTTGGCTCTCTTACCCATGAAATATGAAACTAACAAATTCCCCATTTCTAAGACACATTTTATGGGAATTACCATTAGGTACTCATCAACCTTGCCAATAGATGTACCATTCTCACACTTAGCTGATCACTTAGATTATGTGGATAGAGACTTACTTTGGGGGCAACTTCTACTTTTTGTCTCAACACAAATGTAGATGTCACTTGCTGATACTTCCACTACATACCCAAAAATAGTTTGACCAATTGAACCGAGCACACCCACCTCTATCACAACTTCTTCCACGACACCCATCATAGCTCAACACACACCCTTATCCATAACCCAACATATATCTAAGTCCAAACCCACTCCTACATCATCCTCCTCACCTAAACCTATTAGTACCTTAGGGATCACCCCAACCACCAGCCTTACTCATCCACCTGTCAAACTAGATTTAGCTACATCTTCCACAGTCAACATCAAACCTACTCTGACACCTAAATACAATAACCAAACCCATAGAAATCACACCCCAACTACACTAATCACACTTGTATCATCTTCACCCTTTCTATCTGTTTAAGGACCTCAACCTCCCAACACGGTCAAGAAACCTCCATTCGTTAGTAAACAAAAAACACAACACCCAACTCCTTCCTCGTAAACCTCTAACATACCTAGGTGCCCGAAATAACTTTCACCCACACCTACAATATCTTTACCACCCATACCTCCAATACCCTCAGCCAATTCTTCA
Organism: Taxus chinensis; assembly: GCA_019776745.2. NCBI lineage: Eukaryota > Viridiplantae > Streptophyta > Pinopsida > Cupressales > Taxaceae > Taxus > Taxus chinensis. The sequence goes on from CM034157.1 coordinate 166,354,358, forward strand.
CTACCCACTACACTTCAGTCTCTATCCCTCACACCCCCTGCACGACCCAAATCATATACGTTCACAACACCTTTGTTATCCCCATGGGTAACTTGACCTCTTCCCTCATCCACTTTTCCCTGTAGATCTTATACACCCATATCACCTTTACAAAAAAATGTACAACCCAAAGACAAAAATCCGCTACCTTCCAATCAGGTAGTCAAAACAACCATACACCCTCCTACCTATTCTTCTACCATACCCCTATCCCAACAAACATGACCAACATCCAATACCACACTAGCACCTACAACCATAGCTTGACCCACTCCCCCTCCTCCAAGGATCGTTCCTCAAAAATCAGCCGCACCTACACCTAAACCCACTTTCACTTCCCATTGCAACCCACTAGCGGGGTCCTATGCTAACATCTTAACCAACCTCCTTGAGACTTCTATCATCATATTACCGCCACTTAGACCTTATGACCCCCTCAAACCCAAGCCAAAAGGGTTTTATGATAGTAAAATTGATGCCTATCATCGTGTGTCAGGGCACGATGTGGAGAACTGCAAGGCTTTGAAAACCATCCTTATCCAATTGTGTCCTCCTGAAGCCAACTTTGAAAATGACAACCTTCTCAATAAGGACCTCATTTCACCAACACCCACTTCCATAGTCCTTCCCTCACTTCCCACTCAACAACCGTGACCTCCACCCCCACAGCTCTTAGAGCCACCCCCAAGATTCGAAATTAACATGGTTCACATTAGAGAACTTACAACACCATCACCTAAATGTCGTTGTGCTCAACTCACCTCACAAGGATTTTCTCCTCGGTAGGTTTTTTCCCATCATGTCATTACACTACTCATCCTAAACCTTATCCATTTACTAACTCCCCTCAAATCAACATGGTCCATGTTGCTACCTGTGCTCAAAAGGACAAAGGAAAGGAAAACCAACTACACCAACCCCCCTAAAATTGTCCCTATATGACCTCATCCAAACCTCATAATCCCATCATCAAGCTCTTATGGAAGTCCTACAATCTATTGAGGTTTTACCCAATGACCCTACACCGGTAGCCTCCATCATCATGCCTCATCATGTAGCCTCTCTCATCAAATATCCACCTTTATCCACACCTCACCCTACTCACCAAGTAGCCTCCCTTAGGTTCTCAGAGGAAGAGATCGCACCACACCAAACCAATGACCCTGACCTAGCTCTCTTCATCTCTATCCACATCGATGATATATGTGTACGACGTGTAATGATCGATGGGGGCATTATCATTAATATCATTTCATTCCATGCATTCACTCAAATTCACATACCTGATAATTGGATGCATAAACATCCTGTCATGTTGCTTTCATTCAATGACGCTATCACCTCTACACTAGGCACCATCATCCTCCACGTTCACATGGGCCCTCGTACTCTTCCATAGTTATTTTATGTTTTGGAGGGGGAATTTTAATATAACTTGTTGCTTCGAAAGCCCTGGATTCATGTCATGAGTTGCGTTCCTTCCACTTTACATCATTGTGTAAAGTTTGAGGATGAAGGACATACCTACACTATCCGAGCCGATCCATCACCTTTTAAAACATGCAACATGCTTTATCAACCCAATGATGTGCTCATACCCATTAAGGTGTCTACCTCTGCAACCACTACTGCTTCACCTACACCTCCACTTACCAGTACAGTCGCTACCTCAACTGCACATGCCTCTTTCATTCTTACCACAACCTCCATGGCCGACCCATCAACCTCCCAATCTTTTAGATCCACCTCCACATTGACCACTGACACATCATCTAATCCAGCTACCCACATAACAACAACCGATCCCTTGGAAGACATTTTTCAATGCCTCACTCTGGGGGAGTATCACCTATATAGTGTCAATTCATTCATTACTTCACAAGAGTATGGAAGTCTTCACCAACACCCTCACTATGATCACTATGTAGGAGAACACCTCCTTTATGGTCCTCCTCATCTTCATACCAGTCTCACCTATGGGGGACTTGACACTACCACTTACACACCCGAACCACCGTCACAAACTAGCCCATTTTCCGCTAACTTTCAATTACTCACCAATCGCCATTTCTCCCACACCTTCCTGCACTGATGTGTGTGGAAGGGTTTTGGTTTTGGATTTTACGAGCAAGGTTTTCATACTGTTATTCCATGTACTATCCACAAACATAATGACCATAGTGGTATCGGCTTTGTTGAATCACCTACCAAGCAGGCCCGTATTGAGCCCATTGAAGACATCTTCCCTTCTCCACCTTCTTCACTCGCTCCACCTCCATCACCACCCTCACCGACGAAGTCAATGTATCCCGAATCTATCCCTCTTAACTTTTTATTTTCATAAACACCATTTCCTTGGGACCTTTGACTTATTAATGTGAGGGTGAGGATCCTTCCTATCTTCTACTCACCTACCTTGGTGCAAAAGACTCATATATTCATCGGTCGTTACCTTATGAGATGTAAACCATGTTGTATGAATTGACTATCGAGATAAACATTCATACTCAGGATGACTCACACATCCTAAACTTCGGTCAATCTTTAGATGCTACTGAACAAGAAGCCATCACCTCCTTTCTCAAAAATCATAACAATGTATTTTTTTGTTCTTACGTAGAAATGCCTGGTATTTACCCCACCATAGTGGTCCATAATATCATAACTGTTCCCGATTCCAAACCCGTAAAAAAAAATGAGGAAAATGCACCCTTGCATCACCCTTCTTATCAAAGAAGAACTTCAGCGTCTTTTTTCTATTTCCTTCATCCTACCCATTGATTATCCTCATTGGATCTCTAACATTTTCCCTGTCACTAAGGCGACAGGGAGACTCTGCATTTACACAGATTTTCATGACCTCAACCTAGCCTACCCAAAAGATGGCTTTCCCTTACCCAGTATTGACCAACTGGTTGACCTTATTGTTGTTCACGAGATGCTATCACTCATGGATGGCTTCTCGGGCTATAACCAAATCTTTTTTGCCCCAGAGGATGAACAAAAAAACCACATTCATCACCCCTTGGGGGACCTTCTTCTATCGAGTCATGCCTTTTGGCCTTAAAAATGCTGGTGCCACATATCAGTGGGCTATGAATTACATCTTCCATGACATCATGCATCATATATTGGAATATTACGTGGAAGTTATCCTGGCCAAATCTAAATGCCGTTCTAAGCACCTTTCCCTCCTCAAAACCATTTTTGACCCCCTCATTAAATATTGTGTTCGGCTTTAGCCAAAGAAGTGTGTCTTCATGGTTCTCTCAGTAAAGCTCTTGGGATTTATCATTTCCCTACGTGGTATAAAATTTTACCCTACTAAATTCAAGGCCATTTTAAAAATGCCTCTGCCCACCAACCTTAGGCAACTATGTAGCCTGCAAGGTAAGTTGCAATCTATTCACCGTTTCATTTCACAAGTATCTAATCGGTGTCAACCATTTCATCATCTTCTCAAGAAGGATATATACTTTAAATGGGATTATGATTCCCACAAATATTTTGAGGCCTTGAAACAATACCTTCTCCAACCACCCATACTCATTACACCTAAAGACGATCAATGTTTCTACCTATACATCTCAGCTACCGATCACTCCTTGGGGGCCATGCTTGCTCATCACAATGAACAACATAGGGAGAAGGTGATTTATTACATAAGTCATACTCTTTTAGACTAGTAAAATCGATATACCCATCCCAAAAAAAAATTCTTAGCCTTAGGTTTCATTTCCATGAAACTCTACCATTACCTACTCAACCACAAAACTTATGTTGTGACCAATACCGACCCGTTACACTTCATGTATGCCAAACCTTACCAAAATAAACGTACCACATGTTGGCTTATGATTTTAGCTGACCTTGACCTCAAATTAATTCATCAAAATTCCATCAAGGGTCAACCTATCGCCAACAAATTGGCTGACGCACCTATTTCCTAGGATCAACCTTCTAATTTTGACTTTCTAGATGATTCCATTAGTACCCTTTCCCTAGACGAACCCCCTTACTAAATGGCATTCTTCTTCGATGGTTCCAAGTATCAGCATGGGGGTGGGGCTAGGTGGTATCCTCATTCCTGCTTGATGGTGAACCCATGCCTTTGTCTTTCAAACTCAATTTTGATTGTGCAAAACAATTTGCCGAATACGAAGCACTCGTATTAGGTCTCCAAGCTACCTATGTCCTAGATGTCAAATCAATCAACATCTTTGGTGATTCTCAATTGGTTATAAACCAAGTCAATGGTATATACCAATATCATAATGAGATACTTCAAAAGTATAAACACCATGTAGACATACTTTTGACCACCTTTGACCATTACGCCCTTCAAATCATCCCCTGTTCAACCAAAAAATTTGTGGATACCATGTCCTACTTGGCCTCTCAAATACCTACTTCACCCACTGATTCTAAAATATTTTTCACCATATAATGACTCCAATCACCTTCTTATTTACCTCACAAATTGTACTCCATCAGAATCTCTACCCCCGAACCCGAGTGACCTTTGGTATAAAGCAATACTCCGACTATCTTTCTCTCTCCATCTTACCTCCTGATCTCACCTTTTATGCAAACAATGCACCTTCCTTAAAAATCTCTCTCATTATGTCATCATGAGGGGACTCCTCTATAAGCGTGGATTTGATGGTATTCTCTTACGATGCCTCACGAGTTCTGAAATTCCTTATACCATTAAGGAGGTTCATGATGGCATATGTGGAGGTCACTTCAGTGGCCTTGTTGTTGCTAAGCATATTCTTCACCTAGGTTATTATTGGCCAACCCTTAACCATGATTGTTGTGACTACGTCAAGCATTTTGTAAAATGCCAACAACACACAACCTTCATCATACACCCAATCATGCCTTATAGGTCACCCATGACCTTTGGCCCTTTTCTCAATGAGGTTTAGATCTTGTCGAAGATATTAACCCCCATTCTTCCCAATGAAATCAATGGATCATCACCGCTACTGAATACTACACAAAATTGGTTAAAGCCATACCAATCATCTCCATGAAAGCCAAGAAAATATGTGAGTTCATCAATCATGACATCATTTTTCGCTTTGGTGTTCCTCATTGCCTCATCACTGATAATGGAAAACAATTCAAAAACAAAACATTGCAAAAAAAATTTGATGCCTTCAGCATTCAGCTAAGTTTCTCGTCACCTTATTACCCACAGACCAACAGCCAAGCCTGAATCCACTAACAAAACCTTAAAAAAATTCTCATGAAAGTGGTTAACGATACTGGGAGAGATTGGCATACACACATTCCTTTTTCCCTGTGGGCATACCACACTAGTATCCACACTTCCACTGCGGCCACACCATTTTCTCTGGTCTATGGTACCGAGGTTGTTCTACCTCTCGAAGTCTAGATTCCCTCACTCTGCATTTCTCTCCATGACATGCTCAATGATGATGACTTTCATCAGGACCGTTTATCACAACTTGAGTTATTAGACAAACATCGTCTTAACGCTCTTGACCACCTTCAAGTTTACCAAAAACATATCAAATGTGCCTACGACAAACGTGTCCATGAACGAACCTTCTAAGTCGGTGACCTTGTCCTGAAATAAAATCTACATGTAACCAAAGTAGAAAAAGTAAATGGGGAAAATTTTCTCCTAATTATCTTGGACCATATATCATGACCCATACTTATGGATCAGGTGCTTATCATTTATCTTCACTCGATGGTAAAGCCAAACCTGAGCCCCTTAATGCATTGCATCTTTGACCATTATACTTTTGAATTTTAGTCCTACATCACTTTTTTCCTCCTTCCATGCTCATCCCTTGAGCGCTATCCACTTCTTACACCTCACCAACTATTAAACAAGAATCATGTGCCTCCCATCACTTGTTATCGTTGGTTGAATATGTGTACCACAGTGCTACACATAGCATGATTCTCATGGATACTTTTTGTCTACCTTTAGATGAGATCCCATGGTCATTTCACCCTACTATCTGAACAAGAATCCTATTCCTCACCTTGGTCTTTTCCATGACATTGAAGCCCTCACTTGGGACATAACTCCTTGAGTCAAACTTGTAATTAAATGATGACTCCCTCAAAAGGACATCTTCCTCTCGGTAATTGCTGCTATAAATAGACTTCTCCCTCGAAGGACAGCTATGTCAAGATCTTTCACAAAAAAAAAAAGTGAGAGAATTTGAAGCTTCCAACATCGATCAGCTTCACGAAGACCTCAAGGAGTTCATTTCTTCATCCCATATAGAATTCCTGCATCAATCAATCTATCTCAAATACAAGTCAAAATAGAAGACTTTTAGTCATGGACTTGCCCATTGTGACCTCGGATCTCTTGCCAAAAGAGCATGCTACCTCATACCATATAAAATATTAACCACCTTTCACCCTTCTCACCATTCCCACTCCCATTTCTTACCGCCTCAAGGGACCTCATGGAAAAAAATACATTTGGTGATCATGTGACTAATTTTCACCCTTAGAACAATCAATCATGCAATGCCTTTAGGGACTCATGTTCATCACCTCCTCCAAGGTATGACCTACTCGGTATGATCCTAACCAGTCAGGTGGCTTTCTTGCCCCCTCTTATCTTTTAACCGTCTTTATTACGTTTTGATTACCTTATACAGGACTTAGTCCTCATTGCTTACCTTTAGAGTAATCTTCTTCTTCTACCTCCATCAACATCACCTATACCAATTTTCCTATAACTCACCCACACCTAACATACCTAAACCCAAATCATGCCTAAAACCTACCAACTCATTTTCATACCTCCTCATATTCTTCCCTAGCTTATGGGAGAACTACATCGGCCTGAGGTCCCTTTTCACCGGGACTATGTAGGCAACACTTCGAGGGCATGGGGCCCTTGGAGGTTAGCTCGGCCACTCTCTACCCTAACTAATTCATATTTCATCTTCCTAAATCACATTCTACCCTACTTAGTTTCCTTTTTATATCAAAATTGGAAATTAAACCAAACAAAAAACAAGTTGCTTAACATTTTTATCATCATCACACCATACATTTATTAAGACTACAATTTCTCTGTCATCATCATGCATATATTATAAAACATCTTCCACATGACCCATATCATCATTCATTGCACAAATTAATGAATTACAACTTCAACCAATTTAGCCTCAATCCATGCCTAAACCAACCTGACTTGATCCATGCCTAAGACCTGACTTGATCCATGCCTAAACCAACCTGACTCGATCCATGCCTATAACTTGACTCGATCCATGCCTAAAGACCTGACTCGATCCATGCCTATAACCTGACTCGATCCATGCCTAAACCAACCTGACCCCATCATGCCTCATTCACCTAGTTTCCGTCCATATCACAAAAAAAATAAAATTAAAATTCTCATAAAACACCAAAAAATCAAGAATCTCACCCATCTCATCATATAAACAAATATGTGTGTCTCAATACAATATACATGGATATCCAATCATGTCCATATCTCCAAATATTCGGCACAGGCCGATACTCAATACAAAATGTCATCGGCACGCAGGCCGGTCTCATATGAAATAAAATAATAAAACAATACAAAATCTCTTCGGCACCCAGGCCGATATATATCAAAAATATACAAAAAACTCATGTACATCCTCTCTATCTTTGGCACGCAAGCCAGTATATATCAAAAATCATAATGACTATAATACATCAAAAATCAGAAGCCATGGACATCAAGCTCCACCCTACGGCAGACATCCTCCATGTCAGTCTCTCCAGTCTCCTCCTTGGCTCCTTTCCACTGGCCTAGTATCATCTCAACACCCCATAGGTGGTACTGGGTACATCACTGGTAGATCAACTGGTCTTCATGAGAACTGGTGGCCTCTCCCTGATCCTATCTTGGAGCTTGATGGCCCCGTGTGCTCTCTACACTGTGGGTCCAAGATCTAGTCCTCTCACTCGAGGCCTACTATGTGCCTTGTACTCTCTATAGGATAAAAATCTATCCCTACCGCCATCAACTGATCCTGATAGTATATGGCCTCACCTAGGGCATCCCGTAACCTAGATACGGGCACTATCTGTGGTGGACCCATAGGCCTCTGGCCCCTATACTTGCCTACGGGACCCTGCCCCACCCCTGCCTATGAATTGGGACCCTATCCTGGTGCCTCTGATGGTGCCATCGGCCCATGCCCCTGTGCCTATATCTAGGCCTGTAAAGCCCCAATCTGTGCCTATACCATGGCCAACTGGCCCTAAAACCCTATCACATGTTCTTGTAGGGCAACCACCCGACCATCATCTCCATCTCCATCTCCATCCCCACCCTAGGCCATCTGGGCATGAAGACTAGCCACCTATAAATGTAACTTGGCCACCTCCGCCTTTGAACTGGCTATTTGCCTGACCATACCCAACTGGGTAATCAGGGTCACCACCTCCCCTGTAGGGCTTCCCTCGTACTGTGATGGTGGCTAGATCAGTTGCCCTGGCCTAGGTGGTACTACTCATAAATGAGCCACCCACCACTATTTGTATCTATCTGTAACCCTGACATCATCAATCTGTCGGTCTACTGCCTACTCCTCCTACTCTATGGGCACTGTCGGCTGTGGTAGAGGCAATGGCCTCTCCACGTCATCTCTCCTATACTACAGGAAGGGTGGAGGTATGTCCTGTAGCAGTCCAGAATTCTATCTAACTCTATCCACTGGGATCATCTCATGCTCTCAGCACAGTGCCCCACTATCTATCTCACCAACTGCAGCCCATCGAGCTCCTCATGCATCTAACTGAATGAGGGATAACCCACATATGGCCTCCATATGATGTCACCCCAGATAGCCCCTCCAATAAACACCTGAATAGGCTACATCATGTGTGGGCCTTGTCTGATCTGCCACTCTCTAATCACAGGTACCCATCACTGTACCCCACTCGTACACCAATCTCATGGTGGAAATGCATTTGCTCGGGGCATCCCTACTGACCGCACACAAACTATGTGCTCATATGTCCCATCAGTGTAGTAAAAAGGTACAGCACAGGCTGAACCTACGTAGTCGTCCATGCCCACAACTCTCTGTATAGCCACACCAAGAATGTTGGTGCCCAGGAAATGTCAGGTCTGATCTATAACCATGTCATGTAATACCCCCATCAATGAGCGGGGAAATCTACCTCCCTCTGCATCTAGTGTGAAAGCAGCACACTACCTCCATCAATAAAACCACGAGCCTCGTCTCCTCTAGATAGACTAGTGTACATCCCTCTGTAGCTCAGACTAGCACTATGGAATGTCATGTCTGCCAGTCCCTCTCTAAATACTGTTAGCAACAAATCCTCATGAGGCCTCGGAGGAGATCGAGTACACCTGTGTACCCAGTATGCGGTAGTCATAGGATCCTAAACACATCCTCCAGGGTGATTATCATCTCACCCATCGGTAGGTGGAACGTGTTGGTTGTTGAATCCCATCTATCGATGAGATCACCCATCAAACTCAGCTTCCAGACTACATGCCAGTAGCATCAAACCCCACTCAAGCCCACCTCCTCCACATACTGCCACTTCTCAGGGGTCATCATGCACTACGTACTCTCAAGAGCAGGGGTGGCACCCTGTCCCACATGTGTAGCTGATCTCTCGCCTGCATCCAACAAAATGATCACATTATTAAAAACTTACCTATACCTACAACTTTTTTACCATTACCTTTGACCCCAAATTCTACTGAACCTATCTACCCATACCCCAAGCCTTCATCTATTTACCTTTTCCTCTAACCCCACATCTTGACCTAACCTACTTACCAGCACCCAAACCCTGGCCTCGCCACTTTACCTATCTATCCCTACCCTTCCTTATCTAATTTAACCCTTTCCTACCCCTCCCTACCCACTACGCTTCCCTTGTTTATCCTCATCTAGACCGGCACCGGTCAGCATTGACCGACCCCCATCTACCCTTGACTGACCACGGTCTCACTACGACTGGCATCAGTCACCTCTCTTGGGATTGATACGAGTCCACACCCACCAATTTCGGCCATAGTAGAACCAACGTTGGTCACTATCGTGGCAACCACCACGTCCCCAAACCCCCTTTTTCTCTCCACACTCTATTCCCTACCAAGCCATTCCTCCTACAAACCCTCCACATCCCTTCCTATCCCTCCTTTACCTATCTTCTACCCTCCCCCCTTCCTATTTCACCCATTTTATTACCAATTTTACATTTAAATTTATACCCCCAACCCCCATTTCCTCCCCCAAAATTTCTTTCTCATTTAACTAAACAACACACACATAGGCTTTAGATCTTACCTCATCCTGTTGCCATCATCATGGTGGCATCTTAGGCCATTGCACAGGTCCTCCCGAGCCCTCTCCTACCTCCACCATAGCCAAAATTCCCATGAATCTCCAACCAATCAAATCCAATGCCCCACTCTCATGACCCCACCAATCAATCAACACTCATCGCCTACGTGGCTTGCCAACTCAACCTTCTGACACCCTTGGTTGTTTTCTTCTTCTCTTCTTCTCTCTTGTCATTTTCTCTAATTTGCAAATCACAAATGAATTTTAAAATCGTGGAATTTTTCTTTTTATAACCTACCTGACCTAACTAGTGACGGTTTCCCCTTGAGCGACATCGGTCTTATGCCCTACCTTACTGTGGTTAGTTAGCTTGTACTGGCATTGGTTACCCTTGACCGGCATCGATCACATACTTTTCCACATTGCCAAATATTTCACCGTATTTTACCCTACCCCCTTTTTATCTTCCACTCACCATCACTGGACCACACCACTTGACCTCCTTGACCTTACCCTTCAACCCCTCACCTCATCCCCATTCAAGGACTCCTTATTTTTCCCATACCTCGGCCCTACCCATGTCATGACCTAGATTCTTGGACCTGGACCATTGCTAGTGACCTTTGACCCCATGTGTTCACTATACCTTGTGGTACTATTACTTGTGTTGATTGACCTTATGACCTTACCTTGCCTCTTGTCGTGACTGTTTATCCTGACCCAACCCTCAGTGTACTGGAACTTACCTAAACGTTCCTGCACCTGACCTGTGTTTTGTTTCCTGACCATATCCTATGCCTTAGATATTGGAATCACTTCAACCTTGTATGAATAAACCTATTGACCTTAGACAATGTAGATTTTTCCTGCTCTTCAACCCGGTAGCATGCTATATTTTATACATGTGTGTCTGTTTTATTGTTACTACCTTTGACCCTGACCCATTACCTAGATTACCCGAGTATACCTTGCTCCTTTTTCCCCTATTACCCACCTTCCTTTTCATCACATTTACCTTTTATCAAACCACTCACCGATTCTTCCTTCTACCTCATCAGTTCCTAGTTTGAGGGGGATCACCTCCATGCACACATGGGGCAACAACATCTTATTTTTGTTAGCGTCACTTACCAATACAAGCTACATAAAAAAAAGGGGAAAAATGTAGACACTAAAATTAGGTCACACTCCCCTTTGGTCCCTCGACAAATAAACACCATTGAACACATTCACCTAACCATGGCCCCCTTCACCCTACTATAATATTAATTTATTTTATTTAAATTAAATTAATTCATTATCCTCACCATATTTATTATTTAAATATCCTAATTGGGATAATGCCCACATACCTCACCTAAACACCTCATCTAGCCACCTCACCCTAAGACCTATTCTTAGTAAGTTGCCATAACTAACTAAGACCTACCCAAACCCTAAAAATCAATGCCTACATTCCCTCTAACCACATTCCCACATGCTTAGAAAGAAGCTTCCGGTCTAATCCACAAGTTAAACAAACACGAGATCCCAGAAAATCAAGGGGATCTTCCTAGTTTAGTAAACCTAGAAAATCTTGACCAAACTGATGAATATTACCCTTAACTGCCGCCGGTTAAGCCGAAACCACCATCGGTCACCTTTTAACACTCAAAATAACCTTATTTTCGAGGTTGGTATATTTCTTAGAGATATCACATCTTTTGAGAACAAGTTTCAAGGAGAACATGCATGCAAAGAAGGAGGTCAAATATTTTCTCTTGCACAGACATCCAACATTCACCCAGCAACCATCCAGCACTCACCCCATCAAATATTTGATCCAATATGAAAAGAAGGAGTGCACATGTAGCCGATGCAAGAGCTCCCCAATGTTTGGTGATCCTTTGTAGCATTCAACCTCTTATCAGCACCTTCATTCCTCACTCACAGATGTCCAAAACTAGATTCCAAGTAAGTAGAACATTTTACTCCTCTGGTTCACTTATTTCATCATTGTATTTTCATCCTTTGTTCTCCTAGCCACCCAATGACCTCCATTAATACTCACCCCTCCATATCCCTATTAAAACTTCACCAAATCCCATCCAAACAACTTAATACCTCATTCCGACCAGCCTAGTCCTTTGTGCAATCATAAGGGAGATCTAAAGCTCATTTTGTGACATTCCCAGTACCCCATAGTAACCGGCACCGGTTATCCTAAACTGGCATCAGTCACCCTTAACCGGCATCAGTCTCTGTATCTACCAATACAACCCAGAACAGTAACCTACCTACCTATTCCCACATCACCCTTACTCACCTGTGACCTGCCTAAGACCTCTGTCAGACCTACAGAGACCTAGAACCAGTTACTTGACCTTCGGATCTTATTTTAACCTAGCCTGTTAGATTATATCTTTCTTATTGTGTTTTAAATGAGATACCTAAATCATTTTAACTACAATAGGATTTACTTTATTACCAACATTAAATATTTTTAAATAGTGGATTGATAGTCGTCTAGGAATTATCACACTTCCTAGATCTAGTACAAGCTAGGTAGTCCACTACATATATTATTTAACTCTTTCTGTGGTGTTTCTTGCCATTTCAGGTAGTTCCTCCCAGCCAAAGGAAGCTCTCACAATCAGCTATGGATTCAAAAGTCATACGCGCGCAACAACCTATTAACCATCATTTCAATAGGTATTCCTCCTACGCCTGTTTACGCTATTTGTTTTGTCATTTTGAAAGAAACGTCTAAGAATCAGGTGAAACAGTGAAAGTTATGACTATCTCTTGCCTCTCAGGATCCTAAGGAGGGTTTTGGCAATTTGAGCTAGGGCTTAGATTTTTAATGCAAAAAAAATTGAATACAACCTTGGAACATGGAACTATCAATGGTAAGTTAGTCCACTAAAGGATTCAAGAAATTTTTCTCTCCCGTGGATATTTTTTAAGTGGTCTATGAAACTTTAGAAAGAAGAATGAAAATATAGTCAAAAGCCTAATCCTAGGAGCACATTTCCAAAGGAAGTGACTTCTGCCTATTAAGTTAGGGTCTAAAAATTTATGGGAATGGAAAATGAAACAATGTTTATCTATAAATCATGGGTACAGACCTTGACACTCCATATAAAGGAAATTTTTCATGATAGTAAGTGAAGAATGACCTAGTTAAGGTTTGGGAACCAAAATGTAAAAGGAGAACCTCAAAGAGTTACAAAAAGATTTAATCCCTGAGTCTTATTCCACTGATTATTAGAACCCATGGAGATAATAAGTTTCTACATTATACGGTAGACTAAACTAGTCTCCCATGACTAACTCTAGAAGCATAAAGTTGCATTACGTCCTTTTCCATAACATTCATGAATTACATGGGGTATAATTTTGGAGCAAAATTATTAAGGTGACCTCCAGGGGACATCTGCCTGCTAGATGATGAATACCATATGTCTTGTAGCGTCCCATTAGCGATGAAAATTTTTTGGGTAGATACTAATTTGTGGGTATCTTGCCAACGATCTGGGACTCTAGGTCCCTCTACTTGGATGGTGTATATTCATTTATCGTGAGTGCCAACTAAAAGGATAATTTTTTTTAGCCTATGATGATCGAGGATAACCAAGAATGCATAGCTCCACTGTCTCGCATAACAGATGCTTGCAATATTGTTTATAAGGGAGTTGTAAATGTATCTACATAGTTGTTTGGAAAAGGGATTGTGAGAAATTGGAGAAGGAGAGATTGAGATTTTGCAAGTAGGAAAAGGGATTCTTTCTAAAGTTAATCAAAATTTTCACATACACAATTAGAGAAATAAACAACTATGCTTATGGCACCAGAGCTAGTACAAGAGAGACTAAAAATGCATACAAAGTTGCACACATTCACACAGTGATGAGTAAAGGAAGTAAACTACTTCCATTTATGATGACATGGTCCACAAGTTGGTAAAATGAGTAGTAATAAATGAGGAGTGAAAAGTATGTTGGGAAAAGAAGGAATAATGCTATCTCTTATAGGTATATCTCCAAGTCAGTAATGTCCTTCGTAGAAATTGACCACAACTTGAGCATACAAAATTGACAACCCTTAACAATGAGGGTGTCTTTATAAGTTTATAGACATTAGAGGTTTATAGACCCTGATCATCCTTACCCCCCACATGATAATTATCAGCTATTGACCTCACAATCCATGTAAATCATTTGAAATTCCTCGGATAAGAACATTAATTCACCTTTTATCAATTAAGTGGAAACTTACTAAATGTTGGATCTATAGTCACATTAATGGATAGGATGAATGTCACGATTTCTCACAACTAAGAATTAGAAAGGGAGTAGAGAAGAGGATAAATAATGAGGAAGGTATATGAAAGAAGATATGATCCCAAGAATAGAATATACCTTTGTCATTGATGAAGAACTTTCCAATGATGACAATGTTTGGACATTCTTGAGACCATGAAGATGAGTGTTTAGAAACAGGTAATTCAAAACCTCTCGATGTGAGTTCGGAGATGAACATAGGAAATGATCATGATGATCCTCCTTGATACTTGATTGATGAAGATGATTTAGCCCATAAGAAAACTCACCTTGGCCAACTCATTATAACACCCATCTCACTGAGAGGAATAAAGTGATAGATCACACATGTTACACCTTGTGATGCTCGTGTCCTTGCCTTCTAAACACAATAAAAATTAGGGGTGATGCTTCTAGGACCCTCTGTGAAGTTCGTATCATTGCCTCTATTTGAGCCATGAGGTCATTTTAAAATCTTGTGAATCATGGCACAAAAAGTAGAAAGCATGAGTGAAAATGAAGCCATTATGCAACTCTTTGTGATCAAAATGAAGACTTTGCTACTTTTAAGATGTCAAACCATTGACAGTACTCCTTGTATGGGGCATATCACTTATTTTGCCTAGTGTCAATTTCACCTTCTGAACCTTCTTGAATGATTCCAGTAGTGGATCTCATTGATCATGTATTTTTATTTTTAGAAACTTCTTCTATTTTTAGTACGAGTTACTTTTCCCAGACCGAGCTTGTTGGAAGATTGTTGTTTTTTCCCTATCTTTCATTTTGCATCTTTTCTAACTACTCCAAGTGATTAGACTTGCAATTTGTGGAGACTTATGGTATCCTTTGGCATGTAGAAGAGAATGGAATATGCGTACCTTTTTAGGCCTAAGTGATAAAAATGGCACTCATTTTACGATGGACATGCCACATCTATTTTGGCCCCTAGCTTCACTTGAGGGGGGGTGTTAGAGTAGGTATTTACCTTAGCTCATCTTCACCTAGCTACTTTATTTACCTTTATTGTATTTATCCTCACCCACTTATGTGTGTGGTTATTTCTTTTATCTTATTTAGATATTAGGGGGATATTATCTAGTTGTTAGGTATAGTTCTTTCCTTGATCTATGGTATTGACTAGATCCTTGATGTCTAGTTTTTTCCTAAATCTATGGTCTTGACTAGTTCTTTGATGACTAGTTTTTTCCTTGATTTAGGGGTTGATCTACGACCTTGACTGATTCTTAAATTGTTATTCCTTGCCTATATAAGCAAGGCCCATTCTCATTGTATTTCATTGAGTTCCATAATAATATATGACATTGCTGCTCATTTGTTTGCAAAGGTTTTATGTAAAGTTATTCCGGCGAATTGTCTTTCATCTTATTGATCATGGTGTTTGATTAGCATCTGAGTTCTTAGCTTGGTACAATCTGGTTATCATTCCTTTTAGAAATTTTCAAGGATTATTGTGGAGGGCGGCTCTAGAATCATTATTGAAGCAATGCAGCGGGGCAGGTGTGATAATTAGAGAGTCACAGGTGTCATTGAGGAAGCTTTAAGGCTCCTAAATTACTTCAATGTTGTTTCATTCATTGCTACAGTGAAAGAAACAAGGTGGCAAATTGGTTTCCTAAACGCGGAGTTTTGTGTCAAGGAAAAAAATTCAAGGCACCCCAGATACAGTCGATAAGGATGACAAGCTTGAGAGGATTGTGGGCAGAGAGAAGAACTTTGATATATGCATTGTGGCCGATGGTTATGAAGAAAATTAACTATAGGGACCCATAATTTAGAATACCCATAAGTTTCCAGTAGTAGAAAGATAGAAGGGGCGCTTCCAAGACGTAAACTTTTTTAATCATGGCTGAGGGATTTGTGGCATGTGCATTTCATTTCCTAAGATAGGGTCTTTTGCTCCTCAGATATTTTTAAAACTTTGAAAGAATATAATTAGAATGAGAAGAATGTGGTTAAAATTTTAAAAAGAAATGTTATTGATTGTCATTACGAACGAGGGTGTGTAGGTGAATGGAGGAGTGATGGGCATAAGAGGAAACAGGAAGTGTTTGGTGTGCCCTCGTTGGTGCACAATCTCAACAGATAGAGCAAATGTCTTTTATTCTCCCTTTGAATGCGCCACAGTTGTTGCTCTCTAGTATCCAGTTTTGGGGGTGTATTTTTTGTTCCTGCTTGATGGGTCATTACTGTTCTTTGGTATTCGCAATCCTTTGTTGCACTTTACAGCCCACTTTGTTTGGGCTTGGGATTCCTTTTGATTTAAATTCTCAGTCACACATTAGCCTTTTATTTTTAGTTTGATATTGGTTCCAATGGAGCATATGAAGATATTTGCAGGCCTGAAGTGCTGCTGGTATGCATGCCCATGCCCTTTAGAGGGTCTGTTCTCTACTTTTTCTGTCAATGTTGCTTGTCTTTGGCAGAGCTTTTCACACAGATCAGAGGGATGGCCAAAAGCGTAACAGCGGAACAATGGCAAAAGCTGTGACTTCAAGGATTATGGGTGCACCCATGGGGGGACGTTGAATGTGTGCCCAAGTTTGAGTTATGTTCTGTTAGCTGTTCTGATAAGCGTGATTGGAGGCCAGCGTGCTGCAGCTCCCTTGAATGGTGAATGGGTGGGCTTTTTAAACATCCATGGGAGTGGGACTTAATGCAAATTGATCTCATCTTTCATGTGTTCGTTTTACATGTGTTGTTCAGTCAGGGGCTTGGCAAGAGCTTTTTTGACATTTTTTGTAAAGGTTTTGTTACTCTTTGTGATAAGAGTAAGAAAAATGGACAACCTGGGAGGAAATTTGTCTTTTGCGGTCAATCAGGACTTTAATGGAGAATCTAGAGATGTCATGTAAAATTATCATCTACTTTGACACTTACAATTTATTTGAAAGAACTTGGGGTCATTAGTGGATTTCCCTTCTTCTAGATGAAAAGGAGTTCAATTATTAGTCAAATTTGAGGGAAAATGAGAAAAATTGAGAAAAATTGGTTTTTAGGAACTCTAATTCATTTTTCTAACTCCCCTAAAATAGATAAATAAAAAGGTTAGAAAAAATGCCACAAAACAAAGTCTGCAGAAAGTACCACAGAAAAGGTTTGTAGAACAAAGTCTATAGAAAATTTGACAAAACAAACTCCACAGAATATCATATAAAAATTACATAAAACAAAGTCAGTGAAATGCCACAGAAAAAAGTCCACGGAAAGTGCCACTGAAAAGTCCGCAAAAAAGTTCGAGGAATACCATAGAACAAAGTCCGTAGAAAATACCGCAGAATGAAGTGAATGGAAAATTTCTGTAGAAAAATTACATAGAAAAAATTCCATGGAATGTCACAAAATAATGTCTATGTAAAATGACACAAAACTAAGTCCACAGAAAATTCCCGTAGAAAAATTCTAGAGAATAAAGTCTGCAGAATGACGCAGAACAAAGTCCACAAAAAGTGCCAGAGAAAAACTCCATTGAACAAAATCCGTGGAAAAATGAAGTTCTCTATAAATCTATGGAAAACAAAAAAATTCTGTGGAGCTCGCAAAACAAAATTTTGTAGAAAATGCCACAGAAAATTGGAAATTCCACGGAACAAAGGAAAATGGTAGTTTTTTCGAGTGAATTTTCAAATGGGCATAACCTTTGATCTAGTGCTTGAAATTTGAAAAACCTTATATTTTTGGAAAGGTGTTGACATCCTCTATGCCATGGAAACTAGAAATATTAGTCATGGTGTGGATAGATGGGTGAAAAATTAGAAAATTTATAAAGCATGAAAATGTACAGTTCTAGGCCCAACCACCGCAATTAATGACAACATTGGTGTGGTTTTCTCCCTCTAGAGGCATAAGGACAATGAGGGATGGGTTTTAAAGAGCACTGCATCACTTTTCTAGGAAATTGAAGGTAGTTTGTTGGTGGTTGAATGAAAATTTCAAGTTCACTCTCTCTCTCATCCTTTCTTCAAAATAATGTAAAGAGAACTCATTTGGTAAGGAGTTGGACATTTTTTTGTTGTTCTCTCTTATTACTAGCCGCCAGGTGGATTTAGAGCTCCAAGCCTTCATTTTTGGGCTATTTTAATGGAAATCACACCTATTTCCTCTATTATGATGTATTGTGCATATTATTGAAGCAATAAAACATGTGTTACTGATCATTTCTCAATCCTTACACTAGTTTCATTGTCTTTTTCATGCCTTTCTTCACGCTTATAGGTGACTGTGCATTTTTTTTTTCATTGCATGTTTGAATTTCATTGTGCTAAATTGAAAATTATGTAGCGTGTGTATTATATTGGTTTTTTATGCATATCCATCCTCTCCATGCTCACCTCTCTCTATTTTTAGGCATTGAGATTGTCCAACACCTAGATTTTCTGGTGCTATCACCTGTGTAGTGTAGGATTTGTTCAATTTTATGCATTCTCGCTCTCCATGGTCCCTTGAAAATAATATATTATGAATATTTAGTTTCATTCCCCTCTTTAGGAGTATTTTAGTGCCTAGATTGGGTAGAGAAACCAACATACTCTAGAGAATTATCTGAACTCCAGGGTCCCACACCTTGAGATAGTTTCATGTTACCCAGTTACACTGATTTTCTAGTTAAATTACATACTAGAAAATCATAGGGTTCTTTAATCTGGTGATAACAGTTCTGGCATGCACGGTTGGACCATAAGAAGTATTCAATTTATTGCACCATGATTAATGTGCCCTTGTTGTAAATTCCAACCTTTAAGAGGATTTTTAGCAAAACATCTAATGACTCCAAGGGGAAGATTTAAGTTGTTTGAGCAGTGCCAGTGGTTAGAATTTATGAGAATGATTAAAAGAAGGTCTACAAAAAGAGAAGAAGGTATTTTTGAATATTTTTAGCTATCTCCAGGTAAAGGAATAAGAGGAAGAAAAGTTCATAGATCACCATCTCTACCGAATAGAACGTTTTCAATAGCTCCACCTGATAGGCCATTTATTTAGCCAACTAGAGTTCTCAAAATGATCAGAATGGCTCATCAAAAACCACCACTACCACAAAATCATTTTTTCAATTTTATGGGTAGCATCCCACTTGCTCCCAATGCACAAAAACCAATTCCAGTTGTAGCATTGAAGAATATCCCATACTTTACTCAAGAAAATCACACAACTCCAATTGATCACATTCAAGACATAACAAATGTTTGTGTCATTCATGGAGTCAATGAGATGGATGTGAAAGTTAGATTCTTGGCCTATTCTTTCAAAGGAAAGGATTTATAGTGGTTCAAGATCTTAGGATTAGGATCAATTAATAATTGGGATAAATTTTGTACAACTCTTTGTGGCTATTGGAGAAAAAAACAGACAATGTATCTCTATTGGAGAAATTAAATACAATCAAAAGGGCACCAAATGAGAAAATGGATGACTTAAACTTCATATTTAAAAGGACATGGGATCGAATCCAATTTCTGTAAGACCGACAGCTGAAGGTTCTTTTATGTAATTCTTAAAATATTTAAATTATGATATAGCCATGATGATACAATCATTGGGAGGCACAACTTTGCCCGCAATTTATAACATTGCTATTAGAGCTGAAAATTGTATGATTCAATCTGGTAAACTTGCACCTACGCCACCTATGCCTATCTATCCAAAAATGGGGAATCCAAGTTCTAGCCAAACACCTACATTAGCTCCCATTCCTACCTAAAAAAATAATAATTGTAATGAATCTTATACTTCTTCTCCTAGTGCCTCAAATTAGCTTTAGGAGCTCATTAAGAAATTGCATAACTTAGAGAATGAGTTGGGGAAAATTAAGAGGCAAAAACCACAAAATTTCAGATCATATCAGCCCCAATACCAACCCAATAGACCTCCATATCAACCTAATAGACCACCCGCTGAAGTTGCAAATCAGATCCAAGGACAACCTCCTGTTGGTAAACCATTTCAACCTTATAATCCTAGCACTACTTCTACATCTAGATCATTGGTTCCAACTCAAAAAAAAATGGAACAAGAGTATTTTTGGTGTTTTCCATGTAATTAACCTCACAATCAGTCAACATGTTTCAATGGTTCTCTGAACCAAGATTTGATGGTGACAACGGTTAGTGTCTCAAGAAAAAAATCAAGAAGAAATTCAACATTAGGAAGCTACCCAAGAAGAACCTCTAAGTAAAACTACCCTTGTGAATTGGCAAGTTGAAGATTTTTTTAGCATAAATCAAGCTCTTTCTCAAGGTGTGGCAGTGAACACAAGGTCCAAAAAGAGGAATTTATAAGAAGGGAATTCATATAATATATGTGCTAGTTGGTTCTTGGTCACTCTACAAGGAGTTACCAATCCAACTATAGCTCCAAATGGGCATAATCAGCCCAGGCCACCTTCTATACCAGCTCATGTACCAATTGTAGCAGCTCATGAGTAAGATAAGGTTGTGTAAAGAAAAGGAAAAAAGAAAGAAAACTCTTTTCCTTTCAATATCCTAGATACAATGAAGAAAACAAATGTTAACATATCATTGTGGGAGTCATGAGCAATCACAGGTGAATGAGATATATTGCAAGAAGCCATGGAAAATTAGTTATCATCAAATGAGGCACCTAAGATTTAGGTAAAGGTGGTCACTAATGAAGCTCAATAAGAAGGCAGTCAAGGAGGCCAACTAGGTAAAAATATAAAGCCTCTACCATTTTATATTTCTCTAATTATTAGGAGTAATCTTGTACACAATTGGATGATTTATTTGAGAGAAAACGGTTTTGTAATTCTTGAGAAAATAGTTGATCAACTACACCTTCAATACGAATTGATTTATAGACGTGTAGTGAAACTAGATGGAAAAAAAATGAAAAATATTGGTCTGATCAAAGGTTTGAGACTTACAATACATGCATGCCCAAATTTCACAGTATTGCAAGATGTGTCAGTTATTAACTTGCCACCACTCTTTTCTCTTTGATTGTCTCGAGACGTCACTACTAAAAGTGGATGCGACTTGTCTACTGATTTGTCACATATGGTATTCAAAATGAGGTATGGAGCTAAGGATCCAATCCGGTCTGAACATATTTCAAAATTCCATATTAGGCCTCATGTACCAAGTTCAATCAATGTAAATTTCTCATCTTTTGACCAAAAATATTGCCCAAGAACTTCAGATACAAATACCAAAGTTGGAGGAAGTACATACTTAACTCTTGATGTGTGGAAAAATAAAAGGCATGCATTCGATCCTTACAAGTAAATGAAGGAAGCTAAGTTAGGAATTTATTACTTGCATCAAGAAAACCCAACTTTCCCTAGCATCACCAAACTATATTGTAAAGATGACAACAAAGTAATGCCCAAACATTCATCCACTCTTAAGTTATTCCATATATATCTTTGTGTGTGTGTGTGTGTGTGTGTGTCTGTGTAAAATGAAGAGAGAAAAACAAGTCATGAGTGACCAAATTAAGATTCTCATCCAAAATAACTACAATTTGAAGCAATAACATGGATAGTAAACACATTTGCACACACTGAGCTCTTTTTCTTCATAATTTTGAGACTTAGTATGTTACTTAATATAATTAAGTCATCTTATTTTTCTTAAATGTATGCTTACTTTTGGATAGTAAGCTTTGAAATCACACTCTTTTACTAGAATTTCTTTTACAAAACCAAGATTATAAGTTCTAAATACACAAGGTATTTTCTCCTTTGAGTAACCATTTTGTATTGCATAACTCCCCCACCTATGAAAGATCTAATATTTATAAACATTGTGTTGACCCTCCACTATTCATGAAAGACTGTGGATTTTTTGTCTTCACAAGAATATTTTAGCCTAGTGAAAGATTCAAATAATCTTCAAGGTAGAGCTACCTTACTCTAGAAAGAAACTGGTTGTTACATACAGAATTCTAAATCCGCTCAGATCGAGGGGGAGAATTCACCAGTTTATGAGTTCAAGATTTACCTTGAAACTCATGTGGATTCGTCGACAAATGCCTCCTCCTCACACACCGCAAGAAAAATGGTGTCAATTGAGAGAAGAAATCGTACTATCATGGAAATGGTGCGATGTATGATTGATGATTCAAACTTATCAAAGACATTTTGGGCAGAAGCTAACAAAATAGTCTATTTGTTGAACAAAGAGTTCACAATTGCAGCTCTTGATGGAGTCACACCACAAGAAGCATGGTCAAATCGGAAACCATCTAATTGCACACCTCAAAGTATTTGGGTGTAAATAAAGTATGCACATACCCAAGAAGACATAGAAGAAAGTTGGATATGAAAGTTCACAAAATCTACATCTTCATTGGATATAGTGAAGAAGCACTTGGGTATAGATTATGGATCCAAGAAGAGAAAGTATACACAAGTGAGAGATGTTGATTTCTTTGAGAAGAAAGAAGCAGAGTGCTCCATCTCATACGACTCAACAAGATGTAAAAATCACCTCTACAATAAAAACAGAATTTGATGGTTCCCAATTATGAAGATGAAAGTGATCCTAATGGGGATGATGGTGGTATATGGATCAACCACAAGCCGCATGGAATAGCACAAGAAGTATGCCTAACGTGGTATACAAGCATGATAATAAGAGATGTAAAACTGGTGGATGTGATCCACCGAGCACATCGTCCAATCCTGGACCTGAGGACTCGCAGTCAAGCATTAATGAAGAGGTCAATTTGCCCTAATGAGTAGAGTTGTTGAAACAGTTGAGCCTTCTACAGTTCAGGAAGCCCTACAGTCAAAAGCTTGGAAAGATGCCATGGATTCAGAGTATCAGTCAGTGATGAAGAATAACACATGGCAACTTGTCGATCTTCCACCAGGAAAGAAACCCATTGGATGCAGATGGATATTCAAGACTAAGTACAAATCAGATGGGACTACTTTGACAAGTATAAAGCAAGGCTTGTAGCAAAGGGGTATGCACAACAAGAAGGCATTGATTATGAGGAGACATTTGCTCCCACAGCTAAGATCAAGACAATCAGGATGATCTTTGCTCTAGCTGCACAATTTGGTTGGAAAGTCCACCAAATGGATGTGAAAAAGTGCCTTTCTTAATGGATATTTACAAGAAGAAGTCTAAATGACTCAGCCAGAGGGTTATGTAATACCAGGTCAAGAGATGAAGGTATGCAGACTCATAAAATCTCTATATGGCCTCCAAACAGGCACCCTGGGCATGGTACATCAAAATTGATGAGCATCTCATACAGTCATGGATTCGAATAGGAATCCATTTACGATCCCAATCTCTACCTCAAAAAGCAAGGGGGGGAGATTGTCATTGTGGTTGTTTATGTCGATGATCTAGTCATTACAGGCAGTTCAATGTGAAGATGATTGATGTCAACAAAGAAAAATCTTAATCGATCATTCGACATGACAGATCACGGACTCATGCACTATTGTCTTGGGTTTGAAGTATGGCAAAAAAGAGAATCATATCTTTGTGTCACAATTGAAATATACCAAGACAACGCTTGAGAAATTCAGGATGATGGATTGCACTCCATATTGCTACACCTATGGAGCGAAGATTATTCAGTTATCTCGTTCAGATCCATCACCACTGGTGAATGCAACTCTCTATCGACAGTTGATCGGGAGTCTCATTTACCTGACATATACTAGACCAGATATCAGCTTTGCAGTTCAGCTATTTATCATGGTTCATGCAAGAACCAAAAATTTGTCATTGGAAAGCAGCAAAGCAGAATACTAAGATATCTAAAGGGTACAGTGGACCTTGGTCTAGAGTACAAGAAGAATGAAAATTTCTTCTTGACAGGATATTCTGGGGATTCAGATCATGCAGGAAACATAGATGATAGGAAGTCCACATCTAGGATTTGTATTCTTTATGGGATCTGGACCAATATCATGGGGAAGTAAGAAACAAAACTTTGTTTCTCGCTCTTCCACAGAAGCATAGTATCGTGCTATAGGTGAAGCTGTTTGTGAAGCAATATGGCTACGCCGAATACTGGAAGGAATTGGAATACCACAACAGAAAGACCGACTCCAGTATATGTTGATAATGAAGGAGTTCTCAAAATTGTTCGCAATCCATTTTTTCATGAGAGAATCAATCATATTGAGGTACAGGTTCATTTCATACGTGATCATGTCTTGAAGCACAACATCCAACTCCATTTCTGTCCTACAGCTGAACAAAGGTACAATGTTTTCACAAAGTCACTTGCACGTGACAAATTCGAGGGTTGTTCAGAGAGTTCCTCTCCACATTCATTGGAAACTATGCATTGCAATTAAGGGGGGGAATGTTAGCATAATTTAGCATAGGCATATTTATTGCATTATTTTATTGCATTGTCTTTTATTTAATAATGTGCAACATGTGCACTCTAGTCTAGTGACTTGCATTCAATATTGTTATGTTGGATAACATTCAATATTGGTATTAGTAGTAATTACATGTGCATGTGAGATGGGTCTTATCATCTAGGGGTAGTTGGTGTCTGCTAGGGTGTCATGTCTATCCATATGAGGCTGTCTAATATCTATAAATATTGCAGCTCTTGCATTGTAATGTAATCTGATTTGATGATCAATAATATTTGTGAGGCTTCCGTCCCTCTTTGGTCATTGCAATCTTATTCTATTCTATCATTTGGTAGCTAAGCTATACCATTATTATCATCTCGTAGTTGGTGTCTGCTAGGGCGGTTTAGTCCCATGAAATTGACCCATTATTCGGGATATGTGGCATACAATATTATGTACGAGACAAAATTTATAGGGATATCTAGTAGGCCTCAAATTTGTAACCATAATCAATATAAGCATAGTTATTTGAGTGGAATCGCTTCCACTTGAAATTTTCCTCAGTTATAACATATGGTGGATTGTCACATGGGGTTTCTTACAGGGAATGGTCAATATGTCCCTTTCGACCCATTTTTTACGTAGTTTGCAGACTCTTAAATTTGAATACTGGTGTTTCCAAATTGGATAAGAATCATTCATGTCCATCATTGATTAATCAGACTAATAAATGTATAAATTTGAATGTAAGATAAGGGATATTGACCCTCTTCTCTAAAGTAGACCATTTTTATTCTAACAAGTTGTCACCTGTATGTTTTCATTCCATACATACCATAGTCATTTGAGAATACCTAAATTTAGGCCTCTAACGTACCATTATAGCAATTCATTGTCTTATTGCAAACCATAATTGGGATCCTTTGATTATCCTTTAGTCAATAATAAAACATTATAGATGGGCTCTTGTAAGAAGATCATGACCTGAGAGTAATGAATCAAATAGAGGGTCTATTAGTGTGATCAAGAGGATGTAAGTTGAAAATGACCAATGTTACTCACATGGGAGAGAACATCTCAACCCTTGACTCTAAGCAAAATGCAACTTAGGACTTCCCTCCAATTCTTAAATTAAGGGTACTATATATGACTTGCATACTTGTAAGCCTCATTGTAATCCCATCTTCAATTAACTTGATTATTGCTAATTCTTGGTTGTGAATCCATCTTGGAGTCGTCTTGAAGATATGCGCTACTCAACCTTGCAAACCTTGAAGATATCTTTCACCTTTGACTACTTTAATTTTTAGGTTCGTGGTAGCTATTCGTATCATGTATATTGATCTTATCCTGGGACTAACACCTATGCAGATATCTACATAGTTTTTGCATGCTATGTCTGTATAATTATTTAGGGACAGAGACATGAATCCAACCTTAATAATATGGTCAGTTTTGGTTGAGAGGAAATACAAAATATGACCCAACAATATTTAAGTGCTACCCACATGGAGGATTTGTCATCTTAGTTTCACAGTCACCATATGGTTTGCACAAGTGTGGATCACTGTAACCCAAATAAAGAGATGCAGATATACACTAGACCCTATATTAGTTCTGTAACCGATTTCTACTTGATGAATATAATATATAGAACCAAATCCACCATCCATGAGATGCCAAAGACTCATAAGCTACTATGAAAAAATATCTTAGCACTAATCATGCTTTGTAAGTTGACCAATTACTATAATACTCATACAAGGAATAACTAAAGTTCTTAGATAAAAACTATGTTAGAGTGTTCACAGAATAGTCCTCACAAAAAAAGGTAAGTGATAAAGTAGAATCTCAATGCATATATCTAGTTACAATAACAGTTCTTACATAGCCTTAGCAAATGCATGGGTACCATCCAAATTTCATCATACAAATGATCAATCGAATGTCCCTGCTGAAGTAGTGTGAAAAGGTGAGAAAAAATGTATATGTGTAGATTAATTTTAAAGGACTCACAAGAAGATATCAATGTTCAACATGGAGATAATTGGGAATAGAATATCTAATCACTTGATACTATTGATAGTCGATTGATTGATGACAATCTAATTATATAGAATAAGGGCCATAGATACACCATTTCCCAATTATTAGTAATGGAACTATAAGGGTTGGGGGAAATGCCATCCTAGGATCACGATTTTTCACTTCAAAACTAAATTGCCATTTCTAATAAAAAGGTCCAAGGTGATCGTAAATAATCCCATTTTCAAATTAGTTTATAGAATTCAAAAAAATGAGAGGACTAGGATGAATGAAAAATTTCGGAACTAGGTAAGCTTTCATTTGAGCCTGTAAATGTCAGAATCAATGGAGTGAAATGATGGTATGTTTCTTGAAAAATTCCCGCTATAGTGTCTCTCATAATTTATCAGTGAACATAGTTCAGTCTTTAGACCAATAGTTCATTGAATCTAAGAAGGAACTTAAGGAATCATTTTTTATTCGAGGGAATGACCATGAATAAATCACCTTGTATAAAATGAACAGTTAACAAACATAAAATATTCAGGATTTGCCCTAATGAAATTTCTACCATGAAGATTAATATTGTAGAACCATGATATGGTCTTCAGAAGAAGGACTATCCAATGCATGATTGCATAAATTTCCTAGAAATGCTAAAAGTTTGGATCACAATGCTAAGTGCTGATTTCAAAATTCATGCAATGTGTCTAGTTATAATATTAAATATACTTTTAAAAGGACTGAGTGGTTAATTACTGTGGTGGGAAGTATAACTTTGGAACCTTGAATCAATTATACCCCAAAAAATACATTTTTTTTATAAGGATGTAAAATAAAACTTTTTCTGAACTAGCTAGGAATTCATAGAAAATAAGGAACTAAAAATGAGTGGAAAAGTTCTGGATTCTGTCTAAATTTTTAGGAGGGTCAGGTGATAAAGAGTTTCAAGAAGAAAAAAGAATGAAAAAGATATTTCACTGAACTCAGGTCCTATGTAGACCATTGTATACACTTATGTAGACTATGGCACAAAAACCAATAGGGTTATTTCATCTGAAATCATACTTACCCAATTTGAAATTGGAGGACGATCATTCAAACCCAATAAGAAAGCCATCCCGAGTGTAAATAAATCGTGTGGACTTCGCATTTCAAATTTTATTTTCTACTGGTGCGGTGATTGGCTAAGCTCATTGATGCATCAAATGATGAAAAATATATAAAGTGAGCCATGGCCCACAATACCAATCCCCTTACCTACATCACATGTGGCTCTGTGAAGTGGAGAGGCTTCAAGGAAATCAAAAATGAGCCATAGAATGAACTACGTGAAACGACTAGATTGTTCATTCGATCCTAGGATTCCCTTCAAGCCCATTTATTCGACTTGATTTTGCCATCTCTTAATTCTTCAGTGCATTATCATAAGAAAAAATTGAGGGTTCTTTGTATGACATTCCCACGGTAATCATAATGAAAAGAAATCAACATAGTTTCTTTTATAATTGTATGGTTTGCCATTTTATTGCAAGACTGCACCTGAAAACTAGGTATGTTGAACAAAACATGGTACATCCAATTAGGTTCCACTTCCAGTAGCTTTAATGCCTCCTTTAGAGTAAAATAGGTGTGATCATTTATCAGTCAAAGTTTTAGCAATTTTTGTTTCAGTTCTTGAATTTTCTTACATAAGGAAATAGATTCAAAGTTTGAGGTACCCCCAAACCATTTTGAGTTTTGGTCCTAGACCTACTATATGTACTCCATGTGTATGAGAAAGTCTTATGGACAGACACACCAAGCATTGAACATGTGAGGAGTGGATTTGACACATAACAAGTGTACATGCACACACAATTAAATTTACACATTTTCTAGGTCACATACATAAACAAAATATTGAGATACCAAGGCCTAGTTGAAAATATGTGTATGGAAGTTTTTGTTGTCTTAAATGCTTAATTGAATGAGCATTGGATTAACTTTTATTGCACAAAGTGGATCGAACATTTATTAATTTAGAGAATATTTATTAATGATAAATGGTTTATTGATAATCTAGGTAAGGTATAAATTAAAATGATAGGTGACTCAAAAAATTCCAAGATCTAAAATCAAGTCCCAAGTTCATTTTAGATTCAAGGCTGAACATTTAATTTCCAAAAACATAGGGGGTCTATGCATTATTAAAGACCTAGGTAATTTAATGGAATAGTTATACTAATTAAAAAACATGAGGTAAATCCAAAAAATAATTCAAAAGGAAAATGACCAAATTTTGCAAGATACTAGCAGATAAAGTATGTAGAAACCATTCAAGTGAACAAGACCCATGAATAAATCAAATGAGTCATTATAGAATTACACCTAAGCATATATCAAGAAAGGCTTCCACTGGACGAATCCAATATAGGTCATTACAGAGAGAATTTAAAATTAGTGTTGCTGAATTATGCGACATAGAAAGGCTTATTGGATCCCAGTTTTCACCCCAAAAATTCATTTTTCTGTTTCAATAGTGACAAGAGAAGATTGTTGAAGAAGGATGATAGCCATGGATGACATGGGTCATTTGTATAGTGATTGGATGACAAATGATAACATTCTTCCATGACCAAGTTTTGCAAATGAGTGATGAAGACCGAATTGTTGACTTTTAAAAGAGATTTTTCTATCAACCTATAGGTCAAGAGAGGGTTGTCTAGAAATGTGATAATTCCGCTTCATTGTAGTCAAGATTGATTCAATAAGACTTCAATGTTAAGTGGTGAAGAACAAAATATGACATGGAAATTCATATATTTTTTGACAAAAGTATTTACAAATCTTTTCTGTAATGCTATCAATAGGTAGTTACTCACATGAGCAAACATATAGAAAATTCATACAGGATACTTGAGATCATAAGTATATTTTAATATATCAGTAAGGTATGATACTATTAAAAACTTGGACAATTATGAACACTTATATGATAATATTATCAGATGCCCAAATTATAACTTACTTAAGACACCATAAGCTGAAGATATTTGTTGATTTTCTTTGCAAGTAACTTTTTTTTTTATTATTATTATTGGCAAATAGTTTTTTGAAAGACTAAGTCAATAACTCTTGAGAATTATTGTGCAACGACTTAGAAGGCATCAAGTCTCATATCTTTAATATACATTCAGCAAAATGGATCAAGGTCCAATGATATCACAATGAAGCATTCTAGTTCACTTAACTAGCAAACTCAAATGATCATGATATTGCGAGACAAAATGATGACAGCATAAAAGTAATAAGTTTTAAAGATTAGACGTCAGAATGGATAGGACTCACTTCAACCCATATAAGTAAGTGGGCTGCAAATTTCAACTTTTGTTGAAACTATATTAACTAGGCTAACTTGAAGATATCCCTTCTGAATGTTAGATGTTGAATATTACCAGGAAATATGAAAGCATACAAAAAATGCAACTGAATGCTGGACAGCAATTGAGTTTACATTGTGGAAATCCTCAATGGTGTACTACGGGAGGATTGCTTGAATAGAAATTAAATGACCATAAAATGGTCGGAACTGAAACCTGCTATGTATAGATGTTGAAACTTACAAGCAGAGTATGAATATAGCAAGAAGACTCTTCCGTGTACCCGACCTCCCGAGGTTGTGCCGAGACAATCCGGTGGGGATGGAATATATGGTAGTATTTAAATCAGAATATGCATGTTTAAGGCAATGCTAATGTCTTCAACACGCACTAATGGAATCTGTGAATCTAAGGAAAAGAAGGCCGATTCTAACCTAGACCGGTGTGATAGATCGATCAACAAGGATGACTTCTTGAAGGCTCCAATATAATATCGAGCTCTGGTGTCAATTCGATCTATGGGTTGTGGAATGCATGGGAAATGTCCTAAGGATGGTTTCGTGTATTTCTCCTGATACGGTCATATGGTGGATGGTGAATATAATCCACTCTATGGATGATTCTCTGGCCTAGGCCAGAAGATCTCTAGCTTCGTTAGCTGTTGTATCCAGAAGGATAAGTTGTTCAATGATAATAGGTGGAAGTGGAGTAGACTGGAATACTAGTGTGCGTAGGCCAGTGTCTATGTCTAATTTTCTTATGGATTCATTAGTCCTGTGGGACTCTTTGTGGGTCACAACCGTAGACTCGTGATTGATTGTGGACCAGCTATGGTCATGCGTGGAATCAACGTTCCTGATCCCTAGTATCCAATAATCATACAAGTTTTCTAGCCTCTATGTTTAGAATCAACAGTTGTGTGATCTTCTAAGGAATACCTCACAGGTGTTCTTGCAACTTGTTGATTCTTATGCCGGTATCTATGTCTGTGAGGGTATCTCCTGCATCTGATTGTGGAACTAAGGGATCACACCCGAACGTTTGTTCTCTTTCAAACCTTTCTACAGTCATGTGTATGTTTTCCTAGGGTAATCTGTAGTTTGGCATGATTTGACCAAAATGTATGTGCTTGGTCGTCTTCTATGTTTAATCCTCTTAACTGAGATCTGACCTGTTGAAAATCTGTTGTTGTTTGGAAGACTTGTATCCTAAGATTCTGGTCAATGTCAGTTATTGCCACTATGAGATTGGGCTGAGGCATGATTGGCTCGAAAATTTATTCCCTAGGCTCCCTAGCGTCCCGTAATTGTCATGCAAAAGCAGTAATAAAACTAAACCAAGGTAAAGTGTAATCTAAGTATACTTCTCAGCATATATAACTTCTTTTTTTTTGTATTTTCTGACGATTTATAAGAAAGCAGCTATTTAAATTATTTAGAATTGACAACTAATTAATAATCTTAAAACAAACAAGATAACCGAGTATGGTTATTTGTCTGTGTAATTTTGTAAATCTAGCTCTAAACAATGAAATAACTTATCTATTTGCAAGATTCTCGATCCTACCTGAGAAGTGAGGAGTGAATCATAGTTTCTCAGAAACTATCAATCCCCACAGCTTCCTTGGTCTAATATCGAGAATAGAATTGAACTGAAATAAAGCTAATTAACTACCTTATTTGATAAGATTTAACTAAAACTTTGAAAGATGAACCTGGATTACGCATTAACAGTGGCGAATCTGATGGTGTATGTGATCTTGTCCCCTCAGTATGATCTCTTTGTTCTTTCATGTTCACGTGGATCCAGAAAAGCGTGTAATGCCAGCATCAACAGGAATAGATATTTGGAAAAGGACAAGCTTTAGAATTGCACTGAGAATAGAACGCGGATAGGAGAGGGATAGCACAAGAGTACAGAGCTTGGCTTATGCAATTCCTAGCGGGATCTACTGCAAGTCAAATGCAACACGAAGTGCATCCAGAACCTGAAACTATCCTGTATGAAGAACAAAACCTGCAACTTTAATGGCTTCCTGAGCTATTCTACTCTAATGGATTAGATAAAACAACAACACTGTTTGCACAAGTTGGATATGTGGCTTACCAACAGCTAATCAGTTGCTAGCTAAGCAGGATAATGAACTACACTATCAATCCCAAGACAAACTAACAGTAACATCACTGAGAATGAGAAGATTGGAGTAAGCTTTGGTGGCCTCAAGTAATGAATGCACCTGCACAAGATGGATATGTGGCTTACCAGCTGAGAACACAATACTAACCAAAACACGCAATGAAGAAAAAGCTATAAGTATTCTAAGATAAAGGAAAACTAAAACTATTGCAAATGAGAGAATCGAGAGAAAATAAAACTTCCAAAGCCAGAGAGAAAGGCCAGGCTGTGATTTGCTTGAGCACAAACCATGCATTTATAGGAATTCAATCACCCCAAAGACCAAAATCAAACTGAACTCCTAAACAATAAACAAAGGAAAAACACTAGTTCCAGGGGACCAAAAACATAAATGCATGCTCAAGTCGGCAAAGAAAGCTGGTGAAACGTGATATTTCACGCGGGTTACGTCAAAAGAGCATTCTGGAAAACGCGTAAAGGACCGCCGCCCTAGCTTAGGGCGGGCGGTTACAGGACCGCCGCCCTGTTCAGGGCGGCGGTTTCGTTTCACTTACTTAAGACAAAAGGGGCAAGTTAAAAGAGGGAAAAAGGGGAAAAACAAAGCACGCAGGGGGCTAAGTGGGGCATGCGGGATGTTAACACATATTCGAAGAGAGCTTTTATGGATCCCGAACACCTTGCGAAGAGACCTGTATCATCATTGGGGCATTTATTACACCGTTCTGCAGTACAGTACCTTACAATTTTGGGTACGTACATATTGCCCCCTCGGAGAAGCGTTTTAGCCATGAAGAGGCATAAAACGGTGGGTCCGAGTATGGCAGTCCCGAAATGGGGAGTTAGAAGTTATACCTTACACGTCCGTGTGTCGAAATGACGCCATCCAAAATTCCCGCTACCTGCAAAATGAAAAGAGAACTCAAGTGCAGATAGATACAATAATTTGGAAAATAAACGCTAAAATAATAGGGAAAGAGAACGTACCATTTGTGCGGGGATAGGAACTTACCTCCGTCGGCGCTCCAAACCTGTGAAAAAGTCATTTTAAAACAAATCAGAGTGATATATATATGAAAGTGGGCCCATTTTCCTATTCATTTGCGCGAGTCGATTTGATTGATTTTGAGCTCTGGGACCCACGGTGACGGTTTCTTGCGCGAGTAGAGTCAAAACGTCCTGCAGTGAGATCGTGATCATGCCTCCACGTGCGGAACACCGCCCCGCTAGATCACAGGTTGGTTTTCTTCAATTTTGTGTTTTTCCCCCTTCAAATTTGAAATGGAAAATTCTTTGCAATGGGGGGGGTATTTTTGAAAATGTTAGGTTCAAAAGGTCCACCTAGGGGGGGTGCCTACTGGGTAGGCTCCATTTTTAGGTTAAATGGTCATTTTTTGCATTTTTTAGGATTTTTAGGGTTAAAAACCTGCGCGGGTTTTCGGACCGCGACCGCCGCCCTGGCCAGGGCGGCAGTTACACGACCGCCACCCTGTTCAGGGTGGCGGTTACGCAACCACCGCCTTTAAGGTGGCGGTTACAAAACTGCCTCCTCTACTCAGGGCGGCGGTTTTGCACAGAAATGCAAAAGGAACTTGCTTTTGAGATTGTGTTTGTATTTTTATCATTTCTATATGTTTTTATGACTCTCTCGATATTGATTAGATACTAACTTGCTCTTTTTTGTGTGTTTTTGGGTGTATGTAGGTGAGGGAGGAGTTACATTCAGATGGAGTCGAGAGAGGGAGTGTGATTGGTTGCCCGGGGTATCCACAGGGATGCCCTCTCAGCAGATGAGGAGGACACACTTGCAGAGGGCCTGAGCATACTGCGTATATCGCGGTGTGCCTCATGTTAGCTCCATCTAGTCACATCCTTTGTGACTTGTTTTCTTATTGGGATGCAGATCGGAACACCTTCTGACTACCAAGGGTCCGTGGTGAGTGGACCATTATCATTGGAGGATGTCTACCGTATCCTGGGGGTCCCGATCATCGGGAGGAGGCTCACACTGGAGACAACTGGGTCCTCGAGCACAGATTGCACAGTGGGCAGGTTATATGGGGGATGCAGCTATCTCCACGGGGCCAAAGATCGGGAGTGAGAGTTAGATCCATTCCTTCTTTTGCCCATCCCTCGTATTTCGACAGGCTATCATGGGGATCCTTGCCTCGAGTGCTGATCGGGGACAAGGGAGGGGATTACTTTATTATACTGCTGGGCCCCCATCATTACACAGATAGAGGGGCATGGCCGGATATACGCCTGGGGTGCAGACATTCTGGGGACCACCTATCATGACTTATACAGGGTGGTTCATTTACAGGGACAGTCATTTGAGCCACCCTACTCTACTTATGAGTTGGGTGTATGAGAACTTCATTCCCTATGGCAGAGGCATGGAGGTGGAAGATCCCAGGGCTGTGAGGGCAGCCAGATGGTCAGACATGTCGGTGCTTAGAGCACCTCACTAACCAGTAGCTTCCCTCACCATAGCCAGATATGGAGGCCACACCGTACCAGCACATGGCCGGCATTTGGGGAGAGGATGCTCTCACATTGATCTCTTGCTCCACTACAGGGTAGCTTATTGACCGTGTGGGATGGGTGGAGGTACATCCTTTCGGCAGGGTTCCTCAGTAGTTTGGCCTCCCATATGTGGGCATGCTTCCTCCAGTGGCACCAGTCTATAGATCAGTCCGGGAGCTAGAGGGGCGCCTAGAGGCCATGGTTGGACAGTGGTAACTCCTGGTATTCCTATTGCAGCCAGGGGGATTGTTTGGGCCAGAGGGAGAGCTGGTGCACCTCGGGCACCTTTACTTCGGATTACTGTGGGTCCTGCTCATAGCAGCGATGACCCTATAGATATTGACTCCGATTCTGAGGAGTCCACAGAGGGAGGGTCAGAGGAGCAGATGGATGATAGTGATCCTGAGTGGCATGACACCCAGGATATCATGCAGGCAGAGAGGGAGGAGCAGAGTGCAGAGAGAGAGACTCTAGTTTCAGAGGAGCCACTCTCTCAGGGCCATGGTGGAGTGGACGAGTCCATTGCAGGGTGTCATGTTGCCCCTACCACAGGAGCAGCCCCTCAGTCAGCAGTAGGCATCAGCGGTAGGTGCTGGCCCTAGTGACCCATCTTGGAGGCCCGGTGATCTGAGTAAGTTATCCTTATCTCCCTTTCAGTGTTAGTTTGATTTAGGACTTGTTTTAACTACTATCTCTCCTTATATTTGTATCTTGTATATTTTAGCCTCTTGCCTAGTTTCTAATTCGTCTTTCTTCTTTTTTTTGCAGAGACTGTCGACGAGTGGCAGGATCTAATCCGTAGGGTATGCACTGATTCTCTGATGATCCCTATGGATAAGACCCGTGTGGAGCTATCTGTAGATGCCGGGGAGCCCTCAGCAGCCGGCAGGCACACCGACGTCTTCGCTCCCATTTGGCATGTGGCCAAGATGGTGTCGACTCTCCGTACAGAGTTGGCAGGCTATAGGACAGCTGAGTGTCTTATGAGGAGCCACTCTCATGGCGAGACCACAGCTGCCCCTCGAGACCCCGAGCATCCTTTTTTCATTCAGAGCGCCAGCGTAGCCGGAGTCCTAGGCGAGGGCGCACACCTTCGGCGAGATCACGTAGGGGTTGAGAGGCCACTTGGCCCTTGTATATTTTGTATTCATTGATTATTTTGTATATCACGGGCTCTTTGAGCATTTTGACCATGCCTTAGTGCATGATGGCATTGTATACAAACGTTGATCATTTATATATATTGCATTGATTTTGGATCAAAAGCTTGTCACTCATGTTTTTCCTTTCTATTTCCATTTGCTTTGACTATGTATACTACGATGTATGCTTTGTATGCTTTCTAGAATGTATGTAATGGAAAACAGATGATGCAAATGTTTGCTTTCTTTTTTTTTTTCATGATGTTGATACATGATATTGTAGATATACTGTGATCTTGAATCTTAACTTTTGTTAGTAATTTGGATAACTCGTGTTTGTTTTGGCAAAGTGATGAAAATAACCAGTATGATGAACAGATTAACTTGCCCCGCTCCTAACTCCACGCAACTAGTAAGATGCGAGGGCTCATCACCAAGAGCCTAGAAAGGCGCAGGTTTATGAAAAATGGTGAAATGATAGTGATGAAAGACAGACAAAGCTTTGGCGAAACCAAATTGGAAGCTACAAGCTTACTCTACCTGAATGACTTCATAGTTTTGGGTGCAACTTGCTTTACGGTTTATCCATACTTAGACCCGTAGATGGCCACATGGTAGACAAAATCTGGTTTTTAGGATTTTTAACTCTCTTGTAATTTTGAACATCTGATTCATTTGTTTTTGACTCAAAGTTTGAATAGTTTTTTAACTTGACCTTTTAACATTTACATTGTCTAGAGGACCCCCTACACTTTGCCCCATGCTACTAGTAAGAAGCGTGGGTTTATCACCGTGGGCAAGGCATAGGCGAGTAAGGGCATTTCCATCCTTTCCCAACCCTACGTCACTAGTAAGAGACGCAAGCTCATCACCGAAGGTTGGTGCGGCAAGGAAATGTGTAAAAATAAAATTTTTTGTTTAATCATTTTTTGAGTTGTCTTTTTGAGTAAAATTTTAGTATATGCTTGTTTCCAAAGAGATGTGTATATGGGATAGATGTGACACCATGAAGCTTCTAGAATAGACCATAGGCAAGACACCTATCCTAAGAAGAAATTAAAGTGAGAAGAAACTTACAGATCTTGGTATGGTTACTGTTAGGACTTCGTCATGTTTGATTTTATTTGATAAAAGATTCCATCGAGATGACTTGATGATATCGAAGATGGAGAGGTATGATTAAATAACTTTATGCCAGAAACATCATGAGTTTGTAATAAATTGCTTTGAGAATAGATTCCTTGATCACAATTTGTGTAAGAACAAGTGGAAAAAATGATCCTAATCTATATGGAAATGCAATGTAGATAGTTATATAAGTAGCGTTAGCTGCTTATGCATAGAAACGTTTGAGGTTGAGGGAATTGACTATTTCACCAAACTCCTCTCCTTCTAGTGTGCATAAGAGGTATGCACCATTTCCGTAGTCCTTCGTGACTCGGTATGGGCCCAACCATTTGGGCCGGAATTTCCTTCCTTCACCGGTCTTCTTGTCGATCTGGCTATCTAGTCTTAGAACTAGATCACATTCGTATATGTCGCATTAATAAACCTTCTTGTTATACTGCAGGCACATTCGGTTAGCATAAGCTCTATGCCGTTGATTAAAAATCTAACCTAGTTTCATCTAGGCTTTCTAATTGGGAAAGACGTGCTTCTCTGTAAGCATTCTTCTTGGGCCAACATACAGTATTTCTAGTGAGACATTGGTAGCTCATGAGTATAAGATCAATCCTATTGGTGGTCTAGCTTAGGTGGCATTAGCGTTAGGTGGTGATAATAGAAGCTAACGTTTAACATGCAGCTCAAAAGCTTCATTAACGAAGAATGGCAGTTTCTTGTTTGTCGCTTCAGTCCAATGTCAAAAGCTTCATCTTAAATTCTGTTGCTAGCTAATCCTTCTTGAGTAAATTGTTAGATTGGATGAATGGTGAAGCTTAGGTCTGGGATAAATCTCTGGATTGCACCCAGCTTTCCGAGAAATGATCTGATTCCAGATTCACTCGAAGGTGGGACCATTTCGAGGATAGCCTGAATTTTGGTTAGATCAACATCAATCCCTCGTGACGATATGATGTAACCTAGGAGCTTTCCTCCTGTTACACCAAAGATGCATTTCTCTGGGTTTAGCATGACTCTGTATTCTATTAGGCGTGAAAGAATGATGCGGAGTACTTCGGGATGTCATCACAGCACTTTTTGGCCTTAGCCAATAAGTCATCCACGTAAGATTTCACGATTTTATGAATAGATCATGAAATCATGAAATGGTATATATGTCATAGCCCGCATGGTAAGTGGCACCAGCATTCTTAAGACCGAATGGCATAACAGCGTAGCAATAGGTTCCTCAAGGAGTTATAAACGTGGTTTTAGCTTGATCTTGCTCGGATATTCTGATTTGGTTGTATCCTGAGAATCCATCCATGAGAGACAAAAGTTCAAAACTAGCTGTTGCATCAACAATAACATCTATGGATGGTAATGGGAAGTCATCCTTAGGGAAAGCTTTGTTGATATCTCAAAAATCTATGCAGATGCGTATCTTTCCATTCTTCTTGAGAATGGGAATGATGTTAGATACCCATTGGGAGTAGTCAACTGGCTTGATGAATCCTACCTGAAGGAGTTTTATTACCTCCTCTTTTACCATGAGAGCTACTTTGGGCTTCATGGGTCTTGATTTTTGTTTAATTGGCTTTGCATCTGATTTAGTGACGAGGTTGTGCACCGCAATGTGGGGTGTAACTCCCGTCATCTCCTTGTAACTAAATGCAAATGCCTTCTGATGCTCTTTGAGGACTCCGAGTGTGTATTTCTACTTCTTCTGGGGTTAACGAAGAACCTAGTTTTAATATTCTCGGCTCATCTTCTGTTCCGATGTTGACATCGATTGTTTCTTCGATTAAAGAGGCGTTACCCTCTTCGAACTCAGGTGGTGCTGGAGGTAAATCCAAATCATCCCCATCTTCTACCGTGTATATGCTAGGTTCCCTTTGTGAGGGAAGATCCGTTACGGGATTTCCGAAGTAGGAAGACGAATGTGGAATTAAGGATAAATCTAGCATAGGATAGGAAAGATGCAATGTTGCATAGGCGTTTAAGTATTGCAAAGCAGCTATATCATTATCGATATGGTTTGGGGAGGTAGATTCACTTTCGCTTGAAAGGGGATTTGTCGTTGTTTTTATGAATGGTTCGTCACGAATGGACACGGTGAAATGAGTATTTCCTAATTCATTGCTTGGAGTAAAACGTGACGCTGAAGTTGCTATCGAGTCAGCGAGGAGATTTTTCTCTCGGGGAATTGCTTCAATAGATATGAAGTTGAATGCCTTGCTTAAATCTAATACAGCATTTTTATAAAGTTGTAAGTGTTCAGCTTTAGTTTCATATACCTCAGAGACTTGGTTTGCCACTAATTGCGAGTCTCCTAAACCTCTGATATTATCAACACCAATTCTCTTGGCTAAGGTGAGGCCAAGTAGGAGGGCTTCGTATTCTGCCCCGTTGTTTGTGCATTCGAAATTTAGTTTAAAGGCAAAAGGTAGGACTTTTTCCTCTGGTGAAGTAAGAATTATACCTGCCCCCGCTCCATAACGGCACCTAGCCCCATCAAAATGGAGAGTCCAATACTTAGCTGGGAATATAGAGGTTGGGGGGTTCATTGCGTTTGCGCATTCTACTTCGACCATGCAGAGATCTTCTGCTGGAAGAGAGCCAACCCCTAGGGAATACCCTATGCCTACTGAATCAAATGGTAAGAACATTGGTAGATCTTGTTCTATTAATTCAATGATTTTTGCAGTAGTCCCTAATGATACAGTTTCTTTAGTTTTACCGTCAGGGGTTGGGGTTGTTTTGGCTATGCTGATGGTTTCAAGATCTGTTGTAGGTACCAACTTTTCCTTTGGCTTTGAGTCAGTGGGTTTGTTAAGTTGGTTTGTTGGAAGTTCAAATTCCGAGTGTACACCTGATCTTTTCTTTAAATCAGCTAGGTGCACATCAAATGGCTTTGGATCACCTTTGGCTACAAATACCTTTCCTAGATGCAAGAATCTTACTTCTTGAAATAATGTAGAAGGGATTGCCTTCATGCGGTGTATCCATGGTCGGCCGAGGATCATATTATAATTAGTTTCCCGATCTATAATATAAAACTCAGTCAGGATTGTTTTGGGTCCTAAGGTGACCGGTAGTATTATGGTTCCTATTGAAGTGGCTTTAAGGCTATCATAGCCTCTTAATGTATTTCGAGTGGTGGAACAGTTTGTTTCCCCATATCCTAGTTTTTGGAGGAAAGAGAAGGGGACTATGTTAACTGCAGCCCCATCGTCAACCATTGCCCGTTTTACGTAATTATTGTAAACCCACACTTGCAAGTGTAAGGCTGGATCGCCTCGGCGTGCGATCTCAGCATCTGTAGGCATTTTACTTATTTCGAATATGAATTCGACATCTGTATCTGCCTGTCCCGGAGGATGAACATCAAAGTCTATATGATTTACCTGTGTTTCAGGTGGTGGAGTGATATTAATTAAATGACCTAAGCCTAACGCCTCTAAAAGAGCGGCCCTGTGGGCAGGGGAGTTCTTTAGCAAGTCAAGGAACGAAATATGCGAGAAGGTTTTTGTTAGATCATTAATTAAATCGTAAGCACCCACAGGTTTTGTTATAATTTGCTGGATGTTATCCGTGTCTGGCAAGTGGCTTGGACTTGGTTGAGAAAAATATTCTCGTGTCCTTGTTACAGCTTCAATGGGTAATTCCGAGTCTAACTCTACCAATCCAACTACCTTAGGTCGTGGTTGACTCCCTAGTTGGGGCGCAACTAATGGATTTAGCGAAGTCGAGGCTTCATGGTCATTGTTTCCTATTATTGCACCCTTGTTTGTTCCCGTTGAATTTAGTCTGTTATTATTGTGATTTGGGAGTGGATCGTTAAAGATCTTGAGAGGAGCATTCTGAGGGGAAACTGCCCCTGCGAACGTATTGGGTGGTGATGGCGCAGGATCTGCCAAAAACAAATCTGTGAAGAACTGTCTTTGTTCTTCTGGTAAACGTTGCATGAACTTGTTGTAGTCACGACACGTTCTAGTGTCATGACCCCGAATTTTATGGAAACCACAATAAGAATTGGGATTGTAATTCGTGTTTTGTTGGTTTGGTTTGTATTGTGGCCTAAAATTTTGATCAAACTGTTGCCTATTAGGATTAAAATTCTGCATTTGTTGTTTCTGGCTTTGGTTTTGATAACCAAATGAATTTTGACCCGCCCCTTGTATGGGATTACGCCATTGTTGTTGTTGTTGTTGTGGATGGTTAAAATCCACCGTATTGATTGTCGGGGTAAAGTTGTTGTTTCTTTGGTTGTTTGTTTGTGATGGAGTACTGACTATATTTACCTTTTTGGGTTGGTCGGTTACTCCATCTGTTGTTACACCCCGATTTTTGTTAAGGATTTTAGGTCCTTGATTGACGTTTGTGGGGTAAGTCGTAGTATTTTGGTTAGAGGTGATCAACCTCCCGTTTGCTCCATATGTCTTACGACCACTATCTATTGCTGCCTGATCTATTCGCAGAGCGCTCTCGAGTACTTCATCATAAGTTCTTAGTGGGAACTTCTGGACTTCTTCCTTCACTTCTCTACTAAGAGAATGAAGGAATAAATCGCATAGTTCCATCTGATCCATATTTGGAGCGCTTGCCGAGGAATAAAGGACTGTACGCCACCTTTGGATGAAATGGGTGACAGATTCGTTATGTTCTTGCTTGATGTGTAAGAACTCCCTGATTCCTGTCCTTAATAGTTTGTTCATGTCGAAGGCTTTGATGAACTCAGACACGAGTTGTTTGAATGAATGTATGGAAGCCTCGGGTATTCTGTAATACCAATCGAGAGCAATGCCTTCCAGCGTTTTGGGGAATATTTTAGCAACAACCCCATCCCATGGGAGTAATTCTCGAATGGCTGTAGCGTAAGCTTTGATATGCGCATTCGGATCTCCCTCTCCTTTGTATTTGGGCAAATCGGGAAGAGGCCTTGGAAGCATAACGCTTCGTATGGTGAAATCTAAGGGCTCTTTCAAATATTCTGAATAAGTCCCTATCGCATATGTTTCAACCATTGATGGTGTCTGTTGAGGAGGCGGAGGCAGAACGGGTTGTTGATATGGCGTGACGTACGCGTTAGCAGGGGCATAAGGCAATCCCTGTATTTGGGCAAACATGCCGGGAGAGGAGAACATATCCCCTTGTGGTGATTTTGAGTACATGTTTAAGTACGAAGGGGTACTATCCAGGAATGGATTGCTCTGTACTAGACCAGGAGGAACAGTGCTAGCGATAGTGGGTCTAGTTGGCATTTGTTGTGAATACTGAGGAGTCATGCCTAATGTGCCTACTCCTGTGAGGAGATCTACTTGGCTAGGATGGTGCGGAGGATTGGAACTCCCTGTTTGTATGAATTCGAATTTTGACTTGCTTGGGCAAGTTCTAATCCTCTAACCTTCTCTATTAAAGTTGAAATGACTTCGTTTGGTGAAGTCACGATATTCTGCCTTGGTGGCGTTTGTTGTATACTATGGTTTTGCGGAGGTATGTGATATCCTGCTATGAACTGATCATTATCTTGCCAAGCATCTCTGAGAGTATTTTCTATACGTGATGG
Source organism: Taxus chinensis (assembly GCA_019776745.2). NCBI lineage: Eukaryota > Viridiplantae > Streptophyta > Pinopsida > Cupressales > Taxaceae > Taxus > Taxus chinensis. The sequence goes on from CM034157.1 coordinate 166,397,208, forward strand.
CATAGAGGTATTTTCTTGAGGAGAGAACTCGGGCTGTATTTGCAAACCTCCTACAGGTGGGTACATGCCTTGAGAGCGTTGTTCATTTCGGGAATAACGCGTTGAGTACTCGTCATCTAGAACCGAGTATGGGTCTGATTGTCTACTAATATGTGGTCTAAGTAGCACCTGAGGAGATGAAACAAATTCTCCAGTGAATGTCATATTCTTTGAGCCTGAAGGCTCTGTTTGTGTTTGAGCGAGTTGTTCCAACCCCTCTGCTTGGAAGGACGAGCTATATCTAGTCCTTGGAGTTTGCGTTGACAACTGACTAGTTGAATAGTTATCGCCCCACATTGAGAGTGAGGGTGATGACTGTTTATTCTATTGGGCATAGTATGCCTCAAGACCCAGGAGGGGTCTGCTGTATGCATCGAATCCCGACATATTCGGGGGGTATATGAATACCTGTAGAATAATGGGAAAGCGAAGGTGATTTATGAAAGCTTAATGAAGCGGTTCTAAGAAGGCGTACTAAAGTGAAAGTGTAATAAGACAAGAAAGTAGACAGGGTAGTTTACGTCAGGTTTTCGAGAGTTATAGAAGGTGAAACGGTTGTTAGTTTCACGTCGGGTTCACCAATTTTGTACGCCGGAAAAGCGACAAGCGAGCGTGGGAATCTACAAGTGACTCTTCCGCGTACCCGACCTCCCGAGGTCGTGCCGAGACAGCCGGTGGGGATGGAATATAGGTAGTATACGGATAGACTAGTTAGGCAATCTAATATCTTCGACACGCACTAATGGAATCTGCGAATCTAAGGCAAAGAAGGCCCTTCTAACCTGGACCGGTGTGATAGATCGATCAGCAAGGATGACTACTCGAAGGCTCCAATCAATATCGAGCTCTGGCGTGATTCGATCTATGGGTTGTGGAATGCGTGGGAAATGACCTGGGATGGTTTCGTGTATTTCTCCTGATAGGGTCATATGGTGGATGTAAATATAATCAACTCTATGGACGATTCTCTGGCCTAGTCCAGAATTCTCTAGCTTCGTTAGCTGTTGTGTCCAGAATGGATAATTGTTGGATGATGATAGGTGGAAGTGGAGTAGACTGAAATACTAGTGTGCGTAGGCCAGTGTCTATGTCTAATTTTCTTATGGATTCGTTAGGCTGTGGGATTTGTGGGTCACAACCGTAGACTCGTGGTTGTTGTGGACCAGCTATGGTCATGCGTGGAATCAAGTTCTGATCCCTAGTATCCAATAATCATACGCTTTTTCAGCCTCTATGTTTAGAATCAACAGTTGTGCGATCTTCTCGGAATACCTCACAGGTGTTCTTGCAACTTGGATTCTTAGGCCGGTATCTATGTCTGTGAGGGTGTCTCCTGCATCTGGTTGTGGAACTAAGGGATCACACCCGAACGTTTGTTCTCTTTCAAACCCTTCTACAGTCATGTGGATGTTTTCCTAGGGTAATCTGTAGTTTGGCTGATTTGACCAAAATGTATGTGCTTGGTCGTCTTCTATGTTTAATCCTCTTAACTGAGACCTGACCTGCTGGAAATATGTTGTTGTTTGGAAGACTTGTATCCTAAGGTTCTGGTCAATGTCAGTTATTGCCGCTATGAGATTGGGCTGAGGCACGATTGGCTCGAAAATGTATTCCCTGGGCTCCCTAGGTCCCGTAATTGTCATGCAAAAGCAGTAATAAAACAAACTATAATAAAGTGAAATCTAAGTATACTTCTAGCATATATAACTTCTTTTTTTGTATTTTCTGACGATTTATAAGAAAGCAGCTATTTAAAATATTTAGAATTGACAACTAAACTAATAACTTAAAACAAACAAGATAACCGAGTGTAGTTATTTGTCTGTGCAATTTTGTAAATCTATTCTAAACAATGAAATAGCTAATCTATTTGCAAGATTCTCGATCCTACCTCAGAAGTGAGGAATGAATCATAGTTTCTCAGAAACTATCAATCCCCACAGCTTCCCTGGCAATATCGAGAATAGAATTAACTGAAATAAAGTAATTAACTACTTTATTTGATAAGATTTAACTAGAACTTTGAAAGCTAGAACCTGGATTCGCAGAACAGTGGCGAATCCGATGGTGTGTGTGATCTTCGTCCCCTCAGTATGATCTCTTCGTTCTTTGTGTTCACGTGAATCCAGAAAAGCGTGTAATGCTAGCATCAACAGGAATAGATATTTGGATCAATGGACAACCTTCAGAATGCAGATAGAATAGAACGCGGATAGGAGAGGGATAGCGCAAGAGTACAGAGCTTGGCTTATGCAATTCCTAGCGGGATCTACTGCGAATCGTGCAACAAAATGCGTCCAGAACCTGAAACTATCCTGTATGAAGAGCAAAACCTGCAACTTTAATGGCTTCCTAAGCTATTCTACTCTAATGGATTAGATAAAACAGCAACACTGTTTGCACAAGTTGGATATGTGGCTTACCAACAGCCAATGCTAACTAAGCAGGAAATGAACTACACTATCAATCCCAAGACAAACTAACAGACCACAGCACTGAATGAGAAGATTGGAGTAAAATTGGTGGCCTCAAGTAATGACTGCACTTGCACAAGATGGATATGTGGCTTACCAGCTGCAACACTATACTAACCAAAACACGCAATGAAGAAAACTAAGTATTCTAAGCAAAGGAAAACTAAAACTATTGCAAAGAGGAATCCAGAAAAGAAAACTTGAGAGAGGCCATTTGCTTGAGCACAAGCCATGCATTTATAGGAATTCAATCACCCAAAATCAAAATCAAACTGAACTCCTAAACAATAAACAAAGGAAAAACACTATTCCAGGGGACCAAAAACATAAATGCATGCTCAAGTCGGCAAAGAAAGCTGGTGAAACGTGATATTTTGCGTGAGTTACGTCAAAAGAACGTTCTGGAAAATGCGTAAAGGACCGCCGCCCTGCTTAGGGCGGCGGTTACAGGACCGCCGCCCTGTCCAGGGCGGCGGTCACAAGACCGCCGCCCAGGCAGGGCGGCGGTTTCGTTACTTAAGAGAAAAGGGGCAAGAAAAGAGGGGAAAAGGGGAAAAAAAAGCATGCGGGGGCTAAGCGGGGCATGCGGGATGTTAACGCATATTTGAAGAGCTCTTTTTGGATCCCGAACACCTTGCGAAGAGACCTGTATCATCATTGGGGCATTTATTACACCGGTCCGCAATACAGTACCTTACAATTTTGGGTACGTACAGACACCGCTGAGGTTGGAAACACTTTTGGCATGACCCTCGATGAACTCCTCAATCGCCCTAAAGGCAACAATGTTGTAATCATGTCTAGTTTTGGCCTTCCCTAAGTGGGAGACTAAGGAGGTCAGCTTCTTGTATATGTCTTCAATCTGATTTCCATCAATGTTCCCCTCCCCCTCCATGATTTTCTTGCCTTTCTGTTTAGCCAGGTTCTTGACCTCATCCTTCTGGAATTTCATCTCAGCCTCTAAGGCCTCCAACCTCTTTGAATAGCTATCCATCTACACTTCCTGGGAACTAGCACTGTTGATATTCAGCAGGTCATGTGCAATCTCTAGTTCAAAAGGCTCCTTTTCCACAACAAGAGCCTCAAGATTGAGCTTCCTGGAGGCCCTGGTGACCGATCTTTTAGAGGTAGAGGCGAGGTGGGTGGCGGGAGTAGCAGCAGGGGGAATGGAAGGAGAAGATTATACAGCCGGCTGGGGGGTGGCAGAAACGGTGGTGGGGGCAGCAGGAGAAATAGGGTTGGCAGTAGCAGATCCCATCAAAGGGTGAGCCGGGCGAGGAGAGGAAGGAAGACCAGGGTATTTAAGAAGGCAACATTTATGAATCAACAAAATAAGTCCTTGATGCAAGGGAACCACCCGGGTGTGCTTCTGAAACTCCAAAATGGAGCGTTCAAGGGAGTTCAGCAGATAATGGGGAAAGCAAACCAATTGATTCCTACGGAAGTGGTTTAGAAAGATTAGATGTTTAGCAGGGACAGTGACAAACCTACCTTCCAAGGAGATGAATCAAATCATCATGCGAGTAACCTCATCATAGGGTGGAGGAATTGAGTTGACAAGCAGGCCCACTGTACCAAATGTGAGCTTCTCAGATCCCTCCACAAATCTTCTTTCTTCGACATCTCTGTCAACCCTTTTGTTGAAGAAGCGGTATCCCTCCAAACAAAGGCCGGTCACTTCAGCAATAAGATCTTCATTGACCAATATCTTCTATCCCCCATAGTCAACAGTCCACTCCTTCCACTCCTTAGCAAAATGCACAGAAATGATTTGGTCATGTCCCTACACCTTATCCATGAAGTTGGTGAAGCCACCTTTGTTGAGAATGTTCCAAAGCTCGATATTTTCCTTCCAGTCAGGGTCCGAACATGGCTCAATTTGGTAGGGAGGTCCTCCCATATTCTCTGTGATAGACTGGTTACAATAATTTCCCAGATTTCTGTGTGCGTAGAGACCTGTCTGCTTCTTGCTATTGAAAGTCACACAGAAATGGAAACTATAGCCGTTACTCTTCCCACGAACAGCTGCGTAACTACTGAACTGAGCCTGTGGGAAGTCACGTGTGAGAGTAGCCCTCTCCCTGTCAACAATCACATTACAAATTTCATCAGTTTCTGAGGAGCTATGAATCCAGCTTTCAACAGCTGTAGTACACCCCACATGCGTGATTTTCAAATCAAGATAACTCCACTTGAAGTTCCCCAAATAATTCTTACTATCATGTATATTTGATATTATTTGCATGATCATATTCATTAAAGCAACACGTGTGAGAGTGTTATTGATGTTGATCTTCATCCAAAGATTAAGACTCATCTCTAGGGATTGCTTGCATATAAAGGTCTGCATGAATGCTGTTGTGGAGCTGATTAGGGATATTGTTATTATCCCAGACGGTGAAATTTGCATTAATGCCATAATTGGCCAGTGCATCCACCAATTTATTGCCCTCCCTGTAAGTATGCATGATTCTGATGTTATTGAAAGTACGATTGATGCTTATGGATTTAGAGATAAAATCCTTAATACTCCAACTAGGAGATGAGGACTGATTAAGAAGTTTAATGATATTTAGGGAGTCCCCTTCAACAACTAGGTTCTGAATATTTTGATCCTGGGAAAATCTCAAGCCTCAAAGAGCAGATAATGCTTTGGCAAAATGATTAGTTTGAACTCCCATTTTTCCAGCATATGCAACAATCAAATTTCCTTTATGATCCCGTATTGCTCCTCCTCCTACCGCTGTCCCAGGGTTTCCCTTAGAGGCCCCATCAAAGTTCAACTTGTACCAATTAGAATCAGGAGGATGCCATTTGATCTAAGATCTATCAATACTATTCCTGGGATTGCTCCAATTTCCAATCTGCCAATTGGATAATATGTACTCTTCATTCTCAGGATAACTCTTGTTCTTGGGAGGTTTAAATCTGGAAATATCCTCTTTGATACCATTATAAATTTTTCCAATACTGATTTTATAGTTTTGCTTCTTATTTCTGAAAATGATATCATTTCTATCCTTCCAAATCCTCCAGATTAAATGTGGGATAGCCAATTTCCAGATCCTTTTGATAACACAATGCCTGAATGGTGGGTTCCATTGATTCCATAGCTGATTAAGATCCTTCGGCAACACCCAGAGAGCTTTGAATTTAAAAAGGACAAAGTTCCAAATTCTATTGGCATAATCACAATGTATGAACAGGTGACTGATATCTTCAGAGTCATTCTTACAAAGATGGCACCAATTAGGAATTATAAATCCTCTTCTCATCAAATTGTCAGTGGTAAGAATTCTAACTCTGATGGCCAACCAAAGGAAAACATTTATTTTGGGAGTTAATTCAGACATCCAAATCTTGTTCCAATTAAAATTAGATTGATTACTATGAAAAAGATTGATATATCCATATTTGACTGAGTAGTTCCCATCATGGGAATTATTTCAAACCAACTCATCCTTGGATTCCAGCCGACTTAATGGAAAAATATCTAAATGATTCTGAAGGGAGGAAGTAATTTGTTTCAGATCAATTCGCTCCACATTAAGTTTTTTCCAATTCTTGTTGGTGCCATTTCCTTCAATGTAGTCCTTGATTTTAGTACCATACTTTCTTATTAGGCTATCCTTAGCCATCCCAAATCTTTCCAAGAGATTACCACTAAACCAATTATCCTCCCAAAATTTTATCTCCCTGTCATCCCCCACTTTCCATTTGCTGCCCTGCTTGATGAAGTTTCTGCTCTTGACCAGAGTTATTCCAAAAAATGGAACCACAGGGGAGGTGCTCATCATGCAGATAGGAGTAAAAAACTTGATGATTTAAATATTTTGCTTTAATTAAATCAATCCAGGGTTGTTTCTCAGACAACATTCTCCAGCCCATTTTAGCAATGAGTGCCTCATTCATTTTCTCAATATTTTTTATGCCCAGCCCTCCCATAAACTTCGGGGTGCAGACCTTATCCCAGGCCACTAAGTGAAATTTGAACTTCTCTTCCATGCCTTGCCATAAATTTTTTTTCTAAGCCCTCTCAATTTTCTCTCTGAAGGAAGATGGGATTTTGAAAAGTGACATGATATAGATGGGCAGATTTTGGAGAGTAATTTTAATGAGTAGGCACTTACCAGCACTAGATAGAGTGGCACCTTTCCAACCAGCCATTTTTTTCTGAAATCTCTCCAATAATTCATCCCACACCTTGTGAGAGACTTTCTTAGTGCCTAGAGGGAGGCCTAAGTAAGTGGCTGGAAGTGCACTTATTTTACAACCCAGAATTTTAGCAATTTTGAGTTGTCTTTCCTCAGGAGTGTTGAAAAATAATATGGTGCTTTTATCATAATTAATCTCTTGCCCAGAAGCAGATTCATAGAGCTATAATAAATCCTTAATAGTCTTAGCTTCCACAACTGAAGCCAGAAGAAGAAGGATAGTGTCATCCGCAAACTGTTGATGGGAAACAACTTGGCTAATGGAAGTGGGTTTAGAGCCATTTAAAATGTCGTCTTTAACCACTTTTCCAATTGTTCTACTAAGGCTACCAGCCAAGAGAATGAAGAGTAAGGGGGAGATGGGGTCTCCTTGTCTAAGACCTCTGCTGCTGGTGAAAAAACCCACAAGCTCCCCATTAACAACCACAGAGAATCTGGCTGTAGATATACAAGACTTAATAATTCTTCTGAATTTTTCCATGAACCCAAATTTAGTTAAAACTTTGTCAAGGAATACCCAAGATACCTTGTCAAAAGCTTTATTCATATCAAGCTTAAGGACCATATTTTCCTTTTTATTATTTTCCATGGAATGTATAGTCTCGTGAACCATAATCACTCCGTCTTGTATTATCCTACCTTTAATAAAGCCACTCTACTGCCTTGAGATGAGATCATTCATTATGAGCTGTAGTCTAGTACTAATAATTTTGGTGAAGATTCTATATATGGCATTAACTATATTGATAGGTCTGAAGTCCTTGAAATCTTTAGCATCCATTCTTTTAGGTGCTAGCACAATGTGAGTGTTATTAAGCTCTTTTAAAATATTTCCCGTTCTATAGAATTCATTCACCGCTTTGAGAAGATCCTCTGAGTAGATTTCCCAGAACTTCTGAAAAAAATTAATAGAGAACCCATCCGGTCCAGGAGCCTTATCCCCCTTAAGAGAAAAAATAGCTTTTTGTAGCTCTTCAAGCGTGACAGCTTTAGTGATGCTTCTGAATTTTTGGTCCTCAATTTTATTCTGAGGGATGGCCTCCAACATAAAGGAAATAGCTTCAGAGTTGCTGACATTTCTCTCTTTAAGAATATTTTTGTAGAAGTCAAGCACTTCTTTCTTAATGTTATTGGGATCTTTTATGATATTCCCGTTGTTTTTAGAAACCTCTAAGATCCTGTTACAGACTCTGTGTTTCAAAGTAGTCATGTGAAATAACTTCATGTTCCTGTCTCCCTCTTTAAGCCAGATAGCTCTAGATTTAAGGCGCCATAAATATTCCTCTCTACTGCAGATCGTATGCAACTCTGAAAGAATATTCTTTTCATTTACTTCATCTTCAGCCGATCTCCCCATAGTATCCATTTTTAATTCCAGATCCTGGAGCTTCTGTTTTAACTCTTTTTTTTTTCAAAAACATTTCCAAAAACACTTTTATTCCAGATTTATAGACTATAGCTTTCTTGACATTGGTGAGCTAATGACACCAAATTTGTAGAGGTTGACCTAGTAGCCTTATCATCATCTAGTACATGGGTCCCATATATTTCTGTTTGAGTCATGTGATCATAGATTATTGTCATGCTCCATCCACATCTTTTCAAATTTTAAGGGGGTAAACATGTGCGGGTTTAGTCCAATTTTGCATTTTTAGTAGACACATCGCATTTTTATAGGCATCATACATATGTAGGGGTAGGGAAGAGAAATGGAATCTCATAATTGGAATCAAGAATAATAAGCTTATTAAAATATATAAGCGATCAAGACTGTACAACTTGGTCAGGACCATGAATGAACTTATTATGACCCTACCATACCATTATTACCTAGGGGATACTTATTATCCATATTTGATCAACATCTATTAGGTTATGTTCATCAATAAAATGCTAGCAACATCCTTCATATCCATTTCATACTAAGGTGGAATTAGCTCTAAACTTCTTGGCACATGGGTTTAGTGGGGATTTGAAATCCCCCATGATAAGCCAGTTAGCAGAGAATTCTCTGGTTTCTCCATGATATTTAGTTTCAGCTTCAAAGTTTTCTTCTACCACTAGCTGAGTTAGGGGCATAAATGTTAGACAAGATCTTTCTCTACTCATAATCTCAACAGTGACAATATATTCAGTTGCGTGGCACACAGGATTAGAGTATGTGGGCACTTGAGAATCTTATTTCAGTACAATGTCTTTTGTCCCAAAGTGTACACAATGTAACTTCACATAGTGTGACACATTTAATTATTAAAAATGGAGGAATTATTGGAATTTTACAAATGTTTTTAAAAGGAGGAATTGTCATGCACACTCCCCCTCAATGGAAACTGTGAAAATCCAAAGACGGCATGAAACTTGCAAAACTTCATAGCACACAATGGCTTGGTGAATATATCTGCAACTTGATCTTCAGTAGAACATAACTTGAGATGAATATCACTGATTAAGACATTCTTTGTAATAAATTGCATATCAACTTCAATACGCTTGGTCCTTTTATGGTGAACTGGATTGTTTACAAGAGTAATGTAACCTTGACTATCACATAGAAGAGTAGCGATCCCTTTGATACCCATAATCAGTTCATCTAACGGTATTTTCATCCACATAGCTTTGTTTGCATCTTCTATAACACTTCTATATTTCATTCAATAGAAGAGATAGACACGGTTTTTTACTTCTTACTAATTTAAGTGATGAAACCTACACCAAACCTGAAAACATATCACTGAGTTGACTTTCTATCTGTAGCATCACCAGCATGATCGGAATAATAATAGCCAAATAGTTGGGCATCATTACAAGAAGAATAAAATAGACCATAGTTAAGTCTTCCTTTAATATATTTCAAAATTATTTTCCCCATTTTCCAATGATCCTCATAATATTCTTGCATAAATATTGAAACTACTCCTACAACATAAGATATATAAGTTCTAGTAATATTCAAATAAATTATAATAACTAGCTATCTATACAGATTAGAATCAAATTTAGCACAAGCTAGTTCAGAATATAAATTGACACTAACTCCAATAGGAATGAAAATTGGTTTAAAGTCAATCATATTTAATATTCTAAGTAGATTCAAAGTATATTGAGATTGAGATGCAACAATAGACTGATGATTTTGAAATATAAACATGGCAAGAAAATGATTTATCAAACCTAAATAAGTTATTGCAAAATGTTGTTTTAAAATTTATTTGATTCTAACAATTACATTTATAGTGTTTTTCACTGAATTGTCAGTCTTAACTCTACAATAAGACTCTATATGCCCAAATTTTGCACACTTGTTACATGTGCCATTAATTTTTACTTTAAAGTTTTGACTTTTTTAACATAATTAGACTTAGGATTTTCTTTAAATCTAGATTTGATATAAGAATTTTGATTAGGATTGTTATTATTCCTATTATGAGAAGAATTATGATACTCAGAGAACAATTCTTGAGAAGCTATCTCTTTTGATTATATATTATCCATAACACAATGTTCTTGAATTAGTAGAGAAGAAAGACTGTCTAAATCAGGTAGACCATTCTCATTCTAATATTTTGAGTTAAGAATAAACATATAATTTATGAAATTTTCACGAATGTTAATCTGAATTATAAAGTATAGAATCTTATCTTGAAGCAATTCATAGTTGCAGCCAAATAATTGAGTTTTAATGTTGTTAATTTTAGCTAAATAATTAACTATTTTTATTCCCTTTCATAGGATTTCTTAACAGTTCTAAAATTAGCTTAATTATTTTTGACAATTGACTACCTTCATGCATTGTCTCTAATTACTTTCAGGCATCAAAAGGTGATCCCATATGACCCATTTGACTCAAAAAATCATCTTTAATGCTTTGGAAAAGGATGGGTAGACCTTCCTTTGATCTCTAAGAGAAGGAGCTAATGTTTTCAATTGTTTTTTGAGTACTTGTAGGTCATTTTTCCACACTTGTCACTAGATCCCATAACTTCCTAGCCATAAATTAGGATTTCTATTGAACTCTCCACATGCTATAATTTTTTCCTTTCAATAAGTAAGAATCGTCTAATGAAAAACTAGTATAACTACCAATTTTTAATAATCAGACGACACTGACAACAAATACAAATGAAATAAGAATCAAAGAATCTAAAAATAATTAAATCTATAGATCTTATAACTTGTTATAAAAATGCAAAAATCTAAAAATTTATCACAAAATTACTTGATTTGATCGAGTTTAAGATTGATTTGACAAAGCTTAGGTGAAGTCAAGCTACAAAATATTTAACGGACTATTTAACTAATCTAATAATTATTTAATTAATTATGAGCTTAAAGATATCTTAAAAGTTTGACAGATCCTCTAGCGGATCCAAATTCTTAAAAGAAATTAAAATTAAATCACTTTCGGGTCGCAAACATAGTCTAAACACTATAAAAAACAATAACACACATAGTTATAGATACTACGAAAAGATAAACATGTGTCCCTTTTTAATAAGCTCACAATTTGTAGTGAAACAGACTAGAAATGAGTCAGTTACTTAAAAAAATAGACAACAGAACCATATACACATTTCACTTTTATTTTATTTTTCACTTCGTAGTGCAACAAACAAGTTAAATGATAATTAGTAAAAAAGATAGACTTGTTGAACTATATACACTTGTTAATTAACTTGTTTAATTTTTCACACACTGTTATGATTAGAACAAAGGACAACTAAAATACAAAGGAACGTGGATATGTTTTATTGGTTTGTAACTAATAGATACTGACAAAGTATTATTCAAATAATACCACTTGTCAACAATTCAGCAACAAACAAAAGAAACTTACTGGCTTTCCACCAAACTTTAAAATAGATTTCTTTAGGTAGAATTAAAGTCTCCAGAATAATCTCAACTTTAAAACAAAGTTCTTGTTTGAAAGCAAATGAAAGGTGTCACTATCTTAGTGGCTATTCCAAAGTAAAGAATGACACCCCAAAAGACAAAGTCTCACACATGCAGAGACTGACATAGTATAAAATAAATGTATGTGTCCAAATACAATTGGTTTTCACTTCGCAGTGCTACCAAATAGACTAAAATAAATTAGACACATGTGGAGCATGTTAATGAATCACTATTCAAAAGTTTGAAAAATACAGATAAATGTGAAAAAGTTGTTAATTCTAATTGGATAAGCCACTGCCACAAAAATGAAATTGAAAAATTTGAAGGTACGTGGAGAAATTCTATTAGATAAAACTTCACATACGAAAGAAGTTGTTACAAGATGGACAATGTGAAATACTAAGCAACTTGGAGCTATCCTATTGGCCTGAATTTTTCAAATAAAGAGAAATAAAAAAATATCGACAGAGAAAAAAACTTGGAGAAAAATTATTGGCTCGGATTTCGCAAGATTCATAAGAAAGAAAAAAATCCTAACAACATGTACTATTAAGATACTTCAAAATTCCTGATTGGATCTGATTTGTAAATGAGAGAGGAAAACTAACACAAGTACGATAATGAAAATAAAAATTGAAATACCTTATGGTACATGTTTCATAATTGAGAGATAGATATGAAAATAAATGATAGTGCAAAGCAAGATGGAGCCTACTTATTAGCTCAAGCTTCAAAAAAATGAAAAGATTTAAAAAGATATACAATATGAAGCCAGAAAGAGAAAAATGATTGGCTTAAGATTCATAGTCAATAGAAATTTGTGGAAAATTAAATAAACTAATAAAAACTGACACATTTATGACACTTGGCAATCAATGATTGGATCAAGCTTCAAAAAAGTAGATTTAGGAAAAAATTAAGAATTATAAACTCAGGGTGTATTTAAATGCTTTGAAAAAACTTGATCTAAGCAAGAAAATGTGAAAACATGATCTAAATAGCCATTTGACTAATATTTTTTAAACTGTATTTAGATGGGAATTGGAAATTTAAACGTGATTAGCTTGAAGATGACTATGAAAATTTTAGGGTTTCAAAGATGCATAAATAAAATTAAAGCTTCTTCACCTTTTCAAATCAAAATATTCCAAATCGATCTTGCACACCCATAATCATGAGCTCTAATACCATGTTGGGAAAATTAACAGAAGATATAATTGACAAATTATAGATCCAAAAATATAGTCCTGAATATTAGAGATTGTGATGTGTAGTTAATTTAAACACAAATTTATCTTACTATAGATAACAAATTACAGAGCTTAAGAAAAATGTGCTACAACAAATAATTGAAAAGTAAAAGAGACAAGAAAAAAAATTAAGTGGGGAAACCTGAAGGACAAAACCCCAATTAATAAAGCATTGTATTTTTTAAGAATTTATCAAGATCTTCAACCCAACACTTCCGCTTCACTCCTTGGTCTCACAGAGATAATTGTAGACTAGGCATTTATAATTATATAATTTTCTTACATCAAAAGTTTGGACATTCACATATATTTTCTTTCTAGATCAATTCTCATGAATGATTCTAATTCTTGTGCGATATCATCCTATTTATATAGGATGGGTGAATGGTCATGTCAGTTCACAATTTTAAAAGCTATTAAGACCGACTCAATTTATTAAAATAAATTGTTTAATAAGGGTCGTAAGTGGTGGTCTATCAAATGATATCCAACTTCACATTATCAATCCCAACAATACCTTGTTATCATGCAATATACAAGAGATGGACATAACAACACAATCCTGGATTAAATTTTTAGTTTGTTCCGCCTTTATTTCATGTTATTGTTTCCTAATCAGACATATGGCTTATTCCCCCTTTCAATATTATTTCCAACACCTTTATTGTTAGCGTAGTATATGTACTTAATTTTATTATTAGACTAGTCTCTATCTATTCCATTATTCTCTCCTTCTTGTTTGTAACTTATCCATCTATTTAGGGGTATATTGTTTATTCCATATACCTATAAATATGTGGAATGCTTCTGTGTTTAATAGAATAATAAGAGATACTTAATCTCTTTTATTTCTCCTCTATTTTTGCCTCACAATCTGGTATCAGAACATCAAATACTTTGACCTATGTGTCTGTGTATGTTTGCATAAAGTCTTCAATTTTAGGAAGCTGTGTGGAGAAAAGAATTCAATCCTAAAGAAAGGGAGACTACAATGGAAAAGGAGAGAAGAACTCATCCTGTGTGGAAACCTGCGTGGAAATATAAAGGATAATAGTGCGTGAAAGCTAGAATATATCATTCTAGCAACCTTCCTAGAGGCTTCAAGCTGCTGGTATGTGGAAGTTGTGTGGATTCTATAGCAAAGAGAGAAAGTGTTGCACGGTCCAAGTATCTGCATGGAATTTCTAAACTGAACTATGTGGAAACCTACCTGTGCACATATCATTTTTTTTCATGGAAAGGTGAACCTCCTACAGTTTATCTTCTACTAATATTCTAAATCTTCCATGCATGACATTGCATGCCCCTACCACCACTTCACTCCTTCCATCCACCACTCTAAGTTCTCCTATTGTTACCTACGTGAAAACCTGAGAAGAGGGAGATCTACATGAAGGAGTAAATAGAGTGGAGTTTGGTGCTACGTGTTGCGTGGTGTTTGGTGTTGAGCACACACTTTACCTTGTCGTAAGAATCTCCTACTGAGTGGAATAATTATATAGGAGCGGCTTGCATGTAATTGCGTGAAGACCTGCATATAAATAACATGAAGTTTGGTGTGTGTCACTTGCTACTGCATGGAGGAACAAACCAGCTACCTACATGAAGACTTAGAATGGCACAAGGAGAAGAAACTTGGAGATACTACAAACACTACACCGAATTTCAAGTTTATATAACTTGATTGATAGTGTGAATAACACAATTGCCACTCCTGAAATATAGAACATCAACTCGCAAGCTAGAGAACACCATGAAGAAGCTCCTAAGAGCTTCAGGTTCTACTTTGAATTTCTCAACGATCTTCAGAACACCAGAAATCTAGCCTTCGATGAGCTATTTTGAGGAGGACTTATTGAATATTTCCTTTTCAACGTCAGCTACCAAGAAAATAAATTTCGGGAAGAATTAGACACCGGGTATGATGCCAAATGTGAAGACGAAGAAGAACACACCACCAAGTGTTGTCATCTCTTAGCATGTGAGTATCGAGAGCATCTATGAGCTAGTACTACATAACAATGAGTCATTATTGTAATATATCTCGAAATAAATTAAAAAAGAATTTTTTTTGTTATTATTTTATAAAAAGAAAATGTTTGCTCCAAAGTTGCTTCTCTTCCAATGCTCAGTTGCTTAAAGGGCCTAATTTTGCGGCCTAGAAAACCAAAATGCGAAAATCCTTCAGTTTGAAGGATTATGGGGCATTGTGACTAGATCTAGTGCCTGTTCCCACTGCTCCTGATGAATTAATAAAGTATGAGATGGCTAGTGAAAATCCTTGATGCTAATAATGCTTAAGTATCAGTGATGATGTGCAACCGCATGTTCAGAATGCGGAGAAACCAAAGGAGGCCTAGGACAAGCTGGCAACAATTTATGAAGCCAAAAATTAGACTAAGATCCTCCATCTTCAGTCAAAGCTGCACACCCTCTCTATGGGTTCAGATGAGAAAGTTGAGGAGTTCTTACGTCGTGTGGCTGAGTTGCGATCGAAGTTATTAGCGCTTGGTGAAACAGTGGACGACAAACGTCTCATGTTGATCACCTTGAGAGCACTCCCTTCTCAATTCTGAGTGTTTGTTATGACACTGAATGTCTCTAAAAAAAGTGGCATTCGAAGAACTTATGAATTTGCTGCAGCAGGAAGAGGCCATAAATTCATCCCAGGAGGAGTCTCAGCATAAAGCCCTATTCTCAAAGCCATACCGTGGCCAGAATATCAGAAGGGTCCCCTAGACAAGAAAAATTGACCAAAAAAATAGCAGAAAGATCAAAAGTCAAAGAGGTGGTGTCACATTTATAGAACCAACACTCATGACACTGATCACTATTGGTACAATATCTTGAAACAAGGGTCTTCAAGTCAAACAAGCACATCGGGGAGTGAAGATTTTCAAAATTCCAAACAACATCCCCACTGGAAAAAGAAAAAGGGGCATCTCGCAGCCCAACAAGATGATGAATTTGATGAGAAGACATCAGAAGGAGCCCATTGTGGTTAGAATCTTGTACTTGTCTATCAGACTTCACATCCCACAAAGAGAGTATGGATTATAAACTCCATTCCAAGTAAGAACATGTCAGGTGACGAGGTGTTGTTTGATTCTCTACATGAACAACCCACTGGTGATTGGGTTCGGATAGCCGATGAAAAAGATTGCATTGCAAAAGGAATAGGAAGAGTCACCATTCCTCTGGGACCACAAAAATGTACACTTACAAAGGTACTATATTTTCCTGGCTTGAGTAGCAACCTCCTGTCAGTAACTCAACTATTGAATCATCACCTCAAGGTAGAATTTCCAAAATGGCATCAAATCATGTTTGATCTCATGAAAAGGTAAGATAATTACTAGAGCATTTGTAAAAGATAAGTTATTTACTTTAGATACTATTTCATCTTCTATAGTAGCTTTATCTGCTTCTACAATAGAATCAATCACCCTCTAACATTTTAGATATGGACACTTGTCGGTTAGTTCATTGCACCAGATGAGTTCAAAAGTAATGGTCCATGGACTACCAAAATTGTCTAGTTCCTTTCCTATTTTCCCTGGCTGTCTTGTAGGAAAAAAACACAGGGATTCATTTCAGACAAGCACTTTCCATGCTAAGAAGCATCTGGAGGTAGTTCATAATGATTTGAATGGCCCTCTACCTACTTCATTTTCAGGATACAATTACTTTCACCTATTCATGGATGACCACTCCCATAAGATGTGGGTATTTTTCCTGAAGAAGAAAAGTGAGGTTCTTCAACATTTCTAGAACTTCTATCATCGTGTTGTGAAAGAGACTGGCCAACCTCTTCTTCTACTTCACTCAGATCGAGGGGGGGAATTCACATCAAATAATTTCTTGGCATTCCTGAACCAACAAGGTGTTAAGCAGCACCTGACTTCCCTATACATGCCCTAGAAGAATGGCATTGTTGAGCATCACAATCGTACAGTGATGGACATGGCTCGCTGCATGCTAACAACTGCAAAGCTAGAAGAATGCTATTGAGCTATAGTACAGACAACTGTATATATTCTCAACAGGGCACCGACAAAGATTCTACAAAATAAAACACCAGAAGAGGTATGGAGTGGTAGAAAGCCATCAATTTATCATTTACATGTATTTGGTTTCACAACATACATGTATGTCCCAGCTCAGAAGAAAAAGAAGGTAGATCCAAAGACACTCCCGTGTATTCTTATTGGCTACAGTAGTACCTCAAAGGTTTATCGTCTCATGGATCCTGAGACAAAGAAAATATATGAGATTCGGGATGTGGTTTTTGACGATTCATCCTTTGACTCAATAGTATCAACAGAAGATCCACTTCCTACCACCTCTCACCAACTAGTCTCTGAATCAGATGATGAGCCAGAGGAGATTACTTAGAGAAAATAAATGTTGCCAGGAGAGCTATTTGTTGACCTTGGAGAACTGGAGAATGTGACTCCACATCAATCCACATGGCAACGTCACAATTCTTCTCAAAATAAGCCAAGTTCTCATCTGAAGTGGGTACAAAGCACCATCAAGGACTCACATTTGCAAAAACTCCCAGATACATCATCCAGAATCAAAACAAGAAGTCAAACAAGAAATGAGGTAAACTTTACACTCATGAGTTCACTGATTAATAGCTCCAAGCTAGAAAATGTTTGTGAAGCACTCAGTCAACCTCAGTGGAAGGAAGCCATGGATACAAAATATGACTCGCTCATGAAAAATTAGACATGGGAACTTGTTGATCTACCTACAGGAAAGAAACCCATAGGCTTAAAATGGGTTTTCAAGACAAAATATAAGGTAGATGGATCCATTGAACAAACATAAAGCACATCTTGTAGCAAAAGGATATGCTCAGAAAGAGGGCATCGAATATGAAGAAACCTTTGCACCCACTGCGAAGATCAAGACCATCAGAGTTGTTTGTGCACTAGCAACACAAAAAGGATGGAGACTTCAACAAATGGATGTCAAGAGTGCTTTCCTAAATGGTGATCTGAAAGAAGAAGTGTACATGACCCAACCTGAAGGATTTTTTGATGAAGAGCATCCTAAGAAGGTATGTCGTCTCATCAAATCACTATATGGACTGAAACAAGCTCCAAGGGCATGGTATATCAAGATTGACGATCACCTTTTGTAGCATGGGTTCACTCGTAGCCCCTCAGATTCAAATTTGTATATAAAGAAGGTAGGAAAAGAAATTGTCATTCTTGTTGTGTATGTAGATGATCTTGTGATCACTGGCAGTTCAGAAGATCAGGTTGATATTGTGAAGAATGATCTCAAAAGAACCTTCGACATGACAAATTTGGGGCTACTACATTACTGTCTTGGCTTGGAAATATGGCAAAAGGAGCATCACATTTTTGTCTCCCAGATAAAGTATGCCAAGACACTCTTGGAAAAGTACAAAATGTCTGATTGTAAACCTATATCCACTCCCATGGAAAAGGGCTTGCAACTTTCAAGATTCCAGGACTCACCTCAAGTAGATGCTACACTCTACAGACAACTTATTGGAGGGCTCATCTACTTGACATATACCAGACCAGATCTATGCTTTGTCGTCAGCTATCTTTCCAAGTTCATGCAGGAGCCAAAGAAATGTCATTTTACAGCAACAAAGCATGTATTGAGATATGTCTGAGGAACATTTGATTATGGTCTGGAATATAAGAAGAATGATCAATTCTTCTTACAGGGATACGTCGACTCGGACCATGCCAGAATCTATTGATGACAGGAAGTCAACTACAGGATACATATTTCATCTCGGATCTGGACCCATCTCATGGATAAGCAAGAAGTAGAATGTTGTTTCTATCTCATCCACAGAGGTAGAATATCATGCCACACGAGGAGTTATGTGTGAAGTGATATGGTTACGTCATATTTTAGATGATATGGGAATTCCTGAAAAATATTCACCTATTCTCTATTGCGATAATCAGAGTGTGTTGAAGCTCATGTAGAATCTAGTCTTTCATGAAAGAACAAAGCATATTGAGATTGATTGTCATTTCATTTGAGAGCACGTCTTGGACCATCACATTCAGCTCCAGTACTGTCCTACAGAAGCACAAGTTGCTGACATTCTCACAAAATCTCTTGGAAAAGTGAAATTTGAACTTTTCAGGGGTCACATTTGCAAGAATAATGTAATAAGGGGGGGAATGTTAGCATAGTATACATACCAAATTTTATTATAAGACTAGTTTCTATCTATTCCATTATTCTCTCCTTCTTATTTTTAATTTCTTCATCTATTTATGAGAATATTCTTTATTCCGTATACCTGTAAATATGTGTCGTGCTTCTGTGTGTAATAGTATAATAAGAGATACTTAATTTCTTTTCTTTATCCTCTATTTTTGCCTCACATTTACCCTACCTATTAAACCTCATTGACGCCAATATTTCATGAATAAGGATCAAGCTTAGTTATTTCTTCTTCATCTAGTCTTCTCAAACCTTTAGGTAACTTTTTTCATGCTCTAACAAATTAACATCACTATGATATTTTCCATTTTCACTCATACTGCATATGAGAATCTATGAAAACCTTGGATCAATCCTATTTTCTCCTCTCAAGGACTTGTGAGAACTTAAATAAGAACCACTTGAACATTATAAGTAGTTTTTCTTTCCTTAAACAATATACTAAGAGTTGTGGCATGCTATCTCAAGCCCGTAACAACCTGTTGTACCTTGAGATGGTGCATTGTACACTCAAACCAATCCTGTAACCTTCATAACCTATTAATAATTACCTCCTTGGGGTAAAAATAACTCTAGATCCTTCAAAGTTTCACACATCAACACTAAAGCATCATGAACTCTTAGGTACAGGTTGTGATAGTAGCTTTGTGACCTTTCAAATTTATCATATAACCATGAGTAGTGTTAAAAGGAAAAATCTCTGAATATGATGTTTTCCCACTAGGTTGTAGCACTCTATTAAATCTCAAATATTCATTTTACCCTTCTCAAAGTCATCAAATCATCTTGGCTTCCTAACCTCCTATTTGTAAGAGTACTTACTACATACCCTGTAATCCTTCATTTCTCCTTTCCTAAGATGGCATGATCATAGATTATGCAATATTGGTTGATTTTCCTTAATAAATCCATCATATTTGTTAATTAGCCAACACATAACCAAGTTTGAGTTATTCAAGATCATAATGACAACTTTTTTATATCATATATCTTTTTTCCATTGTGTTTATTTAACGAGAAGACTTTCCTTTCATCTTCAAATTCTTGACAACATTAATACTTGTTGAAATAGACATCCTTGTATCATGATACTGTCTATAACATATCCATAATATATTAAAGACCTTGTAGGGAAATATATTTAATTTTCATCTAGTTTCTTATCTTCGTAAAGCATAAAATAGAGTAGATCATATCAGGAAATCTTCATATCATTATTGAAAGAATTCTACCTCATGGATTCTTGACATATTCATCTCTTGAATTAAAATTTAACTTTCCTCTTTTAATGTTGATCACTTCGTGGAACCTTGAGACTCCCTTCAATTCATGATAACACCCTTGATGAAGAAATTTCTTAGAATCCTCAATACTGCTTCACATCTCTTTCATAGAATTCAACAAGTTCATGACACTTTGACTACCATTATGAATTTATTGTCCTTCATTCTTTCACCACATATCTCTAACACCTATCATTGTATGATTAAGATTTCAATTTATCTTTCTTGAATCTGTGACTGTATGTTTAATTATTCATTACACCTTGATGAAATGATGTGAAGACTCAACTTGTTCACTTACTTATTAAGGGTATTTTCTTCATTTTTTACTAATGGAATGTACCTTTATATAATAGAATCAAAGAATCTACATCTAATTCTCATCTGACTAGTTGCAACTTCATAATTTTTTCTTGAATTTTCAACCATACTATGAACCACTTATTATTGAAGGCCACTAACTACCACAATATTATATAATCATTACAAGTACATATTATTTTCATAGCTATCATAATCAATTCAGACTCATATATACTTGGTGCAGACCTTGACAAAATTTTGAGAGTCCATTCTTTTCATGGATATATACTTTAGAACTAGAATTATCACATCCCACTCTTACATACTTGAATCAAGTTAGATGAAATAATCGAGGAAAAAATCAAAAAACCATAGAATTACATCGTCTCAAAACCCTTTTTTCATAGCCTTTCATTCTTTTAAGACTGTATGTAAGCCTCTATATAAGATCACCATGCACATAAAACTTTTAAGGGGATAGAAAAACATACCTTCGATTGTTCACTCAATTGAAACATGGTGAAGACTTTGATCAGTAGATACAAGAAGAAAACTACCTTAAAGAAAATAACACGATTTCTTTCAGTAGTACATGTCTCCTAAAAACCTTGAGAAGACACACAATGCTTGTTTGATCTCTACAATAGTATTTTTTAATCAAAATAGCTCAAAGAATTCATCATATATTTTTCTTTCTTTTAGATTACCTCATTCTTCTTAAATTACCCTTTATGTGTGATGATTTCATCTCCTATCTCTTTATATTCTGATTCAATACCTTTCAAACATACGTGGTGCACCTCATTTATTTTCTCTATCACATTTAGGGGTAAGAGTTCTTCTTGACTAGTACTAGGATTTCTTTCTTCCATCTTGGATAGATCAACATTTTTTATACCTTTATTGTAGTAGGATCTCCTAGGAATGTCTTTGATTTCTTATACTTTATATTATTGTCTTGTGTTGTATAATTTTCATGTTTTGTTTCTTCATACCTAGAGTTAGGTTCTTTGAACTTATACTTATGATCAACCTCTATCTTCCCAGTGACTATATCAGATATGGATAACTTGGAAAGAATCTTAGGATCAATTTTAACTTTGAATACCTTCTTAAAATTTTCTTTGAATGTATCAAGGTTACTCTTGTAGCTAGGATATTTATTTTGACAAAAATGTCTTGCAAAATATTTCTATCCATGACAACTGTAACATATAACACAATTCTTGGCTCTAGATTGTTGTGAATTTGTTAGGAAATAAGAGATAAAATATGCGGAATAAACCCTTACAGAATCGCAACAGTAAGAATGACATCTAATATAACCTTGCTCCATCATGAAGCTATCAAATTTCTTATACCATTGACGTGGAGCTTGTTTCAAGCCATACAAGCTCTTCTTCAGTTTGCACACCATCTCCTCTTTACCTTTGACCTCATAGCCCTCTGGTTGCTGCATATATAGTTCCTCCTCCAAATCACCATGGAGAAATGTAGTCTTTACATCAAGCTGTTCTAAGTGCAAGTCTTCTGCTGCCACTATTCCTAGAATAGTTCTAATAGAAGTCATTTTTACTACAGGAGAAAAAATCTCATCAAAATCTATACCTTTTTTCTGTGCAAACCCCTTGACCACCAACCGGGCCTTGTATCTTTTCTTGCCTCCTTCTTCCTCTTTGACTCTAAACACCCACTTATTCTGTAATGCTCTTTTTCCTTCAGGTAGCTTTACCAAATCCCATGTCTGGTTCTCCATGAGAGCCTGATGCTCCTCATCCATGGCTTGCTCCCACTTCTTCCTGGCATCTACCTGCATTGCTTCATCAAAGCTCTCTGGTTCTCCACTATCAGTGAGTAATAAATAATAAAGAGAAGGAGAAAAATGTTCAGGTTCTCTTCTTACCCTAGAAGACCTCCTCAATATAGGAGTTTGGGGTTCCTGTTGAGGGGGTTCCTGAACTGATTCATGTGTCACTTTCCCATCCTTGGAAGATCCTCTATGTCCTGCTGCATATTCTTTCTTGGATTCTTCCCTATTTTCCTGCAACTGTTGCTTATACATGACTTTCTCATTAAAGACCACATCCCTAGACTGAATGATTTTCTTGTCCTTAATACTCCAACATTTAAATCCAAAGTCATCACCACCATAACCAATGAAAGTACATTTTTCTGATTTAGCCTCTAGCTTGGTCCTATCATCCTTGTCTATATGAACAAACACCTCACATCCAAAGACTCTAAGAAATGAATAATCAAATTTCTTACCATACCAAGCCTCCTCAGGTATGCCTCCATCCAAGGCACTTGAGGGTCCTCTGTTTATCAAGTACATAGTTGTGCTCACCACTTCTACCCAAAAAGAAAGAGGCATTCCTGCATGTAACCTCATGCTCCTAGCACATTCCATTATTGTTCTGTTCATCCTTTCTGATACCCCATTCTGCTGCGGAGTTCCTGGAACCATCTTTTTCCTGCGGATTCCATTCTTAGAACAGTAATCATCAAATTCATTGCTATAATACTCCCCTCCATTATCTGACCTGAGACATTTTAGCTTAAGACCTGTTTCATTCTCTACCAAGGCTTTCCATTTAACAAAAGTGTCAAATACATCAGATTTGTTTCTAATACAATAAACCCAAACTTTCCTTGTTGCATCATCAATAAAAGTAACATAATAACTTGAACCCCCAAGAGATGATACCTGAGCTGGCCCCCACACATCAGAATGCACCAGCTCTAACTTACTCTCTTTCTTTGTGGGTCCAACCTTGAGAAACCTTACTCGCTTCTGTTTCCCATATATGTAGTCCTCACAGAAATCCAAACCTATTTCTGTATATCCAGGAAAATTCTTCTTTATGATCTTCATGCCCTTATGGCTCATATGACCGAGCCTATAGTGCCATAATGTTGTATCTACATCTGAAGCCACAAGATTACAAATCATTAGTACTATAAGTGGTTAAATACAAGGTTCCAACCTTCTTACCTCTTGCCACCACAAGAGCACCCTTGGTAACCTTCCAAGAGTCTTGCTGTAAATATCACAGTACAACCATCACTTCCCAACTGCCCTGCCGATATCAAATTTCATGTCTTAATGTAGGCACATGTTCTGACATCCTTCAATAGCCAAGTATTCCCATTCTGCATCTTAACCTGAACAGAACCTTTTCCAACTATGTTGCAAGGCTCATCATCACCAAGAAAAACATGCCCAAAATCTCCTTGAACATAATCAACAAAATAATGCCTATGTGGAGAAGCATGGAAAGAAGCCCCTGAATCTAAAACCCAAGATTCAGTAATATTGTGCAAAGAAAGAATCAAAGCATCCTGACATACATTACCCGTTGCCACATTTGCCTCCTTGTTTTCTTCTTGTTGTTTCTTCTTATCCCGAAGCTCCCAACAGTCCTTCTTTGTATGCCCAGGCTTTCCACAATTCCAGCATACAATCTTGTTCTTGGATTTTGACCTTGCCCAATCTTTTGATTTTCCACGGTTTCCTCTATTCTTTTGTCTCCCTCTAGTTTCCACTATTAAAGCATTCCCTGAAGTAGAAGATTCCCCAGAGCTTTTTCTTCGCATTTCCTCACTTAGAATCACCCCTACAACATCCTCAAACTTCAACTTTGAGTTAGCTAGAACCGAGTTACTTACCACCATTACCAGGCTATTCCAACTCTCAGGTAAAGAGCACAGAATTAATAAAGCCCTAACTTCTTCATAAAATTCTATTGTAACCAAAGATAGCATATTCACAACCATATTAAAATCATTTAAATGATCTGCTACTAAACTATTCTCAGACATCTTCATATTAAACAACTTTTTCATTAAAAATATCTTATTAGAGGTAGAGGGTTTTTCATACAACTTCCCTAATGCATCCATTAGATCTTTTGTAGTCTTTTCCTTTGAAACATTAAATAATACCGAAGATGCAAGACACAGTTGGATTGTCCCAAGTGCCTTCCTATCCAGCAAATCCCATTCCACATCTTTCATACTCGAGGGTTTGTTCACCTTCTCAGACAATGGAGTATAAAGATCCTTCTGATAAAGGTAATCTTCCATCTACATCTTCCAAAGACTGAAATTCTGCCCGTTGAATTTATCAACCCTAGATCTTCCATCATCTGCCATAGCTCCCACTCAAGCTAAAAAACTTTCCCTATGATTCAACACTTCAGCAAACCAAACCAAGCTCTGATACTAATTGTTAGGAAATAAGGGATAAAATATGTGAAATAATCCCTCACATAATCACAATAGTAGAAACTAATATGCAGAAAATATTACAGATCTTAAATAAAAGTGCAGAATAAAATAACACAACACAAAGAGACAAGTATTTAACGTGGTTCACCCAATTTGGGCTACGTCCACCAAGAATCACTTGCTCAGATTTTATTACAAGTCACCGCTCTCTCAATACAATACCCGGATCCGTTTAGAGCTATGCTCAACAAACTCTACAGAATTCACACCCGAATTCAAAACACATCTGCAATACATTTGCTTGTACATCTATCATATGCATAAGACCATATAAATAGACAACTGCTTAAGCATTTTTACAAAACCGTGGGTATCAAAACCATGGGAAAAACCCGTCCCATAAACCTATGGGTCAAAAAACTCTCCCATATGAGAAAAGCACATTTCCCGATATTTCAGGTGTAATTTTTGAGGCCAAAAAAAATTATTTGGGGTTGCGCCCCCAAACCCGAGGATACATGACAACTAAAAGTGTACAGTACTCTTAGTGTACAGTCTTCAACACTTTCTCACATGAAAATAGGCTCCACAACTTAACATAAGCATACTCATGATAGTTACTTTCAATACTTCATGTGCAAGAGCTCTAACAGTCCTATTAGTGTACAGTAACTATAACAACCACTGCCAACATGACCTCATACACTGCTATTAAGACTCTAAAGTAGAAAAATCATTAGACCAGTCATCCACCCAAACTTATGAACATGTCTAGTGTACCAACACTGTATGCTGATTATGAGGTCCCCATAGATCAAGGCTCCATGTTAGGAACACTTCTTCACTCCTCCAAATTTGGGACCTCTTATCATAATAATCTACCAGTATGTATTATCTCTGTTAGACACCTCAAATGTTGTATAATGATATTATTGTTATATAATCCCTTATAAATGTATTTTTGGAAGTCGTGGGATCCTATAACAATTTCTCCTAATTAGTGTTCCACTATTAGTGAATTAACAGAATCCTCTTCCTAAAATCATGACCTAAACCATCATTTCCTTATATCATTTGCTAGATTAACGCATTGATAAGCTATTTCACCTTGGTCCTTGTGCTCCCACTCTTTGGGGTTTCACCCTGGCCACATCTATACTAGTAGGGGTGTACTTTTTTTGTATTTGATCCTCCATTCTATCTCTCACCTACATCATCTAAACCTTTCATGAGCTCTAAGGTCTATTGTAAATCCATGCACAGTGTTACCTCTGACCTATGAAAATGTCTGATAAATAATTTCCATTAGCCCACTGCATTGGATCATCCTATTTTCATCCCAATCCAAGGAACTATCTTGATAGAGGCATACCCTCTGTCATGGTCCTAGGCCTAGAATCTTCACATTGACTATGTTCTCCTTCTTCATCCTATTTAAGCCATTCATACCTAGCCACATTTTTTATTTCACTTATTTTCTTAGATTATGACTCAGTCATCATCAAATGCTTGCCCTATTCATCGGTCCTGCTACAGTATAAACTTTGTGCACTCCAAATACCTTGATATTCCAATAAAATGAATCATTGATGTCAATATTGTCAAGCACTTCTGCAAATCAACGTCATCTCTTGATCTCTATTTTGTAAATCTACCTTATGACAACATTGAAGATCATACCAATTCACAACTCTTTGAGTAGAAACATAATCCTAGACCCATTCATCAAAAATACCTTCTTGATTGATGATTCCCAACCCTATTTGCATACTTGGAGGGCTTAGTCACTATAAAGGTGATAAGACTCATCCCTTCATTGGAAATATACATGTCAAACACTCACATTACACCTCGATTTCTAAATGCATGTATCTTAATATGATTGACTATTCTTGGAATTGAGTTGTTCTAGTTACAAATCTACCATCCTTATGTGGTAGGTGACACCACATCTTGGCCAAATGTTGCCAGACATCTAGATCATTACCACTTCTTGCCTCATGGGACATTCTTCTTCTCCTTCATTAATCCTTGTTTTACGCAATGTCTTTTATGAATATTCTACATGTGACTCTTTCTTCCATGGAACCATACCCCTACCAGTATTTTCTAATGAACCATCTAGTGGCTACCAATTAACTCTCTCAAAACCTTGTGATAGTCAACAAATCCTCAAGGCTCTAATTCCCTTTATAGGCAAGGCTTACAAGACTATTTTTTATGTAGGTTCAATTCATGTGAGCTAAATTTATTCTTCATACCTTGATCAACATCTGTGTTTATCACCAAATGATGTCCTTCTTCTTCATGGAATTTAGCTAAGTCTACATTTCCAATTATTTTTTACTTGATACATTTAAATGGTACCAGGTGTGACCTATCAGCGCGTATGTACCATTATTTCCATCGAACTAAATTAGGTCCTTGTCCATTTTGATTACCATTTACAGGTATTACACCCAACCCACAAATCTTTGGCACTTATCATAATTAAAATCAAAATTATTATGGGGTCAACATGTTCATGTTACTTATCTTCACCCTTACATGTAGGCCTTCACCTATAACTGTATATTGACACCTTCACCTCATTATTTGTGACATTGTGTCTTAGTCTACTATAAGTATTCTTAGAATGTGCATTCATCTGTAAATTGTCTTGCCTGCATGACCCCTGGTACAAGGGATCATATGTGTGTCAAATTCCACAGTCAAACATTGTAGTATCCCATTCCTTACAAACGCTATTTATCTGGTCGGTTTCCCGACATTCTGCGTCTAGCATTCGCATTCACATCTAGCATTTGATTTTCTTCTATCCTAAGCAACGTGGGTTGGATACCTATCAATCCTTTCTTCTATTCTCGAGCCACGAGGCCGCAAGAACTAGTATTTCATCTTCTATCTATGGTTCACCTTTAATATGTCAGTAGTTGCAATTTCTTGGCTGAATCCATGACTTTTACAATTCATCTCTGAAAATGCTTGAACGAGTGCATTCTTTTCCATTGATTTTGGAACATGAGTCCAATTTCCATTTTCATTTTCTAAACATGCACATGCTTCTTCACTTTCAAGATAGCCATTTATAGGCAAATTAGCTCTATAACTTAAACCCAGACAAATGTTATGAAGTTAAGAAACCCTTATCTTGATTCCAAATGCCACTAGGTACAACTAATTTGATAAACCTAAAAATTTCAAGTTTTGCGGTTAAAAAATCAAGCTTCTTTAACCATCATTCTTGGTTGTATTGGTTCCATTCACAAAACCATATTTGATAGGGTCAAACACATATAAAACCCACGTTGCGTAAACCACCATTCTAGCATTTGGAGTCAACTCATTTGCAATCGACATCAAGGATCCATGCAATGTAAACACCAAATTTCAGTCACACTCCCTTATTGGAAACAAACATTTTCAATTTTGATATCATTATTATTGTCCTCACCTAACTAAATGACCCCTTTACCCCACATTCATACCAATTTAATTCCTTGTCAATTGAAATTAATGTTCAAAACATTATTAACTTACTAATAATGCCTTTAATTAAATTTACAAAGTGTCACTTTAGACACCTCACCCTAAGACCATACACGTGGCATTTAACTCCTAGTGACCTAATTCATCACTTCATCTTACTAAGTCATCACTCCCATTGTTCAGTCACTACTTGACCTAACTTAACTGAGACTTATTCCAGAAAACCTATTTGGACTTATGCCTGTATGGCTACTCCAATGTAGTTGACCTTCTTTCACCTTGGTCAATTAAAGATCCACTGACCTCTTAGTAGACCAATCACAATTCTCATGCCAACTAAAAGTAAGCACTCCATGTACAGTATTTGTTGTACACTAGCCAATTTCCTCATTGTGAGTTAGAGTCCACATTAGTTATCCATCAAGCTTATCACTGGTCACATTACACCCTGCGTGTCAAACTTATATGGACAACTAAAATAACGTACTTTGAAAGTAAAATAATTAAAGCTGAATTCAAAAAGAATTAAAAAGCATTACAGAAAATGGCAAATGATATGAGACTCTTATTAAAAACATTTCCAAGATGATTAGGGATATAGGGCTTCACCTGACTAGTAGTAGTTGAAAGTGATGGGTAGCCATCAAATCCATCTCCAAGGCTTATGGATTTTTCATTAAGGAGCTCAAACTAATTACGGCTATTAAGTCCATTAATGCATCTCACAATCACCTTTCACGAACTAAATCAACTACTACATTGGCTAGTGTCTTGGACCTTATTGTCGATCAACTTCAAGTCATAAATAATCTACCTAATTTCATTCCAATGTCACTTCAAGGGATCTCGATGATGTTTACGACGTATTAGTATGCTTACCAAGTGTTTCTTTTTAGACCTTAGGACAAGGTTAAACTCTGCTACCATAGTGCATGTGGCTTAGGCACTCATGATTTGTGCCTTGGGTCATAATTGTTTCGCACGGAATGTTTCGGCTACTGGGAATAGAGTTGCTTCTATCCTTTCATTCCTTTTAGAAACAGATAAGGTTAGGGTTAGGAGGAATACCTGTTGAATGTCGAGATGGTGTGCGCGTACCGTAGAGAAAGATCAGGTTGACTGCGGAGAACTCCTTTTTGTCTTGGAAGGACTACCTGCAAATAAGAACACAAGACCACAAGATTTTAATTAGACAATAAATGAGGGAACTGCCTTGGGCCCAGGAAATATAAAACTTCCTTTCGAAGGTGGTCAGTTCCCCTGCTAATATGAATTAACACAAAAGACTGTAAAATATCAATTAAATTGTTTCGTTACAAAGAAACTGGGTAGGGGAAAGGTTTGTTTTCTGGTTTTGATCAAAGGAACCGATGCCAAAGGTATCGGGGTTACGTCTGACTGGGTAACCGATGCCGTGTTACTGATAACCGATACCGGTAGGTTCTAGGATCTTCCTAGGGTAGCTATGGTGTTTGTAAGGCTAGTTTATGGATGATATTAGGAAATGGGATGATTAGAAGCAGGGAAGAATGACAGTTAAATCCGCAAATCAGGATGTATGGTTGGGTAAGTGGATTCAGAAGACATGGGATTAAACTTATGAGGACTGAGAATTCAACAGGCATAAGAAATGTTAGAAACAGAGGACATGCAAGATGATGACTTACTGGTTTTTGACGAAGATGCAAGTTGATCTCCTTGGATGATCTGCAAACACTTCTGGTTTCTTCACTCGTCTACTGCTCTGGTTAAGTGAAGATCTGGACTCTGTTGTTCCTCGCTCGCAATGCTCTCTGTTGATTCAAAATAATCCTTTCGGCTGATTTCTCCTCCTCCAAAAATGAAATTCTGATCCAATTTGTTTTGGTTTGGGGAGCCCATTTACAGGGAACCGATGGCGGTTACGTAACCGACGGCGGTCGAGTAGGAACCGGCATCGGTAAGGAAAAAAGTAGGCTATTTTTGGTAAAATAGCCCACCTTCCCTGCTTTTCTCCCGAGAGATCAGTTGCGGGCTTGGTCAAGTGGCTAGAAGGTCGGTTTTAGGTGCGAGTAAGGAGTCATTAGTTAATGGGTGTGAGTGTGGACCAAGTTATGGGTCTTAATTAGGTTAGTTTAGGGTTAGGGCTAGGTCATGATGAGGTGGCAAAATGAGGTGGCAGGTAAGGTGATGTGGGATTTATCAATTACAAGGTAATTAATAAATAATTGTGGTAAAGTTTAGGTAATGAGGTTAGTATTGCGAAATGGGATGCGGGTCACAAGGGGTCGTGAGACGCGAATTTGGTGTCTACATTAGCCCCTTATTGTCGTGTAGCTTGTTCTGTAAAGCTAGCGCAGACAATAATATGAAGTGGTTTCTCATGTTAAGGATATAGGTAATCCCCCCTCAAATCTATCACTGATTGAGGAGAACGGTGAAATCAGGGATAGGGTTGATAAAGGGTATATGTGTGCAGAGAGGATGGTAAGGTGGTGGGGTAGGTCCAAGGAAGCAGATGCATGTTGAAATGCAATAGGAAGACTAGGGTACATGATTTGACTAGCAAACTAGCAGTGTATAGGCAAAGGTCGATAGTTTTATCCAAACAAGGGTGATATAATCCTGGTATCCACCAGGCATAGGAAGTAGCTCCAGGGTATATAACAGGTAAGGTACCGGAACGTTTAGGCATGTTCGGGCAGTACCAAAAGGTTGGTTTGGTTGAGATAAACGTCGACGGGTCTAGGTCTAGGCCAAGCCGGTCGATAGATCAAGTCAAGGACCCTAATCATGCTAAAACATAAACAGGTGATCTTGATTGAACAACAAGGTACATGATGGATGTATAAAAATAAAACGTGTTGATTGTGGGTATGGTATTGGGAAGTGATACGGCCTTGGGTCAGGCCAAGTGGTTGGGCGGTGGCCCTGGGTCAGGTTAGGTGGGTAGGTTGCAGGCCTTGGGTCGGGATCAAATTGTTAGGGCGAGGCCTTTGGGTCGGGCCAAATAGGTAGGTTGAGGCCTTGCGTCGGGCCAAATAGGTAGGGTGAGGCCTTGGGTCGGGCCAATTGTAGGGTTGAGGCCTTGGGTCGGGCCAAATAGGTAGGGCGATGCCTTAGGTTGGGCCGAATGGTAGGTTGAGGCCTTGGGTCAGGCCAAATAGGTAGGTTGAGGCCTTGGGTCGGGCTGGTTTGGTAGGGCGAGGCCTTGGGTCGGGGCCGGTTTGTTAGGGCGAGGCCTTGGGTTGGGCCAAATGGGTAGGGCGAGGCCTTGGGTCGGGCCGGTTGGTTAGGGTGAGGCCTTGGGTCGGGCCAAATGGGTAGGGCGAGGCCTTGGGTCGGGCCAAATGGGTAGGGTGAGGCCTTGGGTCAGGCCGGATGGTTAGGGTTGCGGCCTTGGGTCGGGCCAAATGGGTAGGGTGAGGCCTTGGGTTGGGCCGGATGGTTAGGGTGAGGCCTTGGGTCGGGCCAGATGGTTAGGGTGAGGCCTTGGGTCGGGCCAAATGGTTAGTGGTGGCTAGAGAGCGATGGAGCATATAGGCGATGTGGTAAATAGGCAATATAGTGAATAAGGGCAAAAAGTAGGGTGAAAAGGACAAAACCGATATCGGTTATCTATGACCGGTAGCGGTTAGATAACTGACGGCGGTTCTTTAGGGCACGGTTTGACCGGTATCGGTTCCATGTGAAAAACCTAAGAAAAATACGGTCGGTCATTGTCACTTGTTTAATTTGAAAATCGATTTGAGTTGTCTGACGTGGAGAGTGGAGATTAGAGCATTTGGTGCGTGAGGTGGCGTGATTTGACTAGAGGAGTGAGTTGTTAGCGGGCCCAAGTGAGGAGGAGGCAGTAGGTGATTGGTTGAGGACCCAAAAGAGGACA
Source organism: Taxus chinensis (assembly GCA_019776745.2). Classification (NCBI taxonomy): domain Eukaryota; kingdom Viridiplantae; phylum Streptophyta; class Pinopsida; order Cupressales; family Taxaceae; genus Taxus; species Taxus chinensis. The sequence continues at coordinate 166,429,479 of CM034157.1, forward strand.
TTTGGAGCCATGGCATAGCCAAGAGGAGCAGGAGGAGCTGGACCAGCTGGACCACCACCACCCATCCCACCACGACGACGTGTCGTCGTACCGGTAGGTTCGAAACCCCTTATTGTGTTTATTTTATGTTAATATGCTAAATTGGGGGTTTGGGTAGGAATTTACATTTTTTAGGAAATAAGTAGAAAATGGAAATAATTTTAAAAAGGGAGAGGGTAGATAGGCTAAATAGGCTAAGGTGGGTAGGTGGGTAGGTTTTAAGGGTGTTTGGGTGGGTATGTTGGTAGAAAATTGGAAAAAAGTAGGTTGGGGGCTGCGCGGGGGTTCGGCTCTAGGAAAATATAGCAACCGATGTCGTTTGCTAAGCGACCAACATCGGTCGCCTATTTTAGGGGTTGGGTTCTTTGTGTTTGATCGGTGTCGATCGTATATCAGCCGGCGTCGGTTGTTGTGTTTGTTTTTGTGTTTTGTTTTTTTTGTTTTTGTTTTTGTTTTTTTTTGTATTTTGTTTGTGTGGTTGGGGTATTGGTTGCGGGGTTTCGGTGTGGGTGTGAAGAAGGAGGGGGATAGTGGAGAAGATGGGTGGGTAGAGGGGTGGGTTTAGAGAGTCAGGGTGTGGTGAAGATAGGTGGGTAGAGGGGTGGGTTAGAGAGTCGGGATGTGGTCCGGGGGGATAAAAGGGGGTATAGGTAGATATCATGATAAAGAGTAGGGCTAATTTAGTGGGTGGGTTTTACAGGCATGTCAGCAGCTGACGATGCGGGACAGGATGCCCCCGCTGTTGGTGGGGATGCGACCACATGTGTCCGCAGCGCACTGGGCTATCATGTGCAAGGTGGGACTCAGCGGAGTCCATTGATATAGAGCAATCGACAGAGATCATAGCTTGATGGTTGCCCTCATCGAGACATGGGATCTGGCAACTAATGTGTTCCATATCTCGACTGGGGAGATGAATATCACATTGGAGGATGTGTATCGCATCCTTCGACTGCCGATCAAGGGAGAGGCAGTCTTCCAGGTAGATTCTGAGATGACCATGGACAACATCCTACAGGTTTTTGGAGATGCATCCGCGCTACTTACCTATCACAGCGCGAGTATCAGGTATGGTGATATGTACCGTGCGCACCAACACGAGACACGGCTTGCCGTGTTGATGATGATCGGGATCACCTGCTTCGCCCTCCCGGACTCAGAGGGAGGCCGCTTTCCACGTGCATTGATGGGGGTGCTGCTTGAGATGGTGGAGGAGCACACCTGTTACGCTTGGGCACCAGTATACCTGGTGCAGTTATACAGGGATCTATGGGGCTATCGCCGGATGAGGTGATTTGGGATTTGCTCGACATTTTTACTTCACTGTTGGGCATATGAGCACATCATATACATCAGACCAGTAGGGCTACCCCAGTAGCCAGGGCCACAGGTCATTTACAGATACGGCTTTCAGAGGTGGTTGGGGGTCGTGGGGCAGCCACGAGCAGTGCTTGCAGGGCAGGACATCGGCTATTATAGACATTTGTTAGAGGGCCTGACAGTGGTAGATATCGTATGGAGACCTTACAGAGGTCATCACCCTCACAGAGGAGCCCGCTTACAGTTGCGCCTGATCCAGTACACATTCTAGATAGCAGGATGGAGGTCGGGAGAGCATGAGAGGATACCCCTAGAGAGGGTACGTAGGCAGATGGGGTTGCGACAGGACGAGCCACCTCCCTTCCCTCAGAACAGGAGGGATGATGTAGAGGCCCCACTGCCTGCACCACAGCCCTTGGACCCAGATTGGGTTGCAGAGAGGCCAGCAGGTGATGCGGTAGATGATGCTGGGTGTACGGGGGCATTCATGTTTTGGTGGGCTGGTCAGAGAGCAGCTAGGATAGCAACGCCGGCACAGCCAGACTTGGCTGCAGTGATAGCAGAGCGAGATCAACTCAGGGGCCAGGTGTAGTTATTACAGGGGTAGTTGGCTGCTGCACACGCACAGATAGGTGTCCTATAGGGGCAGCTAGCCCAGGCGTAGGTACAGGTACAGGCACAGGCACAGGCACAGGCACCACCACCAGCAGCGGCACAGCCATAGCCCCAGGCACAGGTACAGATACCACCACGGCCACAGGCACCACCAGCGGCACCAGCACAGGCACAGGGGGTACTGGCAGTAGGAGTCCGGGGACCAGCCCCAGTACCTACGGTGGCACGGGACAGGTATATAGAGGCGAGAGCAGAGGCCCGATACTATCAAGATGTTCTTGATGGTACCAGAGCTGAGTATCAGCCATATGCAGCTTATAGAGCAGATACCTCCCATAGTCAGAGATCGCAGGGAGGTGCAGCCACAGCCAGCGTGTCTGTGACAGGCAGGAGATGAGAGGCACCACAGGGACCAGCAGGGAGAGGTGCTGAGGGTGGTGGGGAGAGCTGAGGGATCCCTGCATAGTTTTTGTATATGGACATGGGCACCGGTCTGCGAACCAGTTGTGTTGATAGAGGCCTACGTGCCTACATTTATTCATTTATCCATTCATTTACTATAGACCGGCTTGCGAGCCGAGTACGGTTTGTACAGTTGATACCGGCCTGCGAGCCGAGTATATTTTTGATATGAGGGACCGGCCTGTGAGCCGAGTCGAGGTTATTGATATTTATTGCGTCCTGCGTGCCGGCTTTGTTGTTGTATTATGAGATCACAGAGGCCCCGATGCAGGGCACATTGTACATTTGAAACTTGTATATATATAGATATGATGTTTTGACCCACATGCTGTGTTCAAAATGTTTTTAAGTATTTCGTCAATGGTTTGTGATATAGAATGTATGATGAGTTTAATTGACATGTTGATATATGGATGATGTTGATGTCTTTTGCACGTATATATGGATGACATGTTATATGATGAAATGTTGCATGTTTTTGGTGCTAGTTTTGTGACATTGTTATATATGTATCTGATGAGTTGGATCTAAATGATGTATAGATTGATAGTGTTTTGATATCCTTAGTTGATGGCTTGTTTGTTTTTGTAAAATAGATGATGTTAATGAAATTGTAATGATATGTGTGGTGGATGGACAAATATGGATAATGGTGTTGTTACGCAGGAAAAGAGGCGGGCGCGAAAAAAATTAGGTAGAAAATGAAGAAAATAACCATGGTTCAAAAAGGCAGGTGTGTAACCGATATCGGTTAGGGAACCGATGTCGGTAGCTAATAGACCGATATCGGTTATATAACCGATACCGGTTATTTAGGTATGAGCTTTTCTAAAAATAGAAAAGCTAGGGTGGCAACTTAAGTTCTAATTTTGAGAGCCATGCAAGAAGTTAAATATGCGAACGCGACGCTTTTTGATGACTGGGACAGGTATATTGCATGAGAGATTTGAGTGATAAGGAGAAAAGAGACAGGGAATTGCATGAGAGATTTGGGTGATAAGAAAAGAGACAGGGAAAGTGAATGCGATCTAAGATTCAGATGGTAGAAAGGTGAATTTGAAAAGAGTGGTGATCATGATAGAACGAGGAGAAGCATCCAGCAGGCAGGGACGAGAGGGAAGACAAGTGCCACCACAAGCTGCTGCAACCCAAGAGGTAAACATTCTGGTTGTGATTTGATTTTTGCATGTTTTGTGAATAGGAGGAGGGAGATTAAGTGGGTAGATATGAGAAAGAAAACATGATAGCAAGGGTTATAGATGAGGTGAGTGTTACGGGGTAGGTAATCAGGGGTTTCAGGTATGTTTGTATGTACAAAAAGGAATAAACACTCAAATTATTGTCGTAGGTGGTGTGTTTAGGCAGGCTGTATGAAGGTGACAGTGACTGATATCGGTTAGGGATAACCGGTATCGGTTACTAAACCGGTACCGGTTAGCTATAAACGATATCGGTTGCTGTAGGAATTTCCAGAATGTGAGAAAAAAACCGTGGGGATTTGATGGATTGAATGGTTGTTTGTTATTTTGAGGTATGCTGGCAGAGGCAGGGTTGAGGATGAATGATAGTGTACCAGTGCTGTTGTCATGAATCTGAGCGGATGTAACACCAGCTGAATGGACATTGATAAATCATTTGGGGTTAAGTGGAATCCGCTATTATTCACGAATTGCACGTAACCATGCTATGTTACAGGCGTTGATTGAGAGATGGAATCCTGAGAAAAATACCTTCTATCTACCAATAGGGGAGATGACAGTGACATTGGAATATGTGTTCCGTATTTTGAGACTCCCAATTATAGGAACACCAGTATATCAGGCAATGCCTAACACAGGGCGGGCAGCGATAACAGTAGTATTTGGTCCATACGCATGAGATTTGACATAGCGAGGTTTGACATTCACATATGGGGTAATGTATGCAGCACACCCTGAGGAGACAAGGTTAGCAGTGATATTGATGATAGCGGTAGGATATTATGCATTACCGAGGGCAGAAGGGGGAAGATTTCCAAAGGAAATGATGTGTGTTATTTGGGAGATGATAGAAAGGAACGTGACTTTTGCATGGGCACCTGCATATTTGGCGGAGCTATATAGGGGTTTATGGGCTTGTAGGTGAAATCACAGGACGACATTGGATGGTTCATACTTATTACACTGTTGGGCCTATAAGCACATTGTTTGTGTGAGACCAATAGGCCGACCCATCCAGTCAGGAGAGACCAGAGTACAGAGGTTGGGATTCAGACAATGGGTCCAGACAGAACAAGAGGCAAGATCCCAGGCCGTGACGGGTGACATTGAGTATTACAGGTAGGTATGGGAGAGGGTGACGATTGCGGATATCTGTTGGAGGCCTTACGAGAACTATATGGTAACAGAGAACATAGCTGAGGAGTTGAGGGGTGTAGAGTGATTGAGGTGGATCGCGAGGCACAGGCCAGGTGAATATGAGAGGATTCCTATAGATCGCGTGCAGTGAAAATTTAGATTGGTGCAAGATATACCCCAAGCTTATAGACCATATATGAGGATCGACGCAGAGGCAGCATTCTCACCTCCCCGGCCAACACCTCCAGAAGGGCCTGAAGAGGTAGCAGCCGATCGCAGGGTAAGGGATGCAGGAACGACAGAGGCCTATAGATTATGGTGGGTAGCAGAGCTGGAAGGTGTACATGATCGTCCTGACATAGCGGTGATTACAACGGAGAGAGATCGTCTGCAGTGTTTAGTTCAGCAGCTCCGAACGCAGGTGAATGAGACAAGAGGATTGTTAGCGGTTGCGGAGTCACGAGCGGAGAGACTAGAGGCTGGAGTCTTCCATGCGAGAGGGCGTATTCATATGTTACAGGAGAGATTGGTAGATAAGTGGGTGGTACCAATAGCCGTGGTACCTTTGAGGACAGAGAGGCCTGGCGAGAGGGGTCGACGATCACGATCATCACCTAGTTCGGCATGAGGCGTAAGGGTCTAAATAAATGTTAGCAAGTTATAAGAATAAATAAGAATGCCGACCTGTGTGTCGATGATAGAGAAGATATATTTGTTTAACATCTAAATAAAGCTGAATATGTATGTTGATTTGAGTTACGATAATAATAAGAATGTTTGTGTTTTGATTTTCGGTGTTTTGAAAAAAAAGGATAAAGAGGAATGTGATGAAATAGAGATACACAAAAAATATTTATATTTACTACACATGATAGGTTATGGTAGGGGATGGTCGAGCTAACCTTAGGAGACCCCATGTCTTCGAAGTGCTGCCTACATAGCCCATTGCACAAAGCAAGGAGGGGCCTCATACCGATGTAGTTCTCCCTTAGGACTAGGGAGAGGTGAATTTATGCAATTTAGGTATGGTTAAGCGATTGGTTGGTTGGTAAAAGTATTGATAGTAATATTGGTAAGGTAATGTTAATGGTGTTGGTAATGAACTGGTGATGTTGTAAAAGGTATAAGGGAAGCGAAAGTTAGCTTACCCAAGTGGTAGGGAATCATGTCCTTATTAAGATCAACACACAATCCTAGATGCAAGGCAAAGAGGAAAGAGTGCTCCGTAGGTGAAAAGAGCAAAAAAAACCACACAACATAGAACGAACTTGAAGCCCTAGGTACCGGTGCATAGACGAGAAGTCAACAGGTGAAAAGAGTTGTATGATCACAACATATCAGGTGTACGTCACGTCCCTTGAGTTGAAACAAATGATGAGGTGAGGTGAATGGTATAGTCGAGGTACAAAGAACTTATTACAAAGTGATTGTTCTGACGAAAGAGAACCTACCCTAAATAGACAAGTCCATGACTCAAAAGTTCTTTTGAATGAGGCTTTTATTTTACTGAATGTAGACTGATCAATGCGGGAAGTCTACAAGGGATATTTATTGTATTATTCTTGAGGTCTTCATGAAGCTGATCAATGCGAGAAAATTCTGATAAAGGCTGACTGTGTATAGCTGTCCTTCAAGGGAGCAGTCTATTTATAGTAGCAGATATGATTTTAATGCATAGCTGTCCTTCGGGGGAGCAGTCTATATATAATAGCAGCAATAGTTCGGCATATAGCTGTCCTTCGAGGGAGCAGTCTATATTTAATTTAGATGACTAGATGTTCTTTTGACGTGAAGCATCTAGTTTGGTATGAATTTTGACTCAAGAAAATCCCATAAGAATACGGCTTATTTTAATACTTTGAAGTCATGGACTAGACTAAAAAAGGGGAAGGCATCGTTAAGGGGAGGTGATAAGTGAGCTTTATTTTATTTTGAGATGTAGGAAACAAAGTGTATGTAGCGGTAAATGAGCTCAAGGGACGAGTAGTAGGTAGATAAGAAGTGATATAACACTAAATTCAACAGTAGAATGGTCGAAGATGCAAGGCATTAAGGGGCTCAGGCTCAGGTTTACCATTAAGCGATGCTAAATGATAAGTGCCGGATCCATAAGTATGAGTGATTATATAAGGCCCAATCCAATTGGGAGCAAATTTTCGACGTTTTCTCTTTTCTAGTTTGGTTACATGTTGATTCTCTTTGAGGAAAAGATCACCAACCTTAAAGGTATGCTCATGAAGTCTCTTATCATAAGCACACTTGATGCGTTTTTGATAGATTTGAAGGTGATCAAGAGCTGTAAGATGACGTTCGTCAAGAAGCTCCAAATGGGCTAACCGCTCTTGGCGGAAATCATCGTTGGTGAGAATGTCCTAAAGGGATATTCTGAGGGAGGGTATTTTTATTTCGAGAGGTAAGATAGCCTTGGTACCATATACCAAAGAAAAAGGTGTGGCATTAGTAGAGGTACGAATGCTAGTACAATAAGCCCAAAGGGCAAAGGGGATGTGATCGTGCAAATTTCGTCCGGACTCATTGACAACTTTCATGAGGATTTTGGTTAGGGTTTTATTAGAGGATTTGGCTTGTCCATTTGCTTGTGGATAGTAGGGTGATGAGAAGCTGAGTTTGATACCAAAGTTGTCACAAAGGTCTTGCAACAACTTATTTTTGAAATATTTTCCATTATCTGCAATCAGGCGATGAGGAAAACCAAAACGACAGATAATGTGGTCGTTAATGAACTCTACAATTTTTTCTTTTTTAGTTGAAATGAGTGGAATAGCCTCCACCCATTTTGTGTAATATTCGGTTGTTGTGATTATCCATCAGTGACGTTGTGAAGAGGACGGGTGAATCTCACCAATAAGGTCTAAACCCCATTGTGAGAAAGGCCAAAGATCTCAGGCAACCTGTAGCGGGTGGATAGGAGTATGTTGAAGGTTGGCGTATTGTTGACACATAACACAACACTTAACATATTTGTATCAATCGTTATTGAGAGTAGGCCAATAATAACCAAGGCGAAGGATTCATTTGGCCACGGCAAGGCCACTAAAATGTCCGCCACAGATACTGTCATGGACCTGTTGGATGGTATGGGTGACCTCCGCGCTGGTGAGACACCGAAGGAGGATGCCATCAAAGCCACGTTTATAAAGGATTCCTTCCATAACTACATAACGAGAAACACATTTAAGAAATGCGCGTTTACCAGTACTAGTAAGGTCAGAAGGGAGAACAGAGGTTGTAAGGTAGTCGTGGAATTGGTGATACCAAGTATCCTGCGAGTTAGTAGACATAGTATTTATCGTACAAACAACCGGGGCTGAATAAGATGGGGCAAAGAGTTGTTGGACCAAGACGAAAATGTCAGAGTCAATTGATGAAGCTAGAATTTGCGAGGCTAAGGAAGCCATAGTATCCGCAAATTTTTTAGTGGAGCGGGGAATGGTTTGGATAGAATAGTGAGTAAATAAGGCTAGAAGTGAATCCACGTAGTGTTTGTACTTTTGAAGTTCCTCATTTTTGCATTGGTAGATGCCCATAACTTGATTGACTTCCAATTGAGAGTCGCCAAAAATATTGATAGATTTAATACCTAAGTGCAGCGCCACCTGGAGCCCCAGAACAAGGGACTCGTATTCCACTGTATTATTAGTGCAAGGGAAATTGAGTCGGAATGAAAGAGGCATAGGCTCGGTGTTGAGAGGAATGAGAACAACGTCGGCTCCTCCACCACGTTGGCATTTGGATCCATCGAAGAAGAGAGTCATTGGATACGACTCCTCCTTGAGTGAAAGAGTGGCGATGAGTTCGTCGGGGAATGTAAAATTGGTAAATTGTTCCCCAGGTAAAGGGGCTTCCGCAAGTTGGTCTACGATGGTTTTTCCTTTGATTGATTTCTGGTGGATGAACTCAAGGTCGAGGTCGGTGAGGAGCATGAGCCATTGGGCGATGCGTTGGTTTAGATGAGGTTTGGCATACATGTAATGGATGGGGTCTGTGTTGGTGATGACGAAAGTTTTGTGATTCAGAAGGTAGTGTCGGAGTTTGGTGGCCACGAATGATAGGGCTAGGCACAACTTTTCTACATGTGTATAGCTAGTCTCATAGTCCACCAAAGTACGACTTATATAATAAACGAATTGTTCTCGATTCTCAGAGTTACGATGTGCAAGCATGGCCCCTACAGCGTGGTCAGTGGCGGAAAGGTAAAGGTAGAAAGGGCGGTCGTCTTGAGGTGGGATAAGCACGGGTGGTTGTAAGAGATAACTTTTGAGAGCTTCAAAGGCTTGGTGGCACTCTTTGCTCCATTGAAAATCAATGTCCTTCTTAAGGAGGTGATGGAAAGGTTGACATCGATCTGAGAGTTGGAAGATGAAACGTCGGATAGATTGGAGCTTACCTTGTAAACTACGCAATTGTTTGAGATTGTTAGGTGGGGGAATTTCTAGGATAGCTTTGACTTTAAATGGGTCGACCTCAATGCCACGCAAAGAGATGATAAAGCCAAGAAGTTTTCCCGAAAGGACACCAAAGAAACATTTTTTTAGTTGAAGACGGACAGAATATTGTAACAGGCGATCAAAAATAATGGTTAAAACATCGAGATGTTCACTGCGATGTTTAGACTTGCCAAGAAGATCGTCGACGTAATCTTCAAGGATAGTGTGCATAATGTCATGAAAAATGTAGGTCATAGCCCATTGATAGGTTGCACCAGCATTCTTAAGGCCAAATGGCATTACACGGTAACAGAAGGTTCCCCAACGAGTTATGAAGGCAGTTTTGTGTTGATCGGCAGGGGCAACCAAAATTTGGTTGTATCCTGAAAAGCCATCCATGAGAGAGAGCATCTCATGGCCTGCAGTGAGATCAACAAGTTGGTCAATACTAGGTAGGGGGAATTCATCCTTAGGGCAAGCGAGGTTAAGATCCCAGAAATCCGTGCATATCCGAAGTCCCCCCATCGCTTTAGTGACAGGTACGATGTTAGAAATCCATTGAGGATAGTCGATAGGCAGAATGAAGGAAACAGAAAGGAGTCGTTAGATCTCCTCTTTGACCAAGAGGGAAATGTGTGGATGCATTTTTCTCAATTTCTGTTTAATTGGCTTGGAATCGGGTTTCAGTGTAATGTTATGGACAGCAATGTCAGGATCAATTCCTGGCATGTTAGCGTAGGACCAAGCGAAAGCTTGGTTGCGAGCACGGAGAAAAGTAGTAAAGGCGACTTGTTCTGATGCGTTAAGGGATTGTCCGATCTTCACAATGTGAGGATCCTCCTCTGTGTGGATGTTAATTTCTATAGTAGACTCGTTTAGCATGGTTTGAGTTTCAGATGGTAAGGCGCGTTGAATATAAGAGTCATCCGCGCCAAGGTAAGTGAGGATGGATTCATCATCCTGGCACTCAGAAACATTAATTGAAGGTGAGTCCTCTTCAATCATGTCTGGATATAGAAGGGGAATAGAAGAGGGGTCCTCATTATCACGTTGATAAATGAGAGGACCTAGGAAGATAGCATTTATGAAAAAAAAAAGTTAGGAGGGATAGATTCAGGATCTATCAACTCTGTGGGAGACGAAGGCAAAATGGGTGATGATGGTTCGGTAGGGGTGACATCATCATCTTCGAGAAGACAACTGACATGAGGTTCCTTCGATGTAAGTGTTCCCGGAAATCGAAGACCACTACGATCATTATGTTTGCGTGTGGTGATGGGGATGAGCGTATGTCGGCCTTGTTCATAAAGACCAAAACCAAAGCCTTTCCAAGCACAGCGAGTCAAGAAGGTGAGGGCGAAGCGACGATTTTTCAGGTATTGAAAATCGGATTGGAAAGGAACCACACCAAGAGGAGGCTTAGGGGCAACAGAAGATGCATCGCCACCCCCATATGTTAGGTTAGTGCAGCAGTGCGGTGGTCCGTAGGGGATTACTTCCCCCACATGACGGTCATAGGTAGGATGGGCATGTACCTGTCCGTACTCCTGTGGGGTATGGAAAGAACTAACATTATATAGGCGATACTTCCCCAGCGTAAGGCGTTGAAAAACATCTACTAAGGGTTCAGCGGTTGGGATGTTAGCTGCGGGAAGGGAAGTGGTTTTTGCAATGGTGGTTTCATCAGTTGAAGGCGTAGGTGCGGTTGAGGTGGATGGTTGAGGCACAGTTGAAGAGGATGGTTGGGTTGAATGAACGGGTGTCTTGATTGGTACAAGCACATAGTTTGGGCGGTATAACATATTGCAGGTTTTAAAGGGGGGAGGATCAAATTTTACGGTGTAGGACTTCCCCTCGTACTCAAATTTTATGCATCTATGTAATGTTGAGGGAACGCATCCCATGGCCCAGATCCAAGGATGACCCAGCAATATATTATATTGGAACTCTCCCTCAAGGACATAGAAGAGTTTAGGTAAATTACATGGTCCTACCCGAATGTTGAGGATCACGGTGCCTAAGGTAGAGGTAATAGCGTCATTAAATGACCGCAACATGATGGGGTTGGCACACATGTAGCTAGAAGGGATATTCATTTGTTGGAAGGATTTTGAAGAGATGATGTCAATCATAACACGACACACCCGAATGTCCCAGACGTAAGCGGAGATGAAAAGGGTAGGGTCAGGGTCTTCTGTACCAAAGTCAACAATTTCATCTTCAGAGAAACTGACTGCAGCAGCTTGTGGTACAGGGACAGAAGTGGTTGGGGGCGGTGGGTTGTTTGGTGAGAGAGGAAACATGATTAGGTGTTAGAATGGAGGCAACGGGCAGGGTTTCATTAGGGTAAGACCTCGATCCCTTGAAGAATTTCAACGAGAGCTTGTCGATGAGATTCAGAAGTCTGAATGAGATCATATAGTGTCATTTTTACGGGTGATTGGTGAAGCTGTTTGATCATGGTTCGATGGGAAAATCCATTAGAGACGGGGTAAGCGGGGTCCATGAATAACCACTTTGGGTGGTGGTGCAATCGGGATGCTGGACAGAGAAAGAGAGGACGTAAGTGTGCTTTCTTTCACTTTCTCGTTGTTTTTCTGCGCTCGAGTAGCAACACTAATCATATTAATCTCGTAAACCTGAGATGAGGAAGATGGTTGGGATAAATTATGGTCTTCAAGAGGTGGGGGTTGTAATAATGATAGATCTTGGTGAGGCGGGGACAGATGGTACAGGAGAGGGGAATGAAAGCTAAAGGTCTCTCCCCTTCGTAAATTGTCTTTCTTAACCTTTCTATCTGGGAGAGGTGACTGACGAAGGATGGTTTTTAAAGCTTTGCATCTCTCCACATCATGTCCTGGTGTGCGGTGATAAGCGCAGATCTTAGACTCATCGTAACCTACAGGCCGAGGTTTAGACGGGTCATAAGGTCTAAGTGGGGGTAGGGAAATGGTCGCATTCTCCACCAACATAGCAAGGAATTTTGGCGTAAGATCCTTTGAGTGGGTCAAAATCAGAGGAGGATGAGGGGTATTGGTTGTGCGGGTTTTGGTAATGTTTGGGCGTGGTTGGTTCGTACGGGTGGTGGTTTAGCCAAGGGGTGTTGACACGTGGTTTTCACTAAACGTGGTTTCTTCGGCGCAGGAGCTACGTTCGGCTGGTTAGATGATGAGGCTACAGATGACGTGTGGTAGCGGGAAATAACCACGGAGAAAGGGGGAGTGACAGAAAATAAATCCTTTGATGATGGATTTTGTTTAGGGTTGATGGGTGGACAGGATACGTGGGGTGATAATGTTGATATACCCTTAGATCTCTGTATAGGTGCAGAAAGCGTAGGTCATTTTGAAGAAAACGCAGGAGGTATGATATATTGATGCAAGGTGGAAGGATGAGGTCCCAATATGGAAGGTAGGTATGACGATGATGGTTTTGATTGTGATAGAGGCACGGGTTGAGTGTGTCTCCTAGGTGGTGGGGCGGCTTTATTTTTGGATAAATCTAGTCGCTTAGGCGGGTGTGTTAGACTGGGTATTGGTGAGGTCCCAAGTGTAGGGGAAGATTTGGTTAGGTTGATAGAGGTGGATGGGATACTGGGTATGGATATGGGGGGTGAGAATGAGGACATAGGCATTTTGAGTTTCTGTAAACACTTCAGGTATATGGTAGAGGTGTCGGGATCGGTCATCTGCATTTGAGTAGAATAAGGGATACTCAAACTTTCCCATAGGATTTGTCTATCTTCTGGAGAATGACAGTCTTCAGGTTTGAATTGTAAATTTGGTACGGAAGAAAGGTGGGTTGTGATTCCAGTCCACTGTGGGTGTGATACAGGGGGTAGATGAGGCACTATATCAATAGATGTTAAAAGGTCAACCGGTCGTTGAAAAGATTTAGGCAATGAAGAACTAATAGGTAAGAGGGCATGTTCGAGAGGATCCGTCATGGTTAAAGAATTCGGTGATGTCGGTGCAAGAGATTTCTCATCTAAGGATGTCAAAAGGAGTGGCGAGTCTCCCTCTTGTGCAGCAAGAGTGGTAGGAGGGAGACGTTTGGGAAATAGATAAGATTAGATAACATCCGTTTGCAGTCTTGTAAGGATGTGGTGTAAGCAGACTCATCGATGGGAAGAGAAGTCTGGGAAGTTAACTCTTTTATGGGTAAAGGAATGATTTCGCTTTGTCTTGATGATGGTAAAGGGGGTTCGGGATCCTGTGTTAGTGAAGAGGCTTGATTCAAAATTTTCTCGATAGAGGCTTTTGGCTGGGTATCGAAGACTGCATGGATCTCATGAACACTCTCCTCGGCTAAGATATCCTGGTTTACGTTGCTGTTGGAAGAGTGATTCGGGAATGGTTTGTTGAAGATTTTCAAATTTCGGTTGGCAAGGGCATTAGGATTATCGAGGGTTATATCCCCTGCGTCAACCATTTCCTGCACTATGTTTTTCAACATCTTGCAGTTTTCATGACTATGTCCTTTTACACGGTGAAAGTTACAGAAGTCATTTTCTTTGTACCAGGAAGGTATAGCACGAGGTGGAGTCAAACCCGGAGTGAGGTTTAATAGGAGGCAAGGTGATAGCTCCGGCCTTGAGCAATTTTTCTAAGATGACGCCATAGGTTTCTCCCAAGGGAGTGTAATTAATGGGCTCGGCTTTATACTTATAGGTGGTTTTTGGTGGAGTATTAGACGGTGTTTGAGATTTAACCATCACCGCGTGGACAGATCCTTTTGATTTAGAAGAAGTGGACGCGTGAGGAGTGGTGGTGTTTGGTTTATTGGTAGAATCAGGAGTTCGGAAATTGGGGTTTTTGTTGCGCGACCGCAATTTCTCTTCTTCTAAGGCTCGAATTTCTAGTTTCCAAGCCACAGTAAAGGCCTCATCAAATGTGCGGAAAGTTTGAATTTGAAGAGTAGGATAAATGTGCTTAGCACATGCCCGCGTAAAAAGTTTGATGAGTTCAGCCTGAGGCAAGGCATATGTAAGTTGGTTGATAAGGCCATGCCATCGTCCGACGAAATCTACAATAGATTCGTCTTCGAATTGTCGAGATGGCATAAAGGTCGGTGATGGATACTTTCTTAGCAATGTTAATGGAGAAGTGATCCAAGAAAGATTGGGCTAGTTGGTTAAAAGAGAAGATTGAGTGCTGGGTTAAAGCACTGTACCACTCCAAGGCGGGGTCCTAATAAGGACATGGGAAATGTGCGGAGTAACAAGGCATCATCATGGGGCAATCAAATAACAAGCATGTCTAAATGATCGCAAGTGTTGTTGAGGATCCTCTTTACTATTAAAACGAGTAAATTTCAATAATTCCCATTGAGGAGGATATGAATGAAGGGGAACAGAAGGGTGAATAGGTTCCCGAACAAACTTGCTCGTATGTCAAGGCGCTACGACTTCCCGACACAGAAGCCTCCAGATTTTGCATTTTGTCCATCATTTGTTTGATGAAATCTGTGGTTGGATGAGATGATGGTGCGGTTGTGGTAAACGGAGGCAAATTGGGCCAAGGGCCTCCGCTAGACAATGGTGGGGTTAAGTGTTGATAAGGTATGGAGGACGAATATGTTGAGGCGAGCAGAATAGGGATGTCCCATATAAGATGTTGAGGTTACTGGATACGTGTATGGGAATGAAAAGGTAGGTGGAGCTTGAGAAGGAAAGCTCGTGTGGATAGGTGGCAGAGAACAAGTCATGAAATGGAGTAGTCTGCAAGAGAGATGAGGTAGGGGCAGTCGGTGGAAATGATATGTGGGGGTCCAAGATTAGCCAAAGGAAAGCCAATCTGAGTCGTATGAACCTCAGAAGCCATGTCGGATTGGGAGATGGGGCTAAAGGTGCAGGAAGAAAGGCGGTGTTATCAGGCGGAGTGGGAGCTAAATGAGAAGCTATACTAATAGGCATGCCAACACGGAGCTGACCATCAGGCATACGGTCAGGGGAATGAGACAAATAGTATTGTATAGCACTTGGATTAGCATCCAGAAATTTGGCAAAGTCCTTTTCTCCTACAGGAATTTTGGGGATCTCACTGGTGTCTGTAGGGTTCCCTATAGAATGTGAAGGGGGTGATTCAGGCAAAGGCACAGAGCATGCATGTGAAACCATGACGGCGGCTTGCTTCCGAGTGATGACAACCATGGACGAGAGTACACAGTAAGGTTTCAATCTATCAAGAACAGAAACAACCTCAGAATGATGAATTTGGCAGGTTGCTGGTTTGTCAGGGGCTGTAGAAGACAGTAACCGATATCGGTCTAATAACTGATGTCGGTCAGAGAACAGATGACGTCGGTCAGTTAACCAATGCCAGTGTCAGAAGTCTAGGATAACAAGATATAAAAGGCTTCTAATTTTATTTTTAACAACGTTTAGTATATTTGTCAATTTATTGATCACAAAAGACAAAGTATGACAGAGAAAACAGAATTGAAAATAAGCAAGATGCACACGCAAATCCAAAGACTAGCCCTAGGGTTAATTTTAGATTATCGTGGGCTTATGCCTTTAGACGTAGAATGATGTCAGAATCCTACACAACAAGACCTAGGGGAAATGTCAAGTTTGTTTTGGCTTATAAGGTTACCTCAATCGGGCAGAGGAATACCGCGGAAAAAGGGGGGATGTTTGAGCTGTTGTGTTAATTGTGAAGTGATTCGGTATGTGTTGTGCAGTGAATGTAAGATTAATTTCTTGTCAATACCGTGGATATCACCCCCACGTGTACGACCTGTTACTTAATCTATGTTCACTAGAATTGAAAACAGCAAGCAAGGAATGCAATGCACGTGTTTTAAACCCAAATCGAAAATGATATTCGATGAAGCAAAAGAGATGACTTTCACTAATGAAAGATGCAAAAAACAAAGCAAGTTCTTTTACCAAAATAATAAAATACCTTGTGAATATCTTTAGAAGAAGAAAACAGCAAGATATGCTCCCTATATGAAAGCAAGCAAGAAATAAAGAAACCCAAAATGGGTCCCACCGGGCGTGCCAAAATGTTTCGCTCGGAATGTTTCGACTTCTGGGAATAGAGTTGCTTCTATCCTTTCATTCCTTTTAGAAACAGATAAGGTTAGGGCTAGGAGGAATACCTGTTAAATGTCGAGATGGTGTGCGCGTACCGTAGAGAAAGATCAGGTTGACTGCGAAGAACTCCTTTTTGTCTTGGAAGGACTACCTGCAAATAAGAACACAAGACCAAACGATTTTGATTAGACAATAAATGAGGAAAATTCCTTGGGCCCAGGAAATATAAAACTTCCTTTCGAAGGTGGTCAGTTTTCCCCTGCTAATATGAATTAACACAAAATACTGTAAAATATCAATTAAATTACTTCGTTGAAACAGGATGGGGGAAAGGTTGATTTCTGGTTTTGAATCACAGTTACCGATACCGATTTCAGATAACCGATACCAGTTGGGTTTAAGATCTGTAGGTTGCTTGTTTTGTAGGGTGGTTGTGTTGTAGGGTAGCTATATTGTTTGTAAGGCTGGTATATGGGTGATTTTAGGCAATAGGGTAATGAGAGGTAGATGAATGATAGTTAAATATAATATTTTGCTGGGTGGTGGATCTAGGGATGGATTTTATGAGGATTGTGATTCAAAAGGCATAAGAAATGTTACAAGAGAAGACATGCAAGATGTGACTTACTGGTTTTTGATGAAGATGCAAGTTGATCTCCTTTGCTGCATACTCTTCTGGTTTCTTCACTTGTCTCTGCTCGGTTAAGTGAAGATTTGGACTCTGTTGATCGCTCCCAATGAATCTCTGTTGATTCAAAAATCCTTCGACCTTTGATTTTGGTTCAGGGAGCCCATTTACAGGGAGCCGATGGCGGTTACGTAACCGACGGCGGTCGAGTAGGAACCGGCATCGGTAAGGAAAAAAGTAGGCTATTTTTAGTAAAATAGCCCACCTTCCCTGCTTTTCTCCCGAGAGATCAGTTGCGGGCTTGGTCAAATGAATAGAAGGTCAGTTTTGGGTGTGAGAAAGGGGTCATTAGTTATGGGTGTAGGTGTGGACCAAGTTATGGGTCTTAATTAGGTTAGTTTAGGGTTAGGGCTAGGTCATGATGAAGTGGCAAAATGAGTGGTGGTAGGTAAGGTGATGTGGATTTATCAATTACAAGGTAATTAACAAATAATTGTGTAAGGTTTAGGTTATGAGGTGAGATTGCAAGATGAGATGCGGGTCACAAAGGGGTCGTAAGACACAAATTTGGTGTCTACACCAATAGCCCATGGCCTTATCACTCTCCATACTTGAGCTCTATACATTCCTTAGTCTCTTTGGCATTATTACGAACCCAAAAATCCTCCCTTCATCCTCTGTGCAATCACAAGGAAGTACATATCTACCTTTTATTTAATTACCACCAAATTACCACTACCGATGTTGGTTATCTTAATTGTTGTTGGTTTCCCCACTTAGCTGATATAGGTCATAGTGCTTCTTAAGCTTTCTTAGGCCCAATCAACCCTTAGTCTACCTGAACATACCCCCATATCTCATTAGAACCTCCCCAAAACCTCACAACACCTCACCTAAACCTGATACCCCACCTACAAACTCACAACAAACCTTCCCAAATCTTTATGTAGACATAGAGAGAGTCTGAGGACCCACTTATGACATTCTACCATTTCCCACAGTAACCAATAGTGGTTATCCTAAACTGCCATCAGTCATACCTATACCGACATCGTTCACCTTGATGTACGTCAGTCCCTGTGCTCGGTAAAAATTCTTTAGAACAACAAGCTTCTTAATCACCCAAAATAAACCTAGACTTCATGAAATCTTACTTGGATCCCTTGTGTCACCCTCAGACCACCTTCCCAACATGTAACCTGACTAGATACATTCACCAGTGTAGTTATCAAGCATTTAATGTGATTGACACATATAGTAGTGAGACACCTAAATCAGAACACTATAATTATATTATTTTATTTACATATTTAGTTATTTTATATTGAGTTCTATATCAATGGAATGACAGCCATTGAGGAAGTATCACACTTCCTTTATCTAGATAATGCTAGGAAGTCCACTTAATTTTACTATTAAATGTATCCTGTGGTATTTCTTTATATTACAGGTAGTTCCTCCCAACCAAATGGAATCTCTTCACGGTCATCCTAAATCATAAATCAGAAATACGTGCACTTAACCTTCAACCAATATAATAACATGTATTCCTCCATGACCTTTTTACCTTATCTATTTTATCATACAACAATTCAGTGACACATTTTGGCACGCCTGGTGGGACCCATCCAAGATTCTTTTTCATTGTTCATTCCTAGGTGAAATTATTGTGTGTTAATTTCCGTTTGAAATAAGTCAAGTTAAATTTATTCCTCTAGAATATTCTCTCTCTTCTACTTGTCTCATTAACACTTATATTTTGTACTAAAAAGAACCATTCTTTTAATTTTTGTAAAGTAGTAGTGAAAGACCTAATCTTGCCTACTCATTATTTCTTTCATCGAATGTCATTGTGGATTTGGGTTTAGAATATTTTCATATAATTTCTATGTGTTACATCTTTAGCTCATTTAAATATTATTGGAAACCTATACATTGCAAGTCATTCCCAGATGATGATTGAATAATTGAATCGTAGTGCAAACTCTCTTCTCTACACAAAAACACACAAAATAAAGTACTCATTTTCTTAAACATCATCCTACCTATAAGAAGATGTCAATGATCACATGATCATAGGATTGAAAATGGGCTCCGAACTATTTTTTGTGTCCAAATATTATCTCAGAGGAAGGACCATCCTTGCAAAAAATTTACCTAAAAAACATCCTTATTTCTTGGCTTTTCATAGGGAACCTTCTATAAAAAAAAACTCTACTCTATTCACAAGTTAGTCCTAAATGGCATAAGTTGGAATCTAAAATCCACCACATAGGGTTTCGTGTTTACTAGTTTTTGATTGACTTGTGTTTTGAGGTGTGAAGTCATATTCTCCATTCTTTGTTCCTTTCACACTCCACAATCATATTTGGGGTATTCCAACTTTTTCTGAGTGTGTTAGAGTCCATCATTACCATAATCAAATTTATAGGTTGTTATTTTACTTTATCTAAGTCACTAAATTTAATTTTTTATTCCATCTTTTAAAATTGCACAGTGACTAGTGCATCGGTCCAACGACTCTCATCAGTTTACTCATCTGACCATCATCGATTTACCTGACCGTTGGTGGTTTCTTGCTTCTTTGGATCACTTTTACCAAAGTAGAACTCATCACATTTATGTTCTTTCTAGGTTTCCTCAGATACTTCACCATACCTCTAGGTCTTTGAAATCGTTGTCAAATCTAAATTTTGCTTCATCTTCATCATTTATTGCCACATTTATAAAACTTTTGATTTTCCATTTAGTTACTACAGTATCGACATCACCTCTAACTGTCAAAGGTTACCCTCTATCACTGACATTGGTTACCAAACCATTGTCGGTTCGTGTGTTTTAATTTTTCAGTTTAAAAAATGACCATTTTTCACCTTCCAGAACTATTTTCTCCATTCCTTTTATTCTTCTGTGTCATCTACAGAGATCAAATTACTAGGTCTATGCTAACGCACATTGTTTTGACTCATAGCCAAGCCAATACCCTCATATTCCATGCTATTATTCAACCTGCTCCTTGCCTAGCCCATTGCCACCTTCCATTCTCATCACCATGGATCCTAGTCAGCCTATCACCATCAACACTGGTGATGAGGAGTTCACAAGACTCCTTGATCAAAACTTTGTTGCTTTATAATATTACTTAGCCCATTCATCCACTCGTGACTCATCTAGGTAACTTATCTATGACATGCCCATATCCATCCCACCTACACTTTCACCCACTTCTACCTCCATCACTACCAGTATTTCCCCCTCAACCTTACCTCCTCCACCTTACCACATATTTGTTGTACCTATTTCTCACACCCATGGCTTGACCCCGCCTCATCACATATATCGTCTATACCTATGGACATCTATCATACCCATGACATACATGGCCCCTAGGACATCCATCACGCTTACATCCACCACCCTCATTACAAGCATGCCCATGTCTTCCACTATGCCCATATACCTATCGCATCCTAGCCACCTTGGTGTTAGCAACCCACACTCCCTTCCAAAACCTCATCCTCTCTATCCCCCAGTATCTTCCACCAATTTCTACTAGGGTCTTTACATCCACCCCACTAATGTATACATATTACCAACAACCACCTATTTCCTCTACTGACTTACTCTAAGTACTTACCCTCCACCTCCATTCACTCTCATATCCCTCCATCAAAATTTTCCTATAGAAACACAACCACACACTGGGATGTCATCTACATCATACCAATATTATTTACCCCCTCATACCTCAGGAGGTGTGCCATCAACACAACCCACTAATGACCTAATCAAAATGATGACGGATAAGATGCATAAATTGGATGCATTTTTATCAACATTGCATAACTCTCTAACATATGATGAGATTTTCAATGAACCCATTCACCCATCCATTCCTATTCACTCATACCCTACATATTGAGAAATTCCAAAATTCAACCAGTTCAATAGTAAATAAGATCCGCAGAAACACTTGCAATCTTTTAAACATGTCTGCTACCTGATCATTCACGATGATGCGTTGTTCTTGTGGACATTTCCAATGTTGCTAATGGGACCCACTTTAATTGGTATATTTCTTTACCTATACATTCTATTATCTCATTTAACCAAGTTACTCAGAATTTTCTTGACCACTTTTCTATCAATATTGTCAAGAAAGTCACCACGACTGACTTATATACCACATGCTAGTATGAAGACGAATCTATAACAAATTTTGGAGCTCGATGACACAGCCTGATTAACCAACTTACATTCCAATTACCTCAGATAGAGTTAATATAATTTTTTACTAGGGCTTGTGCTAGACATATATCACCAAAACTCTAAGTCCAAACCTTCCACACCTTTGAACGAGGCATTTAACATGGCTGGAAGCTGGAAATTCATGCCCTTGAAGAAAAGAAGCTACAATTGTGTAAAAAAATGTTGCGTTCAAATCAATTGATACTTCTTCTTCTTCCTAAACCCCAAAATACCTATTCTAAAACCAAGGGGTTTGCCTAACATGGTTGTTTTAAAATATAACCCATCTCATCCACCTAAAACCAATCAAAACCTTTGTCTAACCTCTCCCCCTGTCTAGAACCTTTTAGTTTAGAAGAGAGCAATGCAAGTATGCCCCATAGGAGAGCCTTACTCTGCCATTTTGGAAAAAATCTTAAAATCTGGAGCCATTACCCTTCCACCCATCAAACCACATATTGGTTTTGACCCTTCTCACCCTGTGCCTGCATGGTATAATGAAAATGATTACTGCAATTACCATCACATTCGAGGTCACAGTGATGGTAATTGTATCACTTTCAAAAACATTGTCCAAGAAATGTTAGATAAAGGGGATATCGTCTTGGAAAATTTGAATGCACCGGATAACCAAAACCTTCATATTTTCTTGAAACCATTCCCAAATCACACCCCCTCATCAAACTAAACTGGTGATTCCTTGGCCAATGATGGTAATATCTATGAGGTTCATGTTATTTTTGACATCTTACCATCTCCTTCCACATAGTTTCCTCCTACTTCATCTATTGAGGAAATTCTTTCATGAAATCCTTCATCCATGGTGGATTCCCCATCATTATATCCTCTACCCAAGGAGGAGACTACTATACAAACAATATAATTATCCCATCTACTCCCACGACTTGATGAGAAACCTGTAACACTTATTCTCATACCTACAAAAGAGTCTTTTTTTCTTTCTCCTTCATCAAAAGAAGACCTTGTCTCATCCACCTTTCCTTCTCCCCAACATGTGGGCGATGCCTATTGGTAGTGTCCCTTTTATTCAATGATAATTCTCCACTAGCTTTCAACGATCCACTTGATTTTATGTCTTCTCTTTTACCCATAGAGTAAGAAACTAATCACTTCCCTATTTCACAAACACTAGATTTATTTATAGGAGTCACCACGAAATCAACATTGGTTTCTTAAACTACCATACCATTCTCACATTTGGTAGACCACTTAGACTACGTTGATCATTCCATGCTTTGGGGGCACCTTTGAATGCCTGTTTTAACTCAAATGCAGATGTCATCCACTGATACTTCTACCATTTACCCCAAAATGTTTGGAGCAACGAAATCCATCACACCTAAGGTAGTTGTGACAACATCTTCCACATCACCTTCACCTACACCTACACCTCTACCATTACCTCCACAACCACATGCGCCTAAACAACATACTACTTTCAACTGTATCCAAAGCTACCCATACCTTGGGAGTCATGCCAACATCAGGCCTAGTTCATCCCCCTGTCAAACTAGATTTAGCCACGTCCTCACAAGCTATCACTAAAATATTCCCCCACCTAGAGGAAGACCCAACCTCTCAGATCCGATACACCAGCATTGCCTACTACTCATTTTTCATCTTCACCACTTCCATCTATCCTAGGAGCTCACCCATCAACCTTGGCTAAACAACCTCCTAACAAAGGTAAAATAAAATCCCAACAAGCCACCTCCTCATCATGATCCTTAGTTACACCTAAATTAATTACACAACTTATGCCTTCACCATCACCTGCATCCTTTCTACCACCTATACCCACACCACTTCTAGTAGCCTCATCATTACCTATGATATTTCCTTCTCTTCAACCAATACCTTCCACCTTGCCTCTTCCCACAACCTTCACCACACCTCCATTATCACCTTGGCTAACCTGTCCTCTTCCACCATCTTCCTTCCCTTCTACATCATGCACTTATCCTTCACCTTTACCCAAGAAGGTGCAACCAAAGTCCAAGAATCCACTACCCTCCAAAGAGGTAGTTAAACCTACAAAACCTTCAACTGCTAGTTCATCTACCACATCTTTACCCAAGAAGGTGCAATCCAAACCTAAAACTGTACTACCTACTAAACAGGTGGTCCAACTAACTCAACCTCTGATTCCACCTCTTGTGGCACCTCTCCCACCAAAATCACCCACATTTCCATCTAGACCCACACTTACTTCGCATTGTGATCCATTGGCAGGGTCTTACACCAACATCTTATCTAACCTTTTGGAAACCTCTGTCATCACATTGCCACCACTTAGACCTTACAACCCACTCAAACCTAAACCAGAAGGGTTTGACGATACAAAAATTTGTGCTTACCATCGTGTGCCAGGGCATGATGTGGAAAATTGTAAGGATCTTAAGAATGTTCTTCTCCAACTATGTCCTCTCAAAGAAAACTTTGACGATGATGATATTTTAGATGAGGACCCTATTCCACCTCCATCTATCACCACACCTCCTCATCCCTTACCTATTCAGAAACCTTCATCTCCACCTCCATAACCCTTTTATCCCCCTCCAACATTTGAGATCAATATGGTTCAAATTACCACTTGAGCCCAGAAAGAAAAAGGAAAAGATAAAATCAATAGCCCATCCAGTTCACCTTTACTCATTATCCAGCCTCCACATGCCCCCAAGGTAACATTGTGTTGGCCATCCTATCTTATTTCTAATGGAGTCCCAAACCACTCCATGTTTCAAAAGCTTCATCAATCTCCCCAAAGATGTCATTATCCCAACCAAGGATTCTTCCCCATCTGCCTAAACCTTTCCTAAATGTTTCCCAATCTTACACAATGTTACCTATCATCACCTTATTCTACTTTACCCTATGGGGGACTAAAAATTACCTCTTCTTTTATTTACACCTCTCGTCCAAATCATCACCTTACCTTACCCACCATCTCAACCTTTCCTAAACCTTGCTTAACCTTTCCCAAATTTTTTTCCTAATTTGTCTCAACCACCTTATCTACCCACCACCTGCCTCAATCTTTCCTAAACCTTGCTTAACCTTGCCCAATTTTTCCCAATATTTCTCAACCAATCTACCTTACCTAATCTACCCACCACCTACCTCATCACACTCAACCTTTCCCAATCTTGCACAATGATATCTATCATCACCTTATTCTTCCTTATCCTGGGGGGGACTCGACACTCCCTTTTCTTCTATTATACCTCCCTTCCAAACCAGACCTTCTTCATTTACCTTATCTTACCTTGCCCAACTTTACCCAACCTTGCCCCATCTACCTTACCCAACTTTACTCACCCTTTCCCAATCTTACCCAACCTCACCTATCACCATCTCATTCTTCCCTATACCCATGGGGGACTTGTCACTTCCCCTTCTTTTATTGAATGTTTCACTAAAACCAAACATTTTTACATCCTACCTTTCCTTCTACCAAAACCTTCTAGGTCGGTGGTCGGTGACCTTGTCCTGAAATAAAATCAACATGTAACAAAAGAGGAGAAAAATAAATGGGGAAAATTTACTCCTAATTGGCTTGGACCCTATATCATTACTCATACCTATGGATCATGGGCTTATCATTTTTCTTCACTCAAAGGTAAACCCGAACCTGAGCCCCTCAATGACTTACCATCTTTGACCATTCTATTGTTGAATCAAGTCCTAAATCACTTATGTTTATTAAATTCTTGTCCCTTGAGCACCATTCACCTTCCATTTACCTATTTTAAGGATCAACGATTAAACAAGAATCATGTGCTTACTCATCACCTTTCAGCCTTATCTTCAATATGAGTACCACAACTCTACTCATGGCATGATTCTCATGGATACTTTTCATCCTTTTCAGGATGGAATCCCATGGTCATTCATTACTTAAAATGTTTATTTCATAGCTAACCCCTTGTGTGCTATGGTTTTGTCTTCATAAAAGAAGCCTATCCTTCTCTATAGTCTTGTCCATGACCTAAAAGTCCAAAAAAAATTCAAAAATGTACAGGATTTTCAAATTCAAACTCCTTGAGTCAAACTTCTCACAAAATATGACTCCCTCAAAAAAGGACATCTATATTTCTATCTTGTTGCTATAAATAGACTTCTCCCTCAAAGGACAACTATACAAAGCTAGCCATACTATACATAGTCTATCAAAAAAAGAAGACTATTCCTATAAAAAATAAAATAAAAATATTATGAAGCTTCCCGCATCGATCAGCTTCATGAAGACCTCAAGGAGATACTCTACTCATCCCACATATAACTTCCCGCATCTGATCAGTCTATAAAAACAAAAAGCAAAAAGAAAAAGATGAATTTTTCATCATGGACTTGCCTATTTTGATCTTGGGTCTCTTGCCAAAGAGGCATGTTATCTCACACCAGGTTACACTAAACCAAATTCTTTCACCTCACCTCCTTTCCTTTCTAACCTTCCACCTACTCAAGGGACATGTTACAAATGCGTCATTTCATGATCATGTGACCTTCTTCATCCTTATAACCATCAATCATGCAACATTTTTAGGGTTTCCATGTTCATAAGCCAATCTTTGGTATGATAGACTTGTAAGGGTTCTTATCAATTAGGTGGCACTTTTTTCTCCTCTTACCATTCACCTCTTTTCTTACTTGTTGATCCTCCTTCACATGACTAGACCTTCGACACCTACATTATGGGAATTCCTTTTCCACGAAAATCACCCATTCACCCTAGACAACAACCATCATATTCAACCACCTAACTAACCTACAACTCAACCATGCCTAAATGACCTAAACTCAACCATGCCTAACTGACCTAGACTCAATCATTCCTAAAACCAACCAACCCATTCCTCTAACTCATCATATTATTCCCTACTTATGGGAGAACTACATCGGCCCTAGGCCCCTTTTCACCAGGGCTATGTAGGCAGCACTCTGAGGGCATGGGGCCCTTGGAGGTTAGCTCGGCTACTCTTTCCCCTAACCAGTTTTCCCCCTTTATATTCACATTCTACCTTAGTTAGTTTCCATTTTTACATAAAACTTGGAAATTAAACAAATCATAAAAATATATACAAATTTACCATTTTATGACATCACCATATCATACATCAATCATTTCACATTTCCCTGATATCAAATATTTGGAAATTTACATCACAACATACATATACATCATCATTTATTTTCCATAATAACAATAACTTGGAAATTAAATCAAACACAAAACCATGACCAAATCATGCCTGACTCACCTAGACTCCACCATGCCTAAATTACCTGACTCCACCATGCCTAGATGACCTAACTACCTAAATCACCTTGAACCATCATGCCTATAATGACCTAAACTCACCATGCCCTATCACCTTGACTCCATCATTCATACATGACCTCGACTACCTAAATCACCTTAAATCCACCATGCCTATACTCAATCCATATGCCTAAATAACCTTGACTCCATCATGCCTAACTGACCTAAACTCAATCATGCCTACATGACCTCGACTCAATCATACCTAATTCACCTAGTTTCCATCAATACACAATAAAAATGGAAATTAAAATGAGTACATCATCCATACAGTAAACATCATCAACTATATAAATGGGAGAGTTTGTGTATCAATACATATATACACAGATACAAATACATACCAGTATCTCAAAAAATCTCATATACAATCTCACGTCTTTGGCATGTAGGCTGATATATATATATCAAAAATCACAATGATCATACAATGTCACATATAGTGACTAATCATCACCCCACTTGATATCCTACTATATAGTCTCACATGTATCATCCTCCCTACCTTTCAGCCACACTACCAGCATCTCTCCACCCTCCATGGGTCTCAGTCTAATCTCCTCCTGGCCCTCACCTAGGCCTAGCCTCTACGAACTCGTAACCTCGCCCTGGCCCTGTCCATGGGCTCGAACAACCCCTTATGCTCCCTGAACTATGAGTCATGGATCTCGTCCTCTCACTGGCTTCTTGCTGGGATCTGTACTCAACATAGGAGGGGACAACTATACCGATAGTAGTCAAATGATCCTGATAGTAGCGTAGCTCATTCAGGGCATCCCTGAACCTCGCCATCGACATAGTCTGTAGAGGTACCATGAGTCTCACTGCAACCTGTGAACTTTTCCCTGCGAATAATGGCCTCGTCCCCTTTCTTGAGGCCTTCCCTCCTACCTGTGTTATGGGACTCTATCCTAGTGCAGGTGCCTGTAATATGGGACCCTATCCCTAGGCCTGTGGGGGTACTTGTACTACAACCTGGGCCTGTAAGGCCACAACCTATGAGCTATGTCATGGCTAACTAAACCTGTAAACCAGCCACCTGTTCCTGTAGGGTGGCTACCTATCCACCATCCCCATCTCCACCCTGTGCGGGCACTTGTCCCTATACTACCTAGTTCTATAGGGCCATCACATGAGCTTGTAAAGTGGATACCTATGCCTCTGACCCTGTCAGTTTTCCCTGTAATACTATAATTTTTCTTGTAGGCCAGACCACCTAACCCTATAATGTATCCCTTTGCACTATGATAATAGCTAAATCTAGGCTTCCCTGGCCTCGACGTGGTGCCGCTCATAGCTGTGCCACCCACCGCTGTCTGTATCCATCAATGACACCCGCATCATCAATTTGTCTATCTACCACCTGCTCCTCCTACCCTGTAGGAACACTTGGATGTGGTGGAGACATGGGTCTCTCCATGTCATCTCTATGGTACTATGGGAAAGGTGGGGGTACATCCTGCCATACTCCAAACTGTCATCTGACCCTGTCCACAGGTATCATCTCATGCTCCCTGACCCACCGCCCCTGTATCCATCTCAGTAGCTGAAGCTCCTCTAACTCCTCAGCCATGCCTCTATATGATGGATAGTCAACATATGGCCTCCACATGATATCAACTATAGAAAGGCCCTCCAATCACTTCCTATAGTATGACACATCATATGTGTCCCTTGCCACCCTCGGTTGTCCAGTGACTAGTACCCATCATTTGAAACAACCTCTGAGCAAGCCACACCTGAACCAATCATGTCATGGTAAAACCAATAGGTGCACACACACATGATGTACTCGTATTCCCAACAGTGTGATAAAAATGTACAACACACACCAAATCTCCTCAATATCCCATAGGCCCATAGCTCCCTATACAGCTGAACTAGGAAATTTGGTGCCCAAGCAAAGCATGTATCTACTCCTCGATCATATCCTATAGCACTCCCATCAGTGCTCAGAAACCTACCACCCTCAGAATATGGCAATGTACAAAACAACCTATTTCACCATCATCAAACCAATAACCTAGTCTCTTGTAGGTAAGCCACATACATATCCCCATAGCTTAAACTCACATTGTGATACCTCATCTCACCCATCCTCACCAAATACTGCCACTATCAGCTCCACTGATGCCTCAATGAAATGGAATATATTGGATCCCCCAAAAATAGGAAGCCGTAAGATCCTATATACGTCCTCCAAGGTGATGGTCATCTCGCCCATTGGTAAGTGAAAGGTATTGGTTACGAGAATCCCATCTATCAATGAGAGACGACCATCAAACTATGATCCTGGGCTATAAACCTATAGTTTCAGATCGCACTAAGTCCAACCTCAATCTTGTGCTCCCACTCCTCTATGGTCATGCTAGGCTGCATCTATACCAGTAGGGGTGGTACTCTATCCCACATCCTTAGCTAATCTCTTGCCTTCATCATCCTACACAACCTTGTCAAGACTTGACCACCTCAAATCACCTTTTACCCACTACACAATACCCACCTACAAACCTACTATCCCATATCCCTTATCATTATTTCCCCATTATCTTATTTCATTTCACCTACTTACCTATCCCACATCGCCAAAATAACATTTTACCCTCTTCCCTCTACCTAAATCTTCACCCACTACCTTCCTCACCTATTTTACTTTCCTACCTAGCCCTTCTTTCACTTATTTACTCTTAACCTTAACCATCGACCGACATCGGTTACAAGTCCTTGACCATCATTCAGTCCTCTTTGACTGGCATCGAGTCACCCAGACCTTGACTGATGCTGGCCAAAGGCCACTGATGTCGGCCAACTCATGACTGACGTTGGTCTCTATTTCAGCCAAAAATTGAAAAATCCATCCCCCATTCTAAAAAATTCACAATAACCAACATAAAACCTATTATAACACACCCAAACCTATCCTAGCTTCATTTCCAACCCTATTTAACCTACATTGGACCTTTCACCCCCAATCATTCCCTTCATTTTTACCCACAATTTTAAAAATTCACATTACCCCCCAAATTTTAACAAAAACTGATTTCAAACTAAACTATTTTCAACCAAATGACAGATTCAAATTGACTCCTACCTCATCTCATGCACCATCTCCATGGTGGAACATCTAGCCACTACACCGGTGGTCCATACCTCCAACCCCCTCCTGTCATGCCAAAATAAACTCCTCACCTTCAAACAAATCAAATCAATCGAATAGATCTTGTGGACCCACCAATCGAATGCCAATCACCTACTACGTGGCTTGTCAACTCAGCTTAACATCGTCGTCTTGTACTATTGGTTCTCCACTCCTCAACTTCTCCTCTGTCATTTTCTAAAAGTGGAAAGTCAAAATGAATCCGTAAAACATGGATTTTTCCTTTTTTAGCCCCAAATTGACATGACCAACATTCGGTTATGTCATGCCCATAGACAACTGATTGGTTATGCTTTAACTGGCATCGGTCACCCAAAATAACCATTTTGACCCACCCCATGACCAATTTTTCCTACAAACAATGTTGCTCCAATAACCTTTGACCTTACTAAACACCTATTACACCTTACCCAAAAGCCTACATTACCTGTACATTTCCTTAACTGCATTTAGGGACTTACTCTTTACCTATACCTCGGCTTTACCTGTGCCTTGACCTACATACCCTGACCTAAATCACCTTTTTTATGACATTTGAATTTGTGTACTTGCTATACCTTGCGATGCTGTTACCCATGTTTTTTAGCCTTGATGACCTTACCTTGCCTAATGACGTGATGTTTATCCTGACCATACCTTTGGTGCCATGGAACAAAACCTATTACCCATTCCTACACCTGGACCTCATTGTGCTTCATGACCATATCCTATACCTTGGATACCTGAATCACTTCAACCTTGTTTGGATAAACCTATCACCCTTTTGACAACATAGAGTATAAAAGGTATTTTTCCTAGTTCCGTATAACAAACTATACGTGTGCGTACATTCGATTGCCATTACCCATTACCCAAAATGACCATACCCTTACCTACAACCCACCGACCCTCATTTTCATCACTTACCCATTTAACAAACCACTCATTGACTCCATTTCACATCTCATCAGTTCCTAGTTTGAGGGACATCACCTCCACCCACACTTGGGGTAACCTAACCCTCACTCATACTTGGAGCACTGACTTCCTGTTTTTGTCAACATCACTTATCAATACAAGCTACGTGACAAAAAGGGGAAAATGTAGACACCAAATTTGGGTCACACTCCCCTTGGTCCCCTTTCAATCAATTAACATAACGTGTTCACCTAACCATGACCCCTTTACCCTGCATTCATATTAATTTAATTACTTATAATTGAATTAATGTTCATCCTCACATTATTAATTAATTTAATTACTTTAATTAATTTAATTTACACATCACCTAGACACCTCACCATGGACCTATTCCTACGGGCATTTAACTCTAATTAATGACCAAGTCATCACTCTCAGCACTGAGCCAACTTCCAGTTGACTTAGTCACCACTTTCACCTAACTAACTAAAGTCCTATTACTTCCTAACAACCTAATTGGACGTTCTTATATGAAATTCCAACCTTCTCTCATTTGAACTACACTTCCCTGAAGAGCAGGCCAAAAATAGTAAAGATCTACTTATTTTTGGTAAACCTAGGATTTCCCACCTTAACAGACGTCAGTTAACCCTCAACCGACGACAGTCACCTTAACCATCATCGGTTACCTTATATACACTTTTGGAAACTCTTTACCTGGGTTGGTAATCATTTTAGTTCATTAGAGTTCTATTGCATTCAAGCATGAATCATAGACTTCTTAGCATCCAGATGATGAGATATAATCAACCACATAGCCCAAGACAAGCACTGGATGCTCATCCCAAGCCATTAAAATATTCATGGGAGTACAGTATGGGAAGTATTCCACAGCACTGAACACAAAGTTCTTCACAGATCAACCACTACCATACTTCATCTACTAGACCTACAAATGCAAGTAAATGTATTTATTTTCATAATTCTATACTTTCTTAAAGAGTAGGTTCATTATCTTTTGTTTATTACATCTTATTCCTTCTACATTCCTCCATTCCCACCTTCTTACCAATCTACCCATCCAACCATCCCAAGACCTTATGGCTATCCGTACCTAACCTCTATGCATTCCTAAGTCTTTTTGGTATAATTACGAACCCAACCATCCTCCCTTCATTCTCTGTGTAATCATAGAGAAGTCCAAAACTGCTTTTATTTAATTACCACCAAATTACCCCTACTGACGCTGGTTACCTAAATCGTTGTCGATCTTCCCCCCCTAAGTCGATATCGGTCATAGTGTTTGTTAAGACTTCCCTAGGCCTAATCAACCCTTAGTCTACCCAAACTTACCCACATATCTCACCAGAACCTCCCCAAAAACTTCAAAAAACCTCACCTAAACCTGATACCCCACCTACAATCTCACAACAGACCTTCCTAACTCTTTGTGCAGACACAGAGAGAGCCTGGACACCCACTTTTCACATTCTTCCATTTCCCATTGTAACTGATATTGGTCATCCTAAACCGCCATCGGTCATACCTATACTGACATCAATTACCCTAACCAGCGTCAGTCTCTGTGACTGAGTAAAAATGCCTTAGAACTAACAAGCTTCCTAATCACCCAAAATTACTAAAGAATTCACCAAATCTTACCAAGACCCCATATGTGACCTTAGGACCACTTTCCCAACCTACAACCTGATGCGGGACCTTCACCAATATAGTTATCAAGAATTTAATTGGATTGACACGGATAGTGAGTCTGAAGAAACCTAAATCAGAACACTAGCATTAAATTCTTTTATTTGCATGTTTAGTTATTTTATATTGATTTATATATCAGTGGATTGAAAACCATCGAGGAAGTATCACACTTCCTAAATCTAGCTCACACTAGGCAAGTCCACTAATTTTTTTTTTATTAATTATATCTTGTGGTATTTCTTTGTATTACAGGTAGTTCCTCCTAGCCAAAAGAAATCTCTTAACGGTCATCCTGGATCAAAAATAAGAAATGCATGCACTTAACCTTCACCCATTGTAATAAGTATTCCTCCATGAAACTTTTAACTTATCTATTTTATCGTACAATAATTTAGTGAAACAGACAACTCCAAAAAATAGTCACAAGAATTCTTCAGAATTATCAATTTATGAACTTTACAAGCTTATAAAGGCTTGAGGAATGTCACATGTGACCTATAAATAGCCATCGAGAACATGGATTAGAAAAAATAACTTCATTCATGCTATAACACATAGTTTAGGACAAGATCCTGATAGGTTTGTAAATACATAAATTTAATCTTGACAAACTAATCTACTTCATCCACTTAACCCAGGAAATTTTAGTGGTGAATATTCGTTAATTCACGACTATTCTGGTATTTGAAATTTGAAATTGGATTTTTTTTTGTACTAATTAGGACCAATTTTCTAAAATTTTATTGCTACAAATCAATTTTAGGGGTCAATTCGCCATTCTCATGAAATAGGAATTTTTATTCAAAATTCACCCTTCAAGGTAATTTTGATAACCTGCATCATTTCTTTAGGCTTGAGAAAACAAAAATGGTCGAAGGCCCAAAAAATTAGGTTTTTGGATTCTGTGTGGTTTCTCTCTAACTCCCCCATCCAAGGAAAAAATCTAAGAAGTTAGAAAAATTTGAGAAAATCTCAAAAAATGGCTTCAGACAATGTATTATGGGTGGATAAGAGATTTGTGTCCGAGACAACACAAGTTCGCGTGAGACATCTGAGATCCAAAAAGCTAAAATGGCCGCGGGTGATACGTCAAGACTGTCAGCACTTGAAAACCTGATTTTCCCAAAATGGCCAAAAGTAGGAGTCAGTGAAGTCAAGTCGAAATGTCCCAGGCCACACATGGGATGTCAGGACACGCGGGTCCCACATGGCTGAAATCACTAATTTGTAAAGTGGGTCAAGATACATGTGGATGAAGCGGTAGTAAATGGCCCATATGGCCCTATAAATGGTGGGACTCATGGGACATCTAAACCCAAAATTGCCACACCAAGAAGGAATCGGTAAAAGTCACAAATGAGAGGCCCAAATGGTCCAGGTACGTGCATAGGACATGAGTTCCCCGAAAAGCTGACTTTCCCAATTTGCAAAGCACATCAAGTGTGATGCAGATGAAGCGAAGGTTTTCAGCCCAATTGGAACAAGGGAAATCCATGACACAAGGACCCGATTTCAATGAAATAGCCGCATGCAAGGGAAAACAATGTGAATCAAATCCCTAATGTCAAATGACCATAACTTTTGATCCCAAGCTCCGATTTTCATGAAAATTGAATTTCTGAAATGAGCACAACATCGTCTATGCCAAAAAAATTGACTTTATTATTTTTAATGAGGGTAGGTATATGAAAATAAAGTAAAATTCTTCAGCCCCAATCAATCAGATGCTCATTCCCGCTAAATTACAGAAATGCCTGGTAGGCCCAAAATAGTTGCTCGCACTCATAAGGCCATAAATTTTTCATTTCACAACGAAAACACACAAAATTGGTACCGTTGGAATATTGGTTCCTAGTAAAATGTATGGAAATCAGTAAATATAGAATTTTATGAGGAATAGATGGTGATTTTTTAGAAAATGTGTCCTGCTCAGAATAGTGATTTTATTTGGTAGTTGGGATGCCTTCAATGAAGAATGGGCTAACATTTCTCACAGCTACAAGTCATGGGACATTATGGGGAGACTTTTGTAAATAAAAAAACATAATTTCACTCCATTTACTACCTCTTTCAAGTTTTTTAAGGATAGATTTTAGGATTTTCTATTCCCCTCCTTCTCTCTCCTCTAAAATGCCATAAATTGGAGTGTTGGTCTCATTGTAAAGGGAGATAGTTTTGGAGTAGTAAAAGTCTATCAAATTTCTTTTGTGAAGTTAATGTGTTGTAGGAAATTGTATTGAACTCCTTGCATGGTGATCTAGGCCCTTTTTTTGTAATATTGGATTGTGCATATCAATGAAACAATAGATAAAAGTTTGTAGATACTTCTTCCCCTATTGTGTTTGTTTGTTTTTTTCTTGCCCTTTCAAACTTATTAAAAATATATTGTGTCTAGCTTATACTATGTAGGGATTATTTATCACTGTGCATGTATGG
This sequence comes from Taxus chinensis, assembly GCA_019776745.2. Taxonomy (NCBI): domain Eukaryota; kingdom Viridiplantae; phylum Streptophyta; class Pinopsida; order Cupressales; family Taxaceae; genus Taxus; species Taxus chinensis. Next base: position 166,464,167 of record CM034157.1, read on the forward strand.
AATATTGTTGTGAATGCATTTGTTGGAACTATGGGGATCTCTTATCACCTCTTCTATTATGCACTTTTTTTCTTTTTTTTACACATTGGATGTTATTCTCATACTCTTCCTTTTCTAGTGTATAATTTCTTTAGTGTAGAATTTGTTTTCATGCAATCTCTCTCCCCGGTCCCTTGGAAAGTTAGATTAGGATTAGATATTTTTTCCTTCATTAGAGTAGATTGTGGCAGGTAGTTTAGGAGAAAGAACCAGCTTTCTCTGGAGGTCTATCTCAAGTAGCAAGTCCCACAACTTGGAGATAGTACCCATGTTATCCAATCACACTGTGAGCTCAAGCACACACAATTGTGCAAACCATAAGGTGTTGTGATTCAGAGATAATAGGAATTCACAAATTTCTGTTGAATACAGTCAGTCAGTAACATTTTTTATAAGACCGACAGATAAAATATAGTATGTTTCCATCCGGTAGCATAAACAAAGCTACCATCCGGTAGAATTTTTTATGCTACTAGCTGACATCAAACTATATCTTGTTAGCCAGTAGCATAAGCTACTTTCCCTTCATTGTAGAATCCTCTAGGATAATGAGGCTGTTAACAATATTTTATTCTTATATGCATGCGATACCATAAATCTATTAAACTAGATTAGATATTATAATATTGACTGTCTCGATTCCTATTAATAGCCTTCATGTGAAAGTGCTCATTTTGCAAATAATTTCCCAGAATAATTTAAAGTTACCTTTTATTTTAGATTGACCAAGTTATCATGGTTTTTCCTTTGAATTCATCGACAGCTATTCATGAATATTATGTACTTTTTAGCGACTATAATGCTCCTTATGTAAATCGGCGTATTGTCCTATAGACTACATGGCAATTCAAGCGTGATTACATCCCATGGAAAATGTTCTAACCTCTTTCTCAGTATGGCTGTTCAAACTGCCTTCCTCACATGCACCTTAAAAACCAATGTGAATTTATATGTTGGATAAATTGTACAGTCAACATATTATTGGTCATAAGAGAATGAATCATGTAAAAAATCAACCTACTATTGAAATGTCAACTTTATTCCCTTAAAGAACTTATTCTATCGTTAAAACAATTAATCATGGCATTGCAGATATTATGTAGGACATACAAATTTATAATCTTCTTGTTTATCATTCGTTTTGGTTAGACTATCACAAATGGAAAAAAATGCCTTTTTTGCTCCATTGTGATGCTTTAACAACTAATTATACAATGTCAACATACTAATGATGGTCTAATATTTCCATTCAGACTCATCTCATATTTGAACCACTCTCAAATAATTTTTTTCAATCAGTCATGTATTACGAAGAACAAACCGAGGCTCACATATGTTCACATTCATATGTGACCTGATAATCCATGTTACAAAGTCGATTGGGGGTATGTCTCATTGGTATGAGCAGGAATAAAAACATAATCACAAAATGTTTGTGAGTTACAACATTATTGAAACTACTCTCTAAGTGGCATAATTAGCTACCTAGTTGTGATAAATGTATTGACAAATCAACAATACCAAGTCATATGTAGGATGTAAATCCTCAAAGCTACTAGGACTAATATTTAACTAATCCCATCACTCACATATCCTTGAGTTTGAACAAGTTGACAATTTTTAAGCAAGTGAGGTTTCTCAAAGCACCATTTGTGGTTTTTCCTCTTGTAGCCTTAAGCGAAATGTCATCATTTGGGTTTAGAAGAGGTTCACAAATTATTAATATGACATATGGTAACCTACCTGAAACTCCATCATGCATCAAGGAAGATTTGGAAAACTGAGAAAATGATTCCCTTGACGATCAATATTTTAAGCCGATGAAATGTGATCTATACCTCAGAGTGGACTAGAAATTTGTAACAAGTACGAACTAGGTGTGTATCAATAACTTGACATATGGAGAATTACACCACATGAAGTAGGTTGGACAAATGCTAGGAGAAAAAATGAATCATATCACTTTCATGAAGCTTCATTGCATGACGAAACTAATCAGACTTCCTTCCCATCACTCTAAGAGGAGGGTTTTAGGCCACTTGCATCCATTTCACTATGGCTTGAAATGTGCATCGTTATGAAATCCACATGCCACCATTTTAACATTCACCTCCCACTTGTAAAATGGTATACTGAATGTCTCTTAGGAAGCACATATTATGACCATATACGTATAGGACATGACCGTTATAAAGTATTATCATACTTATGAGTAACTCAATACTTCCATCGAACAAGGAAATGACTTTCAAGAAGCTTAGCATTCATATATAATGGTTGACTATAAATTAGAAATGTCCGCTCCGTAACCCTTTTTTGCTAAAATTTTGTATGGACCTCCATAGACATGTGCACAATCCTTGAGTCTAGGTTGAGTTCATAAATTGGAAATTTATGCATCAGCACTTGTAGGTTCGTTACAAATATATTTAAAAAATTGATTAACATCTCACATCCGAGAACCTACATTGCAAGAATCACTTTCCAGTATACAAGTTTCTATCACTACACTAGAATTTCCATTTAATTGACACAGTTAATAAAACCCATTCACACATATTCTCTAACGTGTGATGTTAGTAGGAATAATTTATAGGTTTCTTAGCTCTTTACCTAATAAAACATTAAATTTATGATTTCTACTGATATGAAGTCAGTGAAAAAGTTAGCCTATTTGTGGCCAATAGATTTTAAAATACTATTATAATGGTGCACCTAGGTAGAACAATGCAACACATAGGTTGGTTGATCATATTGCATGGAGTAACCTCTTATAACAAGATATTCTATTGTAGGAATTTCCTTGGGCATTTACCATATTAAATTCCTCAAGGATTGACTTTAGGTCTCTTAAAACTAGACTTTGTTTAGGATATTGGAGCTTGTAAAATTCCTAGGTTAAACATACACAATCTAGAGTTACAGTGAGTGAAACTTATATCACCATGATTGATAAGATTTTATCAATGACCAACCATTCTTATCTAGAGAACTCACTCATTCGATAAGTAGAACATTCCTAGGAATGTAAAAAGTAATATTGAGTGAGGCAAGACCTAAACATCCTATGCAAACATGACCAAGGATCTCATTGTATTACATAAAATAAGGGAAAAGATCTTTTTTTCCCATGACTGTCAATAAATCACAACCTCTTTTCATTATTGGATTTACATACAATTGTTTTCATTGATGATTTATACATGGATTTTTATAATGATAAATCTGACAAATGTGGAGCAATTTATCCACTATCAATATGATACCAACAATAACATGTCCCTAACACATATGATCAACCAGCCATTCTCTTACATAATGAACAACAAACATCGAAGTCCAGAATGAACCTTTGAACTTATAAATCTTATGAGGCATTTTGGAAATGTAGTATGGCTCAATGCACAGTTTTAAATGTTTTCAACTAAGTGGACATTCAATTATTAATACAAAATCATGAAACGGATTTTATGAGGATCACCAGTTCTAGTAAAAGGGGCTAGACCTTAACACTTGCACGTCTAATGCATTTCTTTTTAAGGAGATTCATTTGTTGATACCCATTTACTGTTGGTATGAGAAGGCCAATATATGATTATTTGTCTACAATGAAATGGGTTATGCCACACAGGTAACTTGATAAGATTCACATTTAATGATGAACTTAGAAATGTAAATCATTTCAATAAATCCTTCCTATGAGGGTGCCAATTAGTTTCAAATCACAAACATGTATGAGATAGGTTGTTGCTAGTTTTATTCATTGTGTTTATACACAATTTTATATGGATCAATGTTGTAACATGCTATAAAACCAATTGGTGTAACATAAGGGAAACTAATATTTTGACCCAATGATTTCTACCATATGAAATTTATCCCATTTACTGCAGAAAAATTGAATTTTCCCTAAATAAACCAATGTAGGATATCCTATACAAATTTGATAGCATGTAAAAGTTGGAAACACTGCAAAATGAAAATGAATACCACTAATTTTGTAGAAGACTAAACTTTTAATCACTATTAATGCAGTTTCTCAAATGCACAGATTGGCCAAAGCATTTGCATCTACAACATTAATAGAAATGTAGTTGTAAAAGCCAATAGATGAAGAGATGTATTCACCAGGGTTAGCATAAGAACATCACCCTCTAATATAGTTTTGATGAACTTATGTAATGCTTTAGTGAAGACACCTTTGTGTCATAATTCTAATCAGGTCATGAATTAAACCAATTATGAAGATAGTAAATACCCATGAATTTATGTTAAAATTTCTGCAACAAACATAAGGGACCATTTGAGGATAATTTATTGATAAATTATAATTATTTGCCAATGCATCAAGAAAAAGTTATGTGAAGAAAATTGATTCAGAAAGGGATTTGTTCAACATCGGTGCGAACTCAAAATAATAGACCTAAAAACAATGTAGAAAATTACTTCCTAGATGACATGAGTTAAATATGGAAGCAATGGGATTGAAGGTAAATTTCATAAAATTATTTCCAAATTGTAAATCCAATATACTAATGAATTAAAAAGCACTTGAATTATTTTTTTAAGAATTATAATGTTTCATGTAGAGTAATGTTGATATGAAAATTTTGGTTATTGAATTTAAATATGGAATATACCATATCAAGTAATTAAATTGAAAAACATAGGTACAAAATGATTTTACTTCAAATCAATTCACAATACCAATTTGTATCAAGGTTTAATGGTGGCACTTGGATTTTCATAAATGCACCATATAATTTGTAAAAGCCCTCAGGAACAACTGTGATCTATGCTCATCACCAGGGTTTTGGAAATCCACACCTTGAAGTCGATTGTCCGCTAATTTGCCATGAAGTAGGTAAAAGCTTCGCATCTCCAGTAGATAGATCTTGTAAATATTTTTACACAAAGGAATTTATAACAATTTTTCACACCATTTTTGTCCACTATAGAAGATAAGAATCTAAAACCAAATTTTAATCCTGTTTCACTCACTAGGGTTTCAACCTGCCAATTCATCTTGGTGATTAGATCCTAGAGTCATGTTGTAATTTTATGTATTTTCATTTTGCACAAATTATTGGGGTTCATTCCTCCATCCACATATAACTTGGCCATGTTTCTTAAGAGATTGATGTCATTTCAATCTTAGGGTTTCCTTTTCTTGTAAATAAAGGAGATCCGCTAGAGCAATGAATCAATGTATGAATAAAATTAGTAATTTCAGGGTTCTAGAGCTAAATCCAGAGGATACTTGTCAAAGTCCTCATTCATTGCTACCCAATACATGTAGGTCCTCATGTCTTCTTTATTACACTTCAAGTGAGACCTTCAAGTGTAAAATTATTTGAATTTATACAAAATATATATTTTTTAAAAATGGTAAATTTTCAAGATCCTCAACACTCCAAACAAACAAGCAACATAAAAAAGACAAAAATGTGAAAAGTTAATAAAAATAGTAGTCCTAGATAGGACTTGCTAAAAATAGAAAAAAAATTAAATGAGTTCAAAAATCTTGTGGAAATACCCAATTTTCATTTCTCATTTTTGTTTTCCACCATTTTGAGGCTAGGAAGTTGTGTCATGGTTCTGAAAAGGAAAGAAAAACCCCATAGGCTCCCAAAGCATTATTTCAAAGGTGATTTCTATATAACACATTTTGATGCAAGATGACGGATGGTTCAAATCATACAAATTGTGGAAAAAATGGAGTCATCCTAGTTGAGTTAATCCAAAGAAGGATATCTCTTTATCATTGAGGTAAAATAGGAAACTTAAATGAAATTATTAATAGATCCCTCATACCTCTACACATCCTTTTTAAGCCCTTGAGGTGATTTCCATTAAACAAATGAAACCTATTTTTAAAAAAGTGGTGAACATAAATACCAAATGAGCTATGAGGAGGGAATTTAGGTTCTCATTCAGTACCCTATCTTGTGGTTATCTCTCTTTCAAAGGATAAGGGACATCACTTGAATCACACTATGGCAATAAACAAATCGATGTGAATCAATGTGTGTGAAATAAAATCACTTAGATAATGAATGAAATCAAGAACATCATGAGGCTTGTGAATGATTTGAAACATCAAGAAATTTATTTACGTTCAATTCATCAAGAAAATGGACATTGAGATCATGATAAGAGAAGATCACCATGATTGATGTTGGCAATAATCTCAAGCTCACAAATAATGCATATCTCCTAAAATTGTTATTAAAAACTTAAACATTACTTTATGGTGTGATAAAATATTGCAAGTTAAGAAGATGGCATTATTATTTTTTCATTGTATCTTGGAGGTCAAAAATATGGTACTAATTCTTTGACATTCCTTATAGTTCCATGCAGGCATAAATACTTCTACCTGGAGGAGGAAACGTTTTTGGACATGAGAAGCATATGAGAAGGAAGGTGTATGAGCATCCTAAAGTGAATTCCATTCGATTAGGAATTTTGATCCAGTAAGGGAGATTGGATGACTTACATGTGAAGTACCATGGTTATAATAATGGGAAATCATCTCAATTTCACTTGAAACTGCAATTTATTTGGTATTGTTTTTATTATAGACTCATCCAACAAATTGTACTATGTTAAGACCTAAAAGTTTTTGCAATGTATATGAAATGCTATCACTGATGGCCACCATTGTGTTACATCAGGTCAAGAAATTCCCTTTTGGATGTTTATCCTTTTAACCTGCAAGATGTTACTCATATTATACCTGATGAATAAACTAGTCACAAAAGCAAGTGATCAGTACCATCAAAGTTATTTTTGAACACTTAGGAGATTACAAACCCATTCTGATCATGGAATCTTTGATGTAATGACGTGATCCCCATTGCCCAATTTCCCTCACCTTGTGCTGAGAGAATTTGAATCATCATGTTCCCCTAAAAACAACCCACTTGAGACCCAAGAACAACCTAGGATTAGTTAGGAAAATTATGGAATAATTTTTTTATTTAAAGGAGTCTACAACTAGGTTACAAGACAACAGTTGTCACTAACAAGTTCCAGGTCAATTCTAATCCACTAGAATGTAATTTTTTTTTGTTAACATATATTAGAGGTCACAAGGTCCAAAATTTAGGGTTAGAAGGTTCAATTAGGTTCAGAGGGTAATTCCTCACCATACCCACTCTCTAACAGGCTTAAAGGTTCAACTTGATTTTTCTCAAAATTAATGCATTCAAAAATTTCCTCACCTTTCCAATGATATAAAGAAGTCCTCCTAACTCCTCATATTTTTCAAGTTATGGGTCGGCGGGCCTTGGGGTGAAAATTTTCCCCAAGAGCGGGCCTGCGGGCCCAGGAGAGAAAATTTGCCCAAAGGGCGGGTCTGCGGGGCCGCAGGAGACTTTTGGAAAATTTCCCATGTGTGGGGGTGAAAAAACCACCTTTGTGCCCGTGCTCCCGTGGGTCTTGCAAGGGACACGTGGCACCTCCTAAGCCATGCGGGGAAAAGCGGGGCGGCGGGAACATTTGAAAAATTTCCCGCGCGGGGCGAGAAGCCCACTTTGCGCCTGTGCTCCTGCGAGTCTACAAGGGAAATGTGTCATCTCCTAAGCCAATGTGGGAAAATCAGGGTGATGGGGAGAAATATGTTTTAACGCCCTGAACAGTAAAAAGGATCACCTTCACCCGCGCCTCCGCCAACACCTTGCGATGCCACGTGGCAGCTCCTCCAGATTGGCTGTGGCCTACCATTGGGTGGAGCGGCGGGGAAAACTTGGAAATTTTTCCCAAAATTCTCCAGAAAGTAAAAAAGGAATCAAAAAGGGACCCACTCCTCCACTGATGCCTTGTGACGCCATGTGGCATCACCTGATTGGTTGCGGGGTGGCGGGGAAAATTTGGAAAATTTTCCCAAATTTTTCTGGAAGCACTAAGTTAAAAAGGGATCCCGCCCCCTGCTGACACCTCGTGGTGCCACGTGGCAGCCTCTGATTGGCTGTAGGGCAGCGGGGTGGTAGAGAAAATTTGGAAAATTTTCTCAAAATTTTTCGAAGCTCCAAGGGAAAAATTCGGGTCTGTGGGCCCGCCAAGGAAATTTTTCCGATAATTTTTTTTGACGCCAAGTGAAGAAAAACTTCAGAAGGCCATAAATTTTGATAGAGAGCTTGGTGGTTTTGGGAAAATGAGGACTTTCTGGAAAATCTCGATGTCCTCTTTGCACAGGGATTCATTAATTTTTAATTTTGATAAATTTTAAGGGTCAATTTCAAGAAAACGATCTGCAGGCTTTTACAGTGCAAACTGGTAAAAACTGAACTTATTAAATTTTCTCAATTTGTTCTTGTTCCTCTCTCAACATGTCAAATAGACATGGATAATTGTTCTTAGGTGGATTTAGGATAATTTTGTGAGGTAGATCTATGTGATTGAATTCCAATTCGAAATTTTACAATTTTGATAGCAAAATGACTGTGAAAGCTTTGAACTCGGTTTTGCCAGGTTTTGAAAGATTTCCTTTAAGTATTTTTGTCTAATTGAATTTTTTAGGGAAAACTACTTCAATTTAATCATTTAGTTTTTTATTTCATTGTTGCAGGTTCGATCTGTGCATTTTGGATTAAATAATTGTCAGTTTGAAAATATAAGACTAGATCAATTTTTTTAAAGGGTTAATTTGTCATTTTCTTTTTCCAAGTATTATTATATGTTCTAATCCTAATCTAATACATTTAGTTGATTCAATTAAACTATTCAAAAACTAAAATACATCTCTGATTTCCAATTTTCACATATTTCAAAAGACAGAGTATTACACTTCCTTTATACGCATTTCTTCCTTTCAAACAGAGATTACAACTCACAACTAGATGATTAAATTCAATACAATGATACAATTTGAGGAAGGTTATGCAATCCTTTATTTATTCCAAAAGACAACTTTACAACTTCCTTCTTTTATTCTTTCCAAAATCATATATTATATACAGGGCAGAATAATACATTTTCTTCTCACGTGTTTCACTTTTCCACTTTCCAAACTAGGATTTCATAGTGCATGCTAAACACATATTTCCAATGGAATAATATCATATGGACAAGACAAAACCACATCCATTAATTCAAATGAAACTCTTACAACTTCCTTTCCATTTGATTTCAAAATACAACATACAAAATATGTTTCATTCTTTCACATTCCAATTTACACTTCCATAACCACTACAACATCTTTCCATTACAAACATATACAAGTTCATCCACTTCAAGTGGGAAAGGTTACAATAAGATTTCATTTCACAAGGGGCTGTCAAACTATTTTTTTTTTCCTTGCTCCAGAACAACAACATGTAGATTTCTCATTCTTCCAATTTGATCACAACAAGAGTAGGGGAAAGGCAATGCTCTCCACCCAACCAAGACATCCAATGAAGAGGAGAAGCCATCCTTCTTCATTGGCCCCCAAGCCCCAACCATAATGCAATAAAAGGTGTGATCCAACTCATGGCAACAACAGGCTTCCACAAACACACAAACAACATTTTCACAATAAAACACAGTCCAAAATAGAATGTAGTTTACAACTACATTAAAGCATGAAAAACATTACTAAGGCTTCATCCAGCAAGCCAAAGGAGCAAGAAACTATGGGGGATGTGCCAAAGTTTATGCCTCCCAAAGGGGAAATGGGTATCACCACCTGAGGACAATATATGATATGTGTGTGTGTGTCTGTGTGTGTGTGTGTCTGAATGTATATATATATATATATATATGTATGTATGTATATCATTTCCACTCCCTGACATGCCCTTATGCCTCCCCCAAGTACCCCTTATTCCTCCCATTTTCTTATGCCTCCCCAACCTCTTATGGCACCCCATAACGAGTAAAGAAATGCAAGTTATTTCTTTGTAAGGTGGAACCCAAATCCCAACTCCCTCCACCCTTATACCTCCCTAAAACACACTTGTGCCTCCCACAAAATAACCCCATAGTCTTCTCCTACACCATTCCTAGGCCATCTACCCAACATCCCACAAAACATGCCAAAACATTCACACATTAACATTTACATTTATAAAAGAAGAGCATTTCAAGAGCCAAGCTCCTACCTCTCCATGATGGAGTTGTTCCAAGTTCCAAAATCAGCAAGATTTATCTCAATGCAAGCAATCCAAGAACAGCCAAGCACAAGCATGCAACAATCTTCCCAAAACTTCTTCAAAACAAGAGCTCCCAAAACAGCAAGGAATTCACCCAAGAATCTAGTCTCCAAAAATGAAGCAACCCAAAACAAGGCAAGGAATTCGAATATATAGAAGAGGAAAGAGAAGAGGATGAGGTGGATCCATGTGGGATGCCACATCACACATCCTCAACTCCAACTCATAAGTCAACTTCAATCTCCAAGGCACAATAAATAAGTAGGTGAATAAATGACAGTTTACTTACACACTCCAAAACAAGCCCACACCCCAAAGGACTGAAATTAAAAGCATGTAAGAAAAGTGCAATAAAAACATTCAACTTGACTTACAAAAATGAATAAATAAGGGCTAAATTTAACTCTCCAACCATAGGTATGGTTGGTAAATAAATTTAAGAGGTATGGGACAAGTTTAACTTGTCCCACAAGCCTCCAAAATCAGCCTCCAAGGACAATTTCGAATTTCCAAGAAGGTGGAGTGTTTCACACTCAAAAGTTAACTTACACATCACTTACACATCTCTTACACATACACACTTACACATTACTTATAACACTTTAAATCATGGCCAACAACTCTCATTAATTACCTTCTTATGACATATTTGATTTATTTATTTTAACAATATGATTACTCACAAAATTTACACACCATATAATAATTAATGAAAGGGTAAAAGCACCACAAAATAAACACATGCAACATCAATAAAAAGGAACCAAATAAATAAATACACATAACCCTTGGTCACATTTAAAGGTGATCCCCCCCATTGGAATCCCTAACAATCAAACACACACACACACGAACAATACAAGTTGCCATGGTGACCTTGTTGAATTCATCTAGAATTCCAATGTGGTTGGTCTCCAATCCCCCGATGTTTGTTGTGATATTTTTAACCTGCACAATACAAATACCCCTTCAGCCTCATGGCCATATCAGAACATCCAAATGAATATAATATAATTTCAAAATCATCAATATATCATATATATATATATATGAATCACAACAACATCCAGAAAATCAACAATATCACTTACAATTTCATCAACAACTATATAATCATCAATTTTAAATTCAATTTTCTTGGTCTACTCAATATATCCAAATATCACATGTCCTAACAACATCCATATAATATATATATAACCATGTCCAACAACATGTCAACATCTATATAAAATGTCTCTAACAATCATCATGCATCATATATGAATCAGAGTCAACAATAATCCATGATCTGACATCTAACACCATACTAAATCAAAACTATAATAATGTCCATAATATAGTCAGCAGTATCATGATCAATATCAAATTGTCATTTAATCTTATACTTATTTTTTAATTTTGATTAGTCCAGTTTAATGAGCAAAATTTACCCTTGGGAATAATAATTTAATGATTGTATTAAAGGACAAGGAACAATCAAAATTATAACAAAAAAAGGTTAAGCAAAATCCTTAGGCAGGATGTTACTTATGTTGTCATACATGAAGCACAATACTTATCGAGCATTGGTCAATTGGTACAAAAGGGATACTTATAAGATTACGATGTAAATTCTACATGAATGTGTGATTCTGGATAAAGATCCAAGTACCTAGGTGATATGCTAAGAGGTGAAGATGCAAACAAACAAAATGTATATCCTAATGAAGATCTTTACCAGCCACATTTTTCAGCTCCAACACTTTCCCAAGACTTACAGTCCGGAGCTACTTCCCCATCTTGAGATCAAAATTTGTCAGTGAGTTGAAAAATATGGAATCGTGGCTATGACATCTTGATATATTGGTCTAAAAATGTTAAACTTGTGGATAGTGTTTGATTATGTGATATTATCATTGCAGTTGACATAGAAAACATCGTTTACCAATTGATTTAGATCCTATAGATAGCAGTTTACTTAATAACCCTTGTCAAGTTTTTGATCGGTTTTCAAATAGGACTTTTTAGAAGAACAACAGTCAGGGGACAAGAAGTCCCTCCTCTTTAATGGGAGAGGTTCCCTTATTCTGAAACAAACTTATTTACAAAAGTACAGAACATTATTTTATGGTCGAACTTGGATATTACGAAAGTGTTTTCCACAAGGATCATCAGTTACAGAAGGACTGAGGAAAGGGAATAAGAAGATGAGCAGAATAGCAACATTCAGAATTATAGATAGCAGAATAATTCTTCGTGTATGCGAAGCTTCAAAGGAATTTTAAGACAAGATCATTTGCGATGGTTGAGTGAGATTAAATTTAAGGACACAAAGTTCCATAAATAACCTTCTTCAGATTTGTTAATCAAGGACACAAAGTTCCTCCTTGGTTGTACAAGATCACTGTACTTGCAAAACTGAACAGTATGCAATCAGAGAGACTAAACGAGTTAGGAACAAAATGATCTTCACAATATCTAAAGGAAAACACAGAGACAACAAGAATCAGATAGACAAAGAATGGAAAGCCCTTTTGTATTGATTTCTTTAAGATCTATTTACACTTTCAGCAAATATCCAAGTTCTTCCTCCTCTCAAAATGGCGTGGAAAGGCCATTATATAGCTTACAAGTCCGTTACTCTTCGTAACCGTTTCTTTTAACTAAAGAATAGTTAAGTACCGCCAATTGCAATACCTTAACTAATTACAAAGAATACGAAAAGAAAGGAAAGAAGAGGAAAGGAAGGAGAAGGAGACAGGTGGCCGGCTACTGGGAGGGACCCACTGTCTTCAGAATCCGCTGCCTGAACTTCTTCAATGACTCAGCTATATCTCTGCCACGAGGGACTGACGTGTTGGTTGCAGACTGAGTCCAAAATCCCAGACATTTCTCCATCTCTTTATCAAACTCGACGTGAGTATGATAGTCTTTGTTTGCTTCTTCGATGGCAGACTGAAGAGAACAAATTTCCTTTATCTTGTCCTTAGAGATGGAGTCTTCCTTGAAAAGATTATCTTTGACAAAAGCTCTGAACTGAGCTTTGATTTCTTGCAAGGACAAGGGAACGCCAGAGTTTTCATCCTGAAGATGACAATGCATATCTTTGAACGCAGCAGCTGCCAGTGTCTTGAAAGCTTCTCCCTTCTGCCAGCTATTCTTCATTGAAATCGCCCAGAAGAGGGTTTTGGTCAGACAGCTTCCTTAAGCCAGGACTTTGACTGTCTTGGTTAGCCTTGCCACTCGGGAAACACGCTGTAGACCCAAGCATTTTCAGATTTGTCCGCAACTTAGGGAATTCCGGCCAGCTAAGATTCTCATCTGTCTGGCCCATTCATCTGCTTATTTTGAAAAACAGCCATATTCGGATGTCGAGCTTCACTGTCTGCAAATTGCTAAACTTAAGTGTGAATGACACTTGGTACGCTTGGGACAGGTGAGACGCGAATGCGCGAAACACGTATTTTGGCTCGGCAAGGGTTCGGGCGAAACAGGGAGAAGACGCACAAATGTATTTGGTTACATAGTCGTTTGGGACGGAATGAATTTAATGCGCATTGAGTACACAACCGCAATTTGGGCATCATATTCGGGCGAGCCCGGGAAAAGCTAAGTGTGAATAACACTTGGTACGCTTGGGACAGGTGAGACGCGAATGCGCGAAACACGGGACGCGGCTCGGCCGATTCGGCGAAACAGGGAGAAAACGCACAAATGCATTTGGAACAAATGGGACGAAAATGTGCGAAGTACGCGATTCGGGTGTTTCGGCCGAAATTGGAACAAAGGGCCCGTTTGGACTTGGGACAAAGGACAAAAAGTTCCGAAGTACGCGACTTGACCGGCTCGGCCGAAAATGAAACAGGGCGCATTTTTGAGAATGGGACATTTGGGGCGAAAATCGCGCGAAGGACGCGGTTCGGGAAATCGGCCGAAATTGGAACTTTGCATTTTTCACATTTGGGACAAAGAGCTCCGAAGTACGCGACTCGGGAGTTTCGGCCGAAAATGGAACAGCTCGCACTTTTTACTTTGGGTCATTCGGGACAGGAAAGTGCGAAGTACGCGGGAAGGATGATTCGGCCGAAATTGGAACAGATTCGTATTTTTGGCTTTGGGACACTTGGGACAAAAACTTCCGACAGGCCCGAAAATGGGACAGCTTCGGGATTTCGGCCGATCATGGAACATAATGCACTTTCGTACTTGGGACAGATGGGACAAAAAGTTCCGACAGGCCCGAAAATCACACAAAAAGACCCAAAACACAGATTTTTTCAACTTCACGACTTAGGCACTTCAGAGAAAAACCCTTCAACTCAAAATTTTGAAAATTTTACTCTTATCAGAGCGGGAAATTTTGAGTGGACAACAGCTGGCTCCTTCTGGGGATGACTTGGTGTAAATTCATGGAATGAGACAAGGCAAGAACTTAGATAACTCGGTGAAGCAGACCAGTGCCTTATCCATTGGGCAAAGGAGTCAAAAACAAACCAATACAGAGGGCAACACACACAACAGAAGGGAAACACACCAAAAGTAGAAAAAAAGCAAAAACACTGTACATAATATACAAAGGGACTCCCTAGTCACCTATGACCTGAACAACTTCAAATACTGCCCACTATAGGGAAGTGGGAGGGGAGAACCATCCATGTAATCAAGATAGAAAGAGTCCTTACCAGCAAAGTGTCTTATCTTGAAAGGTCCAAGCCACAGAGAATCAAATTTTCCATGGCTGCCACGAGGTTCATGTCTTTTGTCCCATAACAGCACGGTATCACCAACTTGGAACTCTCTGGACCTAGCTTTCTTATCGAACAGAACCTTCACCTTCTGCTGGTGAGCAGATATTCTGTCAGCAACCTCCAATCTATCTTCGTTCAGTTTGTGCAGGTACATGATTCTTTTGTCCAGAGCATCACTGAAACTAGTGTCTTCAATGGCCTTCATCAGGTGCAAGGCTGGCAATTCCACTGTCACTGGCAATTGAGCTTCTACTCCATACACCACTTGAAAAGGAGACATTCCAATGGCTCTTTTAGGTGTGATCCTGTCTGCCCAAAGAGCATCATAAAGCTTCTTATGCCAGTTTCGCTGAGACTCATTGACCAGCTTCCTTATGATAGTCACTAGGTTTTTGTTGGTGGATTCTGCTTGTCCATTCCCCTGGGGATAATAATCTGAAGAATGAGCCAGAGAGATGCCATACCCGTAGCAGAAATCCATGATCTCAGTTGAGGAGAAGTTCGAAGCATTGTCTGTTACAATCTTGTTAGGTACACCATACCTAACCAAGATGTTCTCCTTGATGAAGTTGCACACTACTTCAGAAGTAGTGCTCTTGACTGGGATAGCTTCCACCCATTTGGTGAAGTAGTCAGTGGCAGTTAGCACATGCGTGTGGCCAGCACTGGAAGCAGGGTTGAGTGTACCAATGAAGTCTAGACCCCACTGTTGAAATGGTTCCTCGATCACAACTGGCTTGAGAGGCAAAGCGGCCAGTTTGGGTCTTCCCACAAAGGTCTGACAGGCCTCGCATTTATCCACCCACTTGGAAGCATCTCTGAACAAGGAAGGCCAGTAATATCCTCCCCGGAGTATCTTGTGAGCTGTGACTGTTGATGAATAGTGCCCTCCACATGCTTGATCATGAAAAGCTGAGAGCAACTTTCTCTGTTGTTCCTTATCAACACATTTCAGAAATCTCCCATCTAGGCCACGCTTGAACAAAGCATTTTCCCACAGTACATATTGCGCTGATCTCAATTTAACAGTCCTCTTTTCCTTGGTAGTTAAATGAGAGGGGCATTCCCCATAGGTGAGAAAATGGGCGATGTCAGCATACCATTCATCGACTGAACTCAGGAATAGAACAGTAGGAATATCAGCTTTCTCCTCCAACAACTCATGTTTGGCTCCTTCAGCAATGAGCTCACAAAGACCTTTGCCACGAACCAGCTTGGTTGGTTTGATATCAATGTCATACTCCTGGACCTTAGCCACCCAGTTTCCTCTCTTGGACCCAAATTCTTGCTGTGTAAGAATTGACTTAACAGTCGTATCTGGAACCAGCACCATAGAGTGAGAATTGAGGATATAGAAACGGAACTGCTTGACAGCTTTGACTACTGCAAAAGCATGCTTCTCCATCATGGTGTATTTCAGCTCATGATTCTTCAGGATGTAGCTCATGAAGGCAATTGGTAGCTCATGTCCATCAGAATCTTCTTGGGTTAAGACAGCAGCCAGGGTATTGTCTGTAGCATAGCAATAGATGATGAAATCTTTGCTGAAGTCAGGACAGGCCAAAACTGGAGTTTTAGCAATGGCTTTCTTGATACCCTCAAAGGATTCCTTTCCTTCAGAAGACCAACCAAATGTTTGCTTCCCTTTCATCATCTGAGAAATGTTCAGGGTCAACTCTGCAAAATCAGGGATGAACCTTCTTAAAAAATTGATCTTACCGAAGAAGGAATGCACGCCTTTTTTACTGGTCGGGAGAGGAATTTGCTGGATGGCCTGAACTCGTTCAGGATCAATCTTGATGCCGTCCTTGGAGATAATGTGCCCTAATAGCTTTCCTTCTGTAACACAGAAGACAGATTTTTTAGGATTCAAGGAAATCCCATGCTCTCGGCATCTTTGCAGAACTGTTTCCAGGTGGTCAAAGTGATCCGCTCTTGTCTTTGAGAAGACTGTCAGGTCATCAAGGTATATGACTATACATTTCCCTTTCAAGCTTCCAAAAGCCAGATCCATAGCTCTCTGGAAAGTGGCACCAGCATTAATCAGCCCAAAAGGCATTCGCTTGTAGGCAAAGGTACCCCAAGGAGTGGTGAAGGCTGTCTTGTGTTGATCTGCAGTATCAACCTCTACCTGATTGTATCCCGAGAATCCATCAAGCATAGATAACATTTCAGATCCTGTTACTGCTTGCAGAATCTGATCCATCATAGGCAGAGGGTAGTTATCTTTCAGAGAAGCCTGATTCAGGTTCCTGAAATCAACACAGATGCGGATCTCACCATTCTTCTTCCTAACAGGCACAATGTTTGCAATCCATGTCGAATGGTGAATGGGAAAAATAATCTTAGCCTTCAACAACTTCTGGATCTCCTGAAAGATGGTGTCAGCAATTTTTGGATTATACTGCCTTTGCTTCTGCTTGAAAGGCTTGATTCCTGGTTTGAGAGGAATAGAGTGCTGCATTTCCTTTGGCTTGAAGGCTTTTAGATCTTCATAAGAATATGCAAGAACATCCTTATACTTCCTTAGAAGATCAATTGCTCTTCTCCTCTCTTCTGTTGTGCAACATTTCCCAATATTTACCAGCCTCGGGTCATCAGAACTCCCAATATCAATCTTATCATACTCAGCTGATTGCTGAGGTCCGGTAGAAGCTTTAGATCTCACGTATCTGTCGTGTTTATCAAACAACTCCTCCAAACTCACCAAACCTTTGGGAATCTTGTTTCCTTTGAGCTTAATGCACCCTTCCTGATCAGTTTCTTCTCCTTGGGTGACAGCTTGATCAGAGGACACACTCTCACGAGGCAGGTTGTCACTTCCCTCAAAATACAGTTGCTCGAAATTTCCCTTGAGTTCCAGGAAGGAAAGTAGATGCTGGTCATCGTTGAAAACTTGCCAGTTGTTGGTATTGTCAGGGACACTAGGCCGGTGGACCATTTCAATAGTGAACTTATCCTGAGAGAATTCAGGATGGGGAATCAATAGTGACCCCGAGACAGCCAGTGAATCAGCCCTGCTGTTATTTTCTCTAGGTATTGCTTCAATAGAGAAAGCATCAAGGAATTCAATTGAATCCCAAACCTGATTCCGATAATGCTTCAGCCTCCCATTCTTTACCTGAAAAAGGCTTCTGACTTGCTTCACAATCAGCTCTGCATCACCACGAGCCAGAAGATTTTTTACACCTTGTTCTTTGGCTACTTGCAGTCCAAGAAGGAGAGCCTCATACTCTGCTGTATTGTTAGTGTTTTCGAACTGCAACTTGAATGAAAAAGGGTGTAGGCAGCCTTCAGGTGATATTAGCAGGACACCAGCTCCAGAACCAGCCGAGGAACAACTTCCATCAAATTCTAAAATCCAGACACCATTGGGATCTTTAGGTGATACTTTGGAGGGTTGGATTTCATCAGGAGACAGAATCATGTAATTACCATGGCCCCTGTCCTCATAGAGTATTTGTGCCTTAGGATCATCTGTCTTCTGCACAATATACTCAGACTGCTTCTCAGGTAGTAACTTCTTCATTTGTCCATTGACAGGTATGAGTGCGTGTGACCAATCCATTTGAATCTCTCCACCCACATCTTTACAGAAGTTCCTACTTAGCAACATTCCATAGGAAGGAGGAATGTCTGCTACTAGGATGGTAGCCAAGACTTTCTTTTCAGGTAAAGCAGCAAAAGCCACTTGTGCATCTTTAATCCTTCCAACTAAAGGTACTTCCTTACTTTCCATGGAGTAGCAAGATCCATAAGTGCGAGTAAGGGTCAAGCCTAAAGCATGAGCTACCTTAGCAGGCATCACATTATCAGAGGCTCCGGAATCTATGACACAGTTACTGAGCCTATGGCCAGCTATAAGAAGTGTTACATAAAAAGGCTTGATTTTGTCTCCAGGTGAGGTGACAGCAGCTACCAGACTAGGTTGTGGTGCAGAAGGAGGTGTGGGAAAAAGGCCTTTAGAGGTGGTCTTGGAATGGGAATTTACAAATTGGATCATCTTGGCAAAAGCTTTAGGGTGGGTTTGGTAGTATTCAGCTTCTGAAATTTGAACCTTAGTCCTTTTAAGATGATCAACAATATCAAAGGATCCAGAGGTGGATGGGCCATCATCATTTGGAATTCTAGGCTTATCAATTCTGGGAGAAAAAGAAGAAGAAGAAGCAACTTTGGGAGCAGGATTGACAGTACTTACCTTTGGTGCAGATGAGGTAGGAAGAGGAGATCCTCTTTTTGCAATCACGGGAATAGTTGCCGGCTGCTCCTTAGATTTCTTTAGGGGCTGTGTCACCTTTTCCCTCTGATGTGTCTGTTCTCGAGTCATGACAGCAAATGACTCGCTGTTCATGTCTGCTACCACTTCATCATAGTCATCTCCATCATCAATGCCTTCAGTGGTAAAGAAATTGACTCGAGATCCTTCGAGTTCTTCTGCCTCATCATCGAATTCCTCCAGGAACTCCTCACAAGCTTCATTATCATCTTCTGGCTCTTCAACCTCACAAGTTGCATTCACAGGAACTTTGACAGGAGGTCCTTCAAGTGCTAGTCTTGTGTGGGGAGCTGGCAAACGGTTTCTGGGTTGAAAATTTCTTCTCGGAACGTCTGCATATGGTGCATGCTGGGCTAATTGTTTCTTTATAGCCACTAGATCATTTGCAAGTTTCTGGAGTAATGGATCAGTATTGGGTCCAGAGGTGGAAGAGGAAGAAGCAGCAGATTTAGATTTAGGAGGATCTCTTTTCAACTTCCCTGACATGATCAGGTCGTCCTCGACACTAACAGCCAGTTCTTGATCCAGAATTAGCGTTCCAAGATTAGCCCTTCTTAGAGCATAACTGACTTTAGGCGTTTGGGCATTCAAAAAGAAACATTTTTGAATTTGATCAACCGGTCGAGTATTTACAGGAATCTTGTTGATCAATCTGTTGAACCGAGCCACAAATTCTCTCATGGGTTCTGATGGATCTTTCTTTATCTGAGAAATCTGGGCAAGCAGGGCATGCACATCTTCTGCCGGCTTGAAACGGCTTTCGAACTGAGTTCTCATGGTAGTCCAGTCGGTGATGGCACCAGCCGGAAGGTGATAGAACCAGTCAGCAGCATTATCCTGTAACGTCTCAACGAACAGTCTTACTGAGACGTCTTCATGTTCAACCCCCAAGACTCCACATGCAACTATGAAGGCTGCAATATGTTCATCAGGGTGTACTTTGCCATCTCCTTTAAATTTTGGGAAGTTCTTTCGGTTACCTCTAGGTAACTCATGCAAAGGCTGCGCAAGAGCCAGGGGCCCGACACATTGACCCCATGGTAATTGTGCCATTCTTCTTGGGAATACGGTTCGGAGGGGAGCTGTAACACCAGCAAGGATCAAAGCTTGTAGATTGGGACTAGCAGGCTCTGAAGGAATACCACCCGTAGGACTTCTATCTTGAACAGGTGGAGTGCTCGTCGAACGAGTTCTTCTATTTGAAGGGAAAGGAAAACCCTGTTGCTCCAAAAGCTGAAACTGAGAATCTTCGATACCAAGGGCCCTTCTCCCTCGAGTGAAACGCGGAGTCGCCAGATCAAAGGATGATCGAAAAATTGCAGTACTGGAATGCGATTTTCCCCAGCTGGAGTCCCCAGCGGAGCCAAAAACTGTTGGTTTTCAAATAGGACTTTTTAGAAGAACAACAGTCAGGGGACAAGAAGTCCCTCCTCTTTAATGGGAGAGGTTCCCTTATTCTGAAACAAACTTATTTACAAAAGTACAGAACATTTTTTTATGGTTAAACTTCGATATTACGAAAGTGTTTTCCACAAGGATCATCAGTTACGCAAGGACTGAGGAAAGGGAATAAGAAGATGAGCAGAATAGCAACATTCAGAATTATAGATAGCAGAATAATTCTTCGTGTATGCGAAGCTTCAAAGGATTTAAGACAAGATCATTTGCGTTGGTTGAATGAGATTAAATTTAAGGACACAAAGTTCCATAAATAACCTTCTTCAGATTTGTTAATCAAGGACACAAAGTTCCTTCTTGGTTGTACAAGATCACTGCACTTGCAAAACTGAACAGTATGCAATCAGAGAGACTAAACGAGTTAGGAACAAAATGATCTTCACAATATTAAAGGAAAACACAGAGACAACAAGAATCAGATAGACAAAGAATGGAAAGCCCTTTTGTATTGATTTCTTTAAGATCTATTTACACTTTCAGCAAATATCCAAGTTCTTCCTCCTGTAAAATGGCGTGGAAAGGCCATTATATAGATTACAAGTCAGTTACTCTTCGTAACCGTTTCTTTTAACTAAAGAATAGTTAAGTACCGCCAATTGCAATACCTTAACTAATTACAAAGAATACGAAAAGAAAGGAAAGAAGAGGAAAGGAAGGAGAAGGAGACAGGTGGCCGGCTACTGGGAGGGACCCACTGTCTTCAGAATCCGCTGCCTGAACTTCTTCAATGACTCAGCTATATCTCTGCCACGAGGGACTGACGTGTTGGTTGCAGACTGAGTCCAAAATCCCAGACATTTCTCCATCTCTTTATCAAACTCGACGTGAGTATGATAGTCTTTGTTTGCTTCTTCAATGGCAGACTGAAGAGAACAAATTTCCTTTATCTTGTCCTTAGAGATGGAGTCTTCCTTGAAAAGATTATCTTTGACAAAAGCTCTGAACTGAGCTTTGATTTCTTGCAAGGACAAGGGAACGCCAGAGTTTTCATCCTGAAGATGACAATGCATATCTTTGAACGCAGCAGCTGCCAGTGTCTTGAAAGCTTCTCCCTTCTGCCAGCTATTCTTCATTTCTCCCACAGCTTCCTCCAGGACTTTGATTTTCCATCCACGCTGTAGACCCAAGATTTTGATAGATTAGCATCATCGAAAATCTTGTTCGCCAGTAAGATGTTCTCATCTGTCTGGCCCATGAGGCGAAGGTCTTGACCAGAAAATAGCCTAAGTCGAGAGATGACGGACTTGATTTATTGCTTGGGACTCAAGGTGGAGAAATTTGAAAAAGCTTCATCTTCGAATAGAGGAGGAGCTAAGTGTGAATGACACTAGGTACGCTGGGGACAGGCAATGGGAAGGCGAAACATTGCGCAGGTTTTCAAATTGCAAGGGTTCGGGCAAAAATAGCATGGAAGAAGATGCGAACAAATGCATTTGGGAATGCTCGTTATATAGCCGTTGGGACGGAATGAATTTAATGCGCATTGAATACACAACCACCAATTTGAAAAAGCATCATATTCGGAATGAGCGGGGAAGCTAAGTGTGAATGACACTTGGTACGCTTGGGACAGGTGAGACGCGAATGCGCGAAACACGCGACTCGGCCGGTTCGGCCGAAACAGGGAGAAGACGCACAAATGCATTTGAAACAAATGGGACGAAAATGTGGGAAAAAGGGGCACGAAGTACGCGATTCGGGTGTTTCGGCCGAAATTGGAACAAAGGGCCCGTTTGGACTTGGGACATTCGGGACGAAAAGTTCCGAAGTACGCGACTTGACTGGCTCGGCCGAAGTTGGAACAGGGCGCATTTTTGAGAATGGGACATTTGGGGCGAAAATGGAACAATGCGGTTCCGTTCGAACTTGGGACATTTGGGACGAAAAGTTCCAGAGTATGCGGTTCGGGAGTTCGGGCGAAAATGGAACGACTCGCACTTTTTACTTGGGACATTCGGGACAGGAAAGTGCGAAGTACGCGGGAAGGATGATTCGGCCGAAATTGGAACAGTTCGCACAAAACGTTTAGGGACACTTGGGACAAAACCTTCCGACGGGCCCGAAAATGAGACAGCTTCGGGGACTTCGGCCGATCGGGGAACAGAATGCACTTTCGTACTTGGGACAGATGGGACAAAAAGTTCCGACAGGCCCGAAAATCACACAAAAAGACCCAAAACACAGATTTTTTCAACTTCACGACTTAGGCACTTCAGAGAAAAACCCTTCAACTCAAAATTTTGAAAATTTTACTCTTATCAGAGCGGGATAATAAGTAGATTATACCTATGTTAAATCCAAATACCAAGTTCTTGGTTTATCTCTAATGAAACATCCAAGTAAATATCCAAGCATTATGTTTACACTTTGTTCCTATCAATTTTTTGATGGTATACTGAACCAACGTATAATTTAGTATCCAACTTCTTCCACAATATTTGACAAAAATGAGAAAATTATAGTGTATCTCTGTTAGACACCATATTATGCACTAATCCCTACATTCTTACAATATTTATGAAGAAAATATTTTTAATATGCATTACATATATGGTTTTCATGAAATAAATAAAATGGTCCATTTTTGAAAAAAATTCCACCACTATGAATATAAAAAAAAAACCTTTCTGTCATGTGAAATCCCAAAATATAAATCCATAATTACGTCTCCCTAAGGCTCATTTTCTTAAATGGGAAAAGGTTACTACAATAATACATTCTTATATCTACGTTTATCCAACTGACAAACATGAAATGTTTGCATGAACTTATGCACATTAAAAAAACACCCATGAAAAACAATAATTTTACCCTAAATGTGCTAATGAATTATCCAAGTGAAAGTATCATTATAATCCTTTGTAAAGTTTCTCCATTACCAAGTAGTGTCACATAGGTCCATGTGGTATACATAATTTTTTGAATTTAAATGGTTCATCGCAAGTACTATGTTAATACTTATTGGTACTAAATACACCTTCCTTGCTTCTTTGAAAATTTCATAGTATGTATAAATCTCCTTCAATGACTCACAAGCCTCTACTATTATATTTGTCAATAAAAATGTATACCTAATGAATGCATTTACAAACTTCTTATACTTTTCACTCTTTTTCTTTAACAAAAATGTGTATCCTTGTAGGTACTCTACATATTTCTTATGTCTAAAGTTTGACGTTCCATGGCTATTAATAATATGTGAATCCTTGTTGTCTATGTACATAAAAATATATTCCTTATGCAACTAGCTATTTCTCCACTTGTTTAATGTGTGTACAATTGTATAAAATTATTTATCATAATTTGTATATTCCTCGCATCATTCAAATTCTCATTACAATATATGATAGTTATATCTTGTCGACTCAACAATGAAGTTATCGATATAATGATTACATGAGAATAAACCTAATTTTTTTTTGTGAAATGTAGCAATGCCAACAATAGTTACTTTATCACCTTCCTTTTTTAGCTTCACAAAAATCTATTATCTATTTTTGGTGTAGAAAAAATATATTTATATCCTCTATCATAGCCTCTATAGTTGGTTTAATCGCGACACTAGAGTTATTGATGATTTTATAGTAAAATATAGCTATCCTATGAAAAATTGGTGCCTCAAAGATTGTAACTTTGAAGTATACTCTATAATCATGCAAAATTTTATCGGATTCATTTTGAGTCCCTCTTTGAAATCCCTAAATTCTTGATGCAGTAACTCCTTCTGCATAAAGATACATTTGTTCTAATTAATAGAATCTTATCATATCACAATATTTGTAAACCCTTATAGATGTGTAGAAGATCATCTTCAGGAATAATACAAAAAATAAAAATATCATCCAAGTACATGATTACAAAATTTACATAAAATGTTTTGAAGACTTGTTTAATTAGATTTATATAAGTAAGTTTGGTGTTTTTATAAACATGAAAGTCACCAAAATCAATTCATGCAATGATGCTTGATTTTTAAACACCATCTTCCATTCATTTCCTTTTCTTATGTTAATATGATTATATATTATCTTTAAATACACCTTGATAAAACACTTCACTCTAATTAAATAGTCAATAGTATGATCTATAAATGGAAATGAAAACTTTTACATGGTGGAGATATTATTTATGACTCCCTAAACCATTTCATATATTCCATTAACAAACCTTATTTTGTGTTAAAACTAGTGGTATTATGCATAGTTTTTTTAGATACGGTAAAAATTAGTTTGGTTTTAAAAGGGACCAAACAACCTTGAGTACAAACAAAGAAAAGATAAAGTGCTTAAGCCCAAGAGAGAAGGCCTCTACCAACGGAAAAAAACACCAGAGAAAAACCTTAAACCTTAAGAGGCATGCCCAACATTATGCGTAATATTAGATAATGTTTTATAAGTTTTTTTCCCAATGGTTCTTGTAAAATTCTCTTGTAATTCTCTTGTAAGGTCTTCTTGTAAAATTCTCTTGTATCCAGGAATAATGTAGCTAATGTAGCTAATGTAGCTAACGGTTTTAGATAATGTAGCTACATATGTATCTAGGAATTCTCTTGTAAGGTCATCTTGTAAAATTCCTTATTTGGAAAAATTGATCCTAGAACTAAATATATGTGTTGACTAATGTACGTTATAGTTAGCAAACCTTTAGGTAACTATCTAAAAACAAATTCTAAAACATCTTCTAATATTTTTTTTAGTTCCCATAATATTACTTTCTCTTCCATAACAACTTCTAACATGTTTACACTTTCTATTTATATGAGAACAAAATATGTAATATCCTACTTTACATTACTTCAGATTTTACTACCGTGGAGAATGTTGTTTTGGTGCTACTTCACTCTTCTTCAATAATGGGTAAAATTTCACTTGCCTCCATCATTTTCCTCTGATTTGGTGTTTATGTTTCCATCATGTTGCACCTTTTGGTTGAAATTTCAAGGTATATCGATTAGTATGTCACAAGTGTCTAGGGGAATGATATTTTACATCATGCATATTCATATATTTTAATCTAAAAATTAAAAAGACATTGTTGTATGAAACCATATATAAATACAAATTCTATATTCTATATTCTCTCTATTTTAAACTTATCCACCATCTATTATGCAAAAAATTTATTAGGTCTTTAACTTTCATGTATAACCTTGTAGAAATTTCCTATATAATTGCATTGCTTCCTAAATAAACTTCTTCTCTAATCAAGACAATCCTATTTTTTTCTAGGTTTCAAAAATACGTGATTGAACATTAATGCTTCTCCAATATTTTGTTCTTGGTCATGGCTTGAAACGAAGTTTTATTTTCCTTACATATTGTGTGAAATTTACTTACCATAATTCTAAGTATGTGGGAAATGACATGCTTTATGACCTATTTCTCTACACCCATAACATGTATCACTGAATGTAAAAACATTTTTGTGACAAAAGGATCCTCTAACCTTGGATGTAATTTCACTGTGTCAAGATGTTCCTTCACTGTTTGATGTTGAGAATTTTTTTTTCACCTTTTGGATTATTTTAATTTCCTTTACCTTTTTTTAATACTTGATAAACCTCCCCCTTCCTATAGTTAAGTCTCTACTATTTGCACACCAACATTTTCTATAAAATTAGTGTATAGTAGTATTCTTATTTCTTGGATTTAAATTCTTACATCGAAAATCATCCTAAATATTAAGTTATAATAATTTTATATACATAGATATATTCTTTTCTTTCTCTTCTACATGTCCAACTCATCTAGTGAATTGGTAAAATTTTGTAGTTTATCATTTCACATTAATCTTCTCTATCCCAAACATTGCAACCTTCTAAAGAAACCATAATGGTAATTTGTGAGCATGAAATTATCCTTTATCTTCACCATAAACCTATTTCATGTATTAATACTATTATTTTCACACTAGATTTTTTGAGTTATCTCCCACCATAAAGACATGTGAAAGTTCAAATTCTTACATGAAAAATTAAACTTGCTTTGATCTTCCATATCGTCATTCTATAAAAATTCCTCCATTTATTTTACCCAACTCATGAGCTATGATTGTTTCAAAAAAGAATAATAACAAAAAGTATCTAATGTTGGATTATTTCTTAATTTAAAAATTACATGAAGTTCTCTCTTTTGTAGACCATCTTTTTCTTCCTCTTGTTCCACATTTTTTTTTTGCATTTTACTTTCAATTTTAAACCTACACTCCTTTTTACATGTTTATTGCTTCATCATCATTATGATCTTCCAAAACAAAACCATTACATTGTCTAGTTGTTATGAATTCTAGGCGAGCTCTTCGATTTCACATCATTTTGTGAAAATATTCACCCCTTGTGCCCTACTTTTGACATCTAACATTAACTTTCCTCTAGTGTGCCAATTTACTTCTATGATATTTGAGACCACAATATATACATGAATTTACCCCATAAAATTATTGATATAAGATGTATATAATGAGATTTTATCCACACAAGGACTATGGAAATCTAGGAACTTACTCTATAACTCTATCACACCCTCCACACAATAGTTACCCACTAGAAGATATTTAGAATTATTTTCCAATGAAACTTAACAATGTACAAAACTATAAAAAATTGGCATGGATTAAGGAAAATAATCCTCTCTTTGATAACAAATGGTATAGATAGGGCTATGGTGATCGTGAAAGACATACCTTACACATTGAATCCATTAGAGTATCACTACAACAAACAAGCACTTTTTACCACAATTATTCTACAAAATTTCTACAATTTAGCATAATTGTAGAATAATTATGGCATCTCTATGATAATCTAATTATTGGTTTTTAATTATTGTGGATTTTCTACAGAAAATTTATATTGTTATTAATTTGTAGAAAACTCACATCTTCAAACCTTCATTATAGAAATTCCACATTTTTTAGAAAATAATATTAGAACTTATTTTGAATATTATCCACAACACTTATACGTGTGACATATTTTATGAAGATATATATTAAATTATAATATTGTGGAAATGCCACATTAAGCAATTTAAATTTTTAGGTATATAAGAAGACTAATATGTAATATGCAAATATCACACTACACTAAACACATGTATATTATAACATGCATTAAGAATATTGATATAAATTTATAGTAAAATAACAAAGCCACATTAAATATTATGAAAATTACGCACTAATATTAAACTTTTTAATGTAAAAATGTGGCATTACCTAGAAATTTTGTTTTTTTATATATTTTAAGGAAATTAAAATTAAGATAGTGTGGATGTACCACATTACCAAATGATATATTTATTATAACATATTTTTAAAATATTAATAAAAACATAGTGTGCAAATACCACAATATATAATGGGAAAATGTAGTGGTGTAGAATTTATTGTAAATATTATCTATTAAATTTTCATTTTTCACATATTTAATATAAACTAATTTAAAGTTATAAATGTGTGGAAACACTATATTACTATTTTATGCATATTTTTAAAATATTAATGTAAATTTTAATTTCATATTAACATTCTTAAATAAAATATGTTTTTTGTTTGTTAAGAATAATTCGAAAAAGTATTTTTTGAGAAGTTGTTTATCCTAACATAACTTAAGAATATTATTAGATAGATTTATAAAAATGTGAAAATATCACACTAAATATGATGGAAATACCACATTATCCAAAATTATTAATTTTTTACATTTTTTTAAAAAACTAATTTAAGAGAATCAAACCATTAAATAACATTATGTGAACCACAAATTTTTTTTACTATTTACAATAACGAAATAAAATCTTCTAAAAAACAAACATGAGAACACAATGTATAAGATGTGATCAAAAGGAGATCAATAAATTCTTACTCTTAGGTAGAAATACCATACTATTGTTGAAAAATACATCAACTATTAACCAAATAAAATTAGAGAACACAATCTATAGGATTGGATCTAAAGGAGATTAATAACTACTATACAAATTATGAATTTTTCTTTTTTTAAATGGTGACTTCTCTATATTTTGTTGACATTTATATTGCATTGTGGAAATATTTATAGTTTTAAATCTTAATGAATAAAATGTTGCTAAAAGTCTTTGCATGCATGTGAATAGAGTTGTAATTTAAATTTGATAAAGAACTATATATACATGTGCATATTTAAACTGTATAAAAAGTTATACATATCAACAACTATTAAAAACTTAAAAAGACTATTGTTAAAATATCTTAAAACCATAATAATAATCTAATAAAATATATTAATAATAATCATAAATTAAAATAACTCTAGAGCCATTACATAATAACTACTAAGTACTCTTAGATATTTTAATATAGACATGTTTGGAATTTATAAATGACTTAAGCTCAAATTATATATTTCAATATTATCATTGGGCACTATTATCTATAATACAATTTCCCTATCAAATGCAATTTATAAAGGAAAAAAAATACCTTGGTAGTTTAACGCAATTTATATTTCATTACAATAAGCTACATGGCAGATAAGCAATGCTAAAGTTGAATAGGTCTTTGTATACTTGCATGTTCAGAAAAAGTTGGGATATTCATGGCATGCATTGGTGGAATCCATAGTTCACAGATCAAAGTAAAATAAATATTAGCCGCATATCAAAACTCAATCGAACGGTGAAGAATTAAAGACCCAACAGATCTTCCATTACTACGCCTTATTTTAAGTTGTGAAGGCCTTCTCCTGCACTACACCTTTGAGGGAAGGCCTTGGTCTACGCTCCTCAGTTGACGAAATACCTTGGCCTACACTCCAAAGTTCTTAACACAGTTGTTATTTAAATTTGTATCTAGATTTCACATGGATCCAAAATAAGCCTTCCTCGATGATATATTGTTGGTCAATAATTTTACCCACGGTTGCTTCCATGAACCTAGGGACATTCTTCATGCACTGTTCATACCTTGCAAGTGAAGCTATATGAAATAAGGAATACCCAGATCATCACAAGATTTGGTTTCAAGATACTATTCTCCATAGTATTGGTCTGTGTCTTTCTTATCCACCACCACTCGCTTGTGCACATGCTGGTGCGAGATTACCTTGTCTTATTTGGGTAGTGGAGAGATGTATGCGGAGAAACAAAACGATTAGATTTCGAGAAGAAGAGAAAATATGTCTGCTTAAAAATGTGGTGGGGTAGTACTAGTAGCAGTAGCAATCAATTGTTGTAGCAAAGAGATTTTTTAAGTATAAGCATGTGAGAGTCTAAGATATTTGAGAAAAATAATCAATGCGGTAAAGCATAGGCTCATGTCAAATTGATGCCAAAGAGAATAAGATTAATTAATAAAGATCCCGATACCATGGAATCCTCTGAAGAGGACGAACTAGAGAGCAGTTCTGGTTCTGCGATTCTTTTTATTTGGGGTGTTTAAAGCCACCTGTAGAGGATATCAATATCGATTTCCCATATTTCTCTCCGAGTTGTTCTAAAAAAGAGAGTAGAATAAATGGGCTTTGATGGAGGATGAAATCCATGAGGATAAAACTATCCAAGCTACCTCAATAGAATTACAATTCACCCGGCCTCTTTACAGGATTACAATTCCCTTGGAAGATGGACCTCCTCACCTAATTTAGCTAGTTGGTCAAAGTCTAGTGTATTTAGATGCTGAGACTCTATATGAAAAACTTCACTTCGAAATGTTTGAGAAATTTTAAGTAAATTATTTAATTTCATACAAATTAGTGCGACACGTATAAATATCTCTATCCATCTCCAACGTTATTTCATGTTCTCAATTCTTTCTTTGCTCATTAGCAATATTTTGTAGGTTGTACGACTAGAGATTAGAGCATATTTTAGAAGGGTAATACTTTTAGTTTTTCAATGATACTAATTTCCTTAACACATTAGTTTGAAATGTATTGATAAAAATCGTTA
Source organism: Taxus chinensis (assembly GCA_019776745.2). NCBI lineage: Eukaryota > Viridiplantae > Streptophyta > Pinopsida > Cupressales > Taxaceae > Taxus > Taxus chinensis. The sequence continues at coordinate 166,494,735 of CM034157.1, forward strand.
TAAATTGAGTTCCACTTTCCTATAATACAAAATATAAAAACGCAGCAGTATTTTCTAAATAAAATATTAAAATGTATTTCACTTTCATGATAGATGAAGGAAGGAGTTTAAGGAAATTAAAGGAAAAACTATTTCAAAAATGAAACCATATTTTAGCAAATCATATTAAAATTCTTAACCAATCACAATTCAGCAACATAATTAAAAAAATCTCCCTCCAACCAAGAACTACCATTTGAAATTAGTATTTACAATTTAAATGAATTTTATTTCGTACATGTTTATGAAATTAATGAAGGTTTTATAATATGCACACAAGCTTCAAATATTTAAATATCAATTATTATTTTTATTTTAGAGTTATATAAACTTTATTTTCTTATTTAAACTAAATTTATATTTTTAATAGTTTTTATTTTAAAATATATATTTTAAGAAGATTTATTAATTTATAGTAATAATATTTTGTCTTCATTTTTTTAGAAAAATATTCACATTTAATAATAGAAATATATATTTGAGTGTATTTCAAATGTAGAAAATCCACATAATGAATTATCTAAGTGAATCTTTGAAATTGGTTGTTAATTGTAACATTTTTACATTTAGAGAAATAAAATAAATTTAGAAATAATTATTGTGGCAATCAAATTGTAGCTTCCACCTACAAGTTCTATGTGGTAATGACAATTGTAGGAAAAATTTGTTGAAATTGCCACAATATAACATCGATGAGAGTTACAAAAATGTAAATTGTGAATTTTCTACAAATATGGACTATATAGATAAACTACAATTTTTTGCAAAAATTGTGGAATAATAACAAAAATAGAAAATGTAGAAATGTTACAAACTTTAAAAAATGTGGATGATGTACAATTAAAGAAATGGAGATTAACTATAAATTTATAAATTGTGGAATATCCATAGTATAATGAAATGTGGAAAATCTACAATAAAAAATTAAAATGTGGATTAGCTATATTTCCAATGCCACAATTTTTTTATTTGAAATACTATATAACCACAAAAATGTTGTTGAAAAATTGTGGCAAAAGGTCTAGTTTGTTCATTCAGTTAATCCTCCATTCTTTACCAAACCAAGTTGTTAGAATCAAAACATGCATTTCATAGAAATATTAAAAGAAACACGACTTGTTATGAAACAAGCTTTGGGTTATGATCTAGTAACTAAAACTATCAAAATGATCTCTAATCTAGTACATGCTTACTAATAAACATCCACTCTTGATTTCAAATTTTTCTTATATCATCAAATGCAGGTAATGAAGATTCCATGCATTGGGACAATGTGCAGAGTAATTCACCTACATATTCACTAAATCCATTTTCATAATCATATCATTACTAATCAATGTTTCATTGATGCTCTTCTTTACATTTGTCTATCTATGAGTTTATAGAAATATTCAAATTACTTGAGATAGTTCATTTACTAATATTACCCTTTTAAGGAAATCGATATTCAAATTTTATATAACCATTCATTCCTCTTCCTAAAAATGTTGTCTCAGATTTTCCAATTGAAAATGCTTTATCTTGAGGAACCAAAAAAGCACACATACACTAATTTCTTGTCTGAATATGCAATTTGGACTTTTACATTCTTGTTAAAAAAGTTTACGACATGAAAAAATTCAAATGGTCCATGTGCACATTGGGTAAAATACACAACAAACATGACACTAGTCAAGGGACAATATGATTTGGATATTCCATACTCTATAATAAGGTAAATTGATAATACATCTCTCATGCTCAACTCTATATCTTTCAGGAGGAACATTATTTTTCTCTAACTCGGAAGAAGCTTGTCAAAAAAATTCATGGCTAAAAGATTCAAAGTCTAGTATATTATGGTTCTTGATGGACCATTAGCTATATGAAAAATGTTATGCCTTTATCTCCAATCCTACATTACAGTACTATGAATTATGATGATATTTCTGTAGGGAATATGTAGATATATATTTTCAACTTTTTATTTTTATCTTTATTTGGCAGAGATTTTATACATTATTGCTTCTGAGTAAAAGGGTTATTTAAACAATAAACCATGGGATTAGGTTGGAATAATTGATGCACTCATGACCAAATAATTGTGCAGATTTTGACAAAAACTAAACATTCACTTAAAAAACATTTAACAACTTATCAGCTCTTCCAATTTGATCATCTTCACAAGACAATATGGCTTAAGAAACTATTCATAGTTATTATCCATTCAAATCATTACCTTCCTCCACATTTTCATGGTTTGCACTTAGTTGAGTTAATCTAATTCCCACAACATCATGTACATTTCATGGAACGTTATCTCAATGCATCCATCATGTGGAATGATTTGCATTCAATCTACCTTAACTCCACTATTGATTTTTTTCAATATCTTATGGTTCAACATGTAAATCCCTTTTTGAAAATTCTCCAACGTGTGATTCTTATCATCCTTCATACGTGTATTCAAATCGGCTCCAAAATAAGTTAGATTCCAAAATTAATATTAAATGACAACCATTAATTGCAGTACCAACTGGCACTCCTTTCACCTATGAATTCTTCCTAGATGTTGTCGACACTAAAATTTTCCTCCGTAATTTCTATTTCATTAATGTATGTATTAGGAATAGGATGTTGTTAAGTGTAATTAGTAATAGCGTCTGATAGAAGATAACGGCGCTGTCAGTACAGTGCCGCCAATAATGTAGAGTACGGTAACAGTCAAAGTACAATAGGAATGTTGTAAAAAGTAAATATTTGTCGTAAGTGGTCCGGTAATGTTAAAATGTCAAAGTTGGGATAAGTAGAGAAGTAGGGTCTACATGATTAGGAATTAGAAATATTATATTGGTAATAAGGACAAGGAGTGAGGTCATAAATATTTTGTGTATTTTATTTGTAAAAAGTCTAAAAATGTGGAACCCATGTGAAATGATAAGGTTTATCTTATCTTAAAAGATAAGCTTACATGTACAGATAAGAGTTAAGGTATGGAATATGATTTGTCAGAGTGGATTTCTTATCCTATCTTAGAGATAAGATGGATAAGCCTGGAAGTTCTATAAATAAAGAGGCCACCCCCCTCATTTAGCATAGAAGGAAGTAGTGAGAAATATTGTATGAAGTGTGTAAAGGAAGCCATCAGTTTAAAGGTGTGTTGAAGAAGCCATTAAGAGGTGTAATTGTAAAGTTTCTCCCATAGTATTGGTGGAAGGCAAGTGAAGTCAATAACACTTGAAGTACCTCATGGGTGAGATTGTAACAATTTCATGTTAATATTATAATTTACTTTGATATTTCAGATTTATCATCATTCCTTCTTATCATAGTCGATGGTATTCTTGTGTTATGTTTGTTGTTGTGTTTCCAGATTACATCCACCAAACTAAAGGCTGTGCATTAGTAAATAATCATAGCACGAGGAGTTCCCGGTGAAGAATTATCATAGTGCCGGATTGGTGATGACATTTTGGTTCCGTTGCCGGGACCATTCCTCGTTGGTGGATTTTCTGGAGAGATATTCCCACTTAGTCAAAAATCAATTGGAGGGTAACCTTGTTTTTACTGTGCATAGTAGTTACCATGGTAAAGTCATTTTTACCGTGAATAGTAGTTACCATGGTAAAGTCATTTTGCTGTGAATAGTAATTATCACATTAAAGTAACTTTTTACCATGAATAGTATTTACCGCAGTAACTTCACTTTTTACTGTGAATAGTGTTTACCACAGTAAAGTCAGTTTTTACCGCAGTAAGTCAAGTTTTACCATAGTTTACCGTGGTCATTTCTATTTTACTACAGAAAGGTGTAAAGTCACTTTCTATTACAGTGATTCCAATTATTTGTGCACATAAGTCTTGTTCATTGTACTTGTGGGTTGGTATTTCATGATGGTTACTTTTGAAAATGGGGAAGATTCCTGTTTTTTCAGCCCAATCTAATGAAGATGCTTCCTCTTTCATTCAAGAGTTTAAACGATCTTGTATTTGTAATGGCCTTATAAGAAGGGAACAATGGACTGAATTTTTTCCTACCTTTTTGGATGGTTCAGCACTTAGGTGGTTTGAAACACTAGGTGATAATGTGAAAAACTCATGGGATTTATTAATTGAAAGTTTTCTTGAAGAATTTGGTGAACAACATAGATATGCAGATCTCATGATCGATATCACAAAGCTATCCCAAGGAGAGAAGGAGAAGATAAGGGATTATCATGCTCGTGTTCTAGAGCTAAGGAGGAAGCTCGATGCCCAGATCCGGAAGGAAGGATTAGCGGATGGTTTGATGAATGGCATGGATAATCTCCTATGTAAGCACTTCATTCTTGGGATGAAACCAGAGATCAAACAACAAGTGAAGTATGACCGCCAGCTACCATTGAACAAGCAAAGGAGATTTCAAGAAGGCAAGAAGAAAGCATGGAAGAGGAGCCCAAATAAATTGTTGCTAAAGTAGAGCCTACACCAGCACCTTTGGTCCAGAATCCACAACCACTCTCGGTGAGCACAAATATTTCTCCTAGTACATCTACTGAGTATGAAGATCTACTCAAAAAGATGGGTCAGTTAACTATTAATCTTCTTCAAGGAAAATAATTTAGTTCTCAGGGAGGAGATAGAGGTCCAAAAAGAAATATTTCTGAAGTTGTATGTTATGGTTGTTACAAAAAGGGTCATTATAAGTATAATTGTCTAGATAGAGCTTCTACATCTGATAAAGGAGATAATGATAAAGGAAAAACACCTGTGAATTATTTTGATGTAGTAGATAAGAGCAAAAATAATGAAGTAGATGTGTTTATAACAAAAAGAAAGAAAGAAAAAGATAATCAAGATGGAAATGATCCTAAGAAGATGGAAGGAGAAACTAGTAAGAAACATAGGAGAAGAAAGTTGGGTGTGCTGGATTTTCTGATTTCACAGGGGCAAGGACCATACTCCATCTTGGAAGATCTGTCCAAAAGGCCTACAAATATTACATATGGTCAACTCTTGGCTATGTCTTCTGAGAAGAGGCGGGAGCTGCGAAGTGGACTCAATGCTCGACGAAGGAAGGAGGTTGAGGTCCCTGTTTTGGAGGCAGAGGCAGATCCCTATGCTCCATAAGATGAGGTATTATGTAATGGTATTTCAATTCATGATGTCTTAGTTGATGGAGGTGCTGCAGTTAATGTAATGACCAAGTCTGTAATGAATATGTTGGGTTTAAAAATTGATCGCCCTTCAACACTTATGTTAAGGTCATTAAATAAGGGAAAAACTAAACCAGAAGGTGTAGTTTCAAATGTGGCAATATCTGTTATGGGTGTTGTATGTGTGGTAGACTTTCAGGTGATGAAAAATGGTACTGTTGCGTACCCAATGTTGCTGGGAAGACCATGGCTAATGAATATTTCATGTAAGAAACTACTGGAATGAAGGTTTCATGACACTTGGATGTGGTAGAGAGAGGGTGAAGATAAACGTGATCCCTCGACATCATAAGGCAGAACCTGTGGATTCAAGTGATGAAACTGATGATTGGACATCCTTTGATTACTCTAGTACCAGTGAAGTGGACACTGAAGATGAAGAAAGTGAGGTTGATGTTTCAGTCATGGATATCCTTCCAGTCACACCAACTCATGACCCCATAAAATTATCTGAAGAAGAAGTTGATGATCGCCTCCAACAAATAAATATTGGTGATGTTGTGATGGAGAGTGAGAAGGAATCCTACCTCCAGCTCTTTTGAAGGTACATACACATATTCACTTTTGATTACAAGGAACTCCATCAAGTAAGTTGGGTAGAACATTCTATTGAGCTGGTAGATGGTGCTAGGCCCTATAAAGAAAATGCCATATAGAATGAATCCTAATTTTTCCAAGACTGTAAAAGAAGAAATAGATAAGTTGCTTGATGCAGGATTCATATTTGTTGTGGAGAATTCAGAATGGGTTTCTCCCATTGTGATCTCAATAAAAAATAATGGGAAGCTACGCATTTGTGTTGATTACAGGAAGCTCAATAAGGAAACAAAGAAGGATCATTACCCTCTTCCATTCTCAGATTAGATCTTGGACGAAGTAGCTGGCCAGGAGTGTTATAGTTTTGCTGATGGATATAGCAGATACAACCAAGTCTCGTATAGCAGAGAAAGATCAGCTGAAGACCACGTTCACCATTCCTTGGGGAACATTTTCTTATAGAGTTATGCCTTTTGGGTTGTGTAATGCTCCAACAACATTCCAACGTTTGATGAATAGGGTGTTTGAACCCTACATTGGGACCTTCATCAGAGTATTTCTGGATGATTTTTACATCTATGGGAGCAAGTTGGACCACCTGCACCAGATGGAGACAAAATTTCAAAGGTTAGATGAAGCACAAGCCTCACTAAACCCTACAAAGTGTGTCTTTGGATGTTCTAAAGGTGTTTTGTTAGGGAATGTTGTATTCAGAGATGGTATTGAAACTGATCTTGATAAAGTTTCAAAACTCAAAGACTTACCATTTCCTATGAATAGAAGTAAGTTGAGATCATTTTTTAGGCCATGTGGGGTACTATAGAAGGTTCATCAAGAATTTCTCAAAGATTGCACAGCCACTAACCCATTTCTTGAAGAAGGATGTTACTTATGAACCAGGAAATAAGGCACACGAAGCTTTTGGACAACTGAAGGAAGCCCTGGTGTATTCACCTGTTTTAAAGAATCCAGATTGGAGCAAGCCATTCATTGTGTACACTGATGCCTCATATGCAGCACTAGGAAGTAATTTGAGCCAAAAGGATGAAAATGGGAATGAACATCCAATTTACTTTGGGAGAAGACAAATGAGTAATGCTGAGGTAAATTATACTGTAATATAAAAAGAGGCTCTGGCTATCATTTTTGCTGTAAAGAAGTTTAAGAACTACTTGCTAGGGCAAAAATTTCTAGTTGTAACAGATCATCAGGCTCTAAAATATATTGTAAATAAGCCTAACCCATCAGGGAGGATATCAAGATGGATAATTTTGCTACAAGAATTTGAATTTGATATTATATATAGGCCAGGAAAGAAGCATGTAAATGAAGATGCACTCTCTCGAGCCTATGATGGTTTAGGATCATCTTGTGATGATGATGATTTCCCTGATGCAACATTGTTATCCCTTGACACAATCCCTAGTGAATACATAGATATTTGGAATTATCTTAATGAATTCAAGTTTCCTAATGGTGCCAATGCAAAGACTAAGAGAAAGATTACTCAAGCCAGTCGTCCATATTCTATTCTACATGGAGTATTATTTCGAATAAGACCTGATGGATAGTACAAGAGGGCAGTTAGACGTGATCAAGGGAAGGAGCTACTAGAAGAATTCCAAAATGGTACATGTGGAGGGAACTTCTCTGGACAACTTACAGCAAGAAGGATCTTGGATGCAGGTTATCACTGGCTCACTCTTTGTAAAGATTTTTATAATTATTGTAAGACATGTGATATTGTCAAACACATGGTAACCGTAAGACTTCATCAGCTCCATTATGCCCTATTCTTCCACTTGGTCCCTTTGAAAAGTGGGGAATAGACATTGTAGGTCCACTTCCAACTACCTCACGCCAAAATAAGTATATTGTAGTTGCCACAGATTATTTAACCAAGTGGGTTGAAGCTAGGCCATTGAAAACAACTTCCATGGATGAGGTGGCAAGGTTCATATATGAATGCATTGTCACCAGATTTGGTTGTCCATTAAAAATTGTAACAGATCAAGGAAGCCACTTCATTAATGAGGTGGTAGAAGCCCTACTCAATAAGTTTTCTATTAAGCACAGGAAGGAAACAAAATACAAGCCAAGCACAAATGGACAGGTGGAACGAACAAATTTTGTGTTGTGTCAAATTCTAGCAAAAGATGCAGCCTTGCAGGTACATAAATGGGATAAGAGGATTCATGCAGCATTTTGGGCATACAGGGCAACATCAAAGTCAGCAACAGGATACTCCCCATTTCAGTTGGCTTATGGCATTGATCCAGTTCTTCCTATTGAGTTTGATATTCCCATGGTTAGAGTAAAGGAAAATGAAAGAATCGATGAAAGTGATTCGGTAAAAGAAAGGTTGGTACATCTTCATTTGCTAGAGGAAATGAGGGAAATAGCTAAGGATACAAGCTATAAGAAGAAGATGAAGCAGAAGGAATACTTTGATCAAAAGATCCGATGGTCTCCATTTCATGTGAATGACTTGGTTCTAGTATACGATTCCAGATACAAAAAAAGAAGACAGAGAAAATTTCTTCCAAAATGGATGGGGCCCCTACAAAATAGCAGCTGTGCATGAAAATGGTACGTACCGACTGGAGGAATTGGATGGCACTCCCATTACGAAATGGATCAACCATGACAAGTTGAAGATTTTCCAAGCACCAGAATAGTCTACTCTAAGGACGGAGTAGAAGCTAGGAAGGGGGAAGATGCCGACACTAAAATTTTCCTCCATAATTTCTATTTCATTAATGTATGTATTAGGAATAGGATTTTGTTAATTATAATTAGTAGTAGCGTCCGATAGAAGATAGTCAAAAGTAAAATAGGAATTTTGTGGTAAAAAGTAAATATTTGTCGTAAGTGGTCCGGTAATGTTAAAATGTCAAAGTTTGGGTAAGTAGAGAAGTAGGGTCTACATGATTAGGAATTAGAAATATTATATTGGTAATAAGGACAAGGAGTGAGGTCATAAATATTTTGTTTATTTTATTTGTAAATAGTCTAAAAATGTGGAACCCATGTGAAATGATAAGGTTTATCTTATCTTAAAAGATAAGCTTACATGTACAGATAAGAGTTAAGGTATGGAATATGATTCGTTCAGAGTGGATTTCTTATCCTATCCTTAGAGATAAGGATGGATAAGCCTGGAAGTTCTATAAATAAAGAGGCCACCCCCCTCATTTAGCATAGAAGGAAGTAGTGAGAAATATTTTATGAAGTGTGTAAAGGAAGCACATCAGTTTAAAGGTGTGTTGAAGAAGCCATTAAGAGGTGTAATTGTGAAGTTTATCCCATAGTATTGGTGGAAGGCAAGTGAATTCAATAACACTTGAAGTACCTCATGGGTGAGATTGTAACAATTTCATGTCAATATTATAATTTACTCTAATATTTCAGATTTATCATCATTCCTTCTTATTATAGTCGATGGTATTCTTGTGTTATGTTTGTTGCTATGTTTCTAGATTACATCCACCAAACTAAAGGTTGTGCATTAGTAAATAATCATAGCACGAGGAGTTCCCGGTGAAGAATTATCATAATGCCAGATTGGTGATGAAAGAACCTCCCCCATAATGACCTTTCATTATGTGCTACACACATGGGTGACACTAATGTACCAACAATATTTACTCAAAATGTAAGTATCATTATCCCTAGTCTCTTTCATTAATTATGTTGATGATTATTTATATGTATATTGTGTATGAGATAGGATAGTTAAGAAATTCCTGATCTTTTACGTAATAGTTTTCATATTGCAGCTCTTTCTGACACGAAAATGGTAATTTACGACCTCTAGCTAGTTTTTTCTTGTTCTTGGAGGGAACCCCTTGAATCTAGTAAATCTCATCATTTCATATCGCTAAAGATTGAGTGCATATTGTTGATATTAGATCTTATAAATGCCATTTTTATACCCATATGATTAGATAATTGTACATGTGTTGTGAGTAGTATAGTTTTCTATTTTATTCTAATTTAGAGAGGCGATGCATATATAGATCAATTTTTGCTTCCATCAACTAGGTGTATTCTCATTTTTCTTTAACGTGTGAGACAAATTACCATATAAACATAATATGAAATTGAAACTTGAAACTTAAACTAAATTATAATTGGTATACATGAAAGTGAAGCCTTAAAATAAAAGTTTTTTCATCTCAAGATACTTTCTTATAGTTAAACATCTTATTGAACAACTATTTGATTATGATATCATATAATCCTTTTATTAATTTCTAAAATATTTTCACAACACATTTTTCTTTCGTATTTATAGCATTAAGTTGTCAACCATTTCAATATATCTTCTCTTTGATGCCACTTTCTAAAAATGAGATTTCATTAGGATTAAGCCACTAATATTGTTATAATATCATAGTGTCACTCTATTAATTTGTTAAGCAATTAATATGTCCTAATTTTGTTATGAAAATTCAAAACTTATATACGTGTATTCATAACTAAGCAAAAAACACTAGGCGGGACAACAGTTTGATAAGCGTATGATCTCAAACACATCAACCAACAATGTCAAGAAAAACATTTTGAAATATCTTATTGGAAGAAATACATTAGATTATAGACGTAATTTGTCAAATATATAAGAAAGCAATGTTAATATCCTTACAAAATGTTATCGAAAAACACATATAAATGTCATAAGTTGAAATCTTTGCATACCACGTGGCCATCACCATAGTCTTTCATGGTTGTGGGTTGTTTCCGTCATACTTAGTCAATGCAAATAGTTCAAAATATTTTTGATGTAATAAACCAAATAGATTTAACTATTAAAATCTTGGATTCTCAATTTTACAAGAAAATAAACAAGATAGAAGAAATCAGCATCACTAAAAAAAGTATTTGGATTGGAGAAAATCTATTTAACTAATTAAACACTACATAAAACAATCACCAATCCGAATAAGAATTATTTGAAAGACGACAAAATTTATATGTCACTATTTTTAATGTAGTTATTACTAGAGATACAAAGCATTCTTATAAAAGACAAAAAAATCTTAACCAAAGCATTACTTTTTCCATGTTCAACAATTATTGTATTCCATGATTCATTTCAGTGCATTTTGATTATAATTGTATAGTTTTATGTAATTGTATTTTTTGGTCGGTTTTACATGCTAATAAGATTTCAATTCTTTCTACTTCTATTCATAAAAGAAATCCAAAAATCCAAAAATTCAAACTCCATGTGTTAGATATGTTAAGAGTGTAGACAACCTTTATGGGAAATAAAAATCCACAAAACATTGCACATGGGAAAAGAGAAATGATGACTAACCCAAAACAATAAATACAAGCATATAACAATTACACCATCTAAAAACAGATAAATACCCGGGCACTAATTTTTAGGTATCATATAAAAGTCCAATTTTCATAACTAAACAGATATTATGTTACAAAATAGGATGTTGCAACATCATCAAATAATGCTATACATAAAGTACCAAGCCAAAACATAAAAAAGAAAGTAGTTAATCATAATAATCAATCATCCAGGAGATTCATGGACCCCTCTGTGATAATTAATCCACCAATCTTCTCCATGGTTGCATTTACAACAATCAATAATCCGGTCGGTGTTTGCCAGCTTGAAGTCGGTGGATTTGTGGTCGTCAAATTCAAATAAGTAACTTTCTGGAATAGTATTTATAATCTGTAAAGAGATAATGACAGAGACGTAGTCCATTCTCGTGCTCTCAAAAGAAAAGTTTTGTTCATGTGGAAGTAAACTTATTCGCTGCAAGGTAAGTCAATGAAATTGAGAATCATTGGATCTCTGTCCATTTCAGAATTGTAGCTGTCAAATTCTAAGAAGCAGACAAAAAGTTGGGCAACCAAACTATTGACATTCTGAGCGATACTTTTGAGGCTTCCCATATCAACACATGATCAAATGTATAGGCATTCACGTAAATGTGGCGGTCGCTGTAATACAAATCTATTTGACTCTGTCTAACCAAGGCAAGCTTTACGTAGAAATATATGCACCTTTCACTCTCATGTGGGTGGCTGACAGTAAATAGCCGGTGCTTTCGCACAGAATCTGGTTAACAGACAAAAAATGCTAAACACTCCGCCCCTTAAGTGGTGACCGTCGAAAAAGAAAACGAATGTGCCGGCAGCCGGCTGGATAGGAGCTTACCATCTTTTTAAGCAGAAAGTGATTTGTCTAAAAATGCATTCCAACCACTTAGTACAATTCGATATAGTAGATCAGACTTAATAACAAAAACAACGGATAGTTTTTAAGACACTTTTAAAAATGGGATATTAAACTACATCTTAAGGGAATACGATAGTTTTCCAATATAGAACAATCTTTTTTCTCACATTATCGCTTGTTAGGGTCTCTATGAGTTGTACGATTGCACACTGTTTCAAAATCGTTCGACCAGAATGATACGACCTTTTGAGATTCTCTTTTCCCACAAGCAGTATGAAACTCTAGATTGGCTTTCTTAGAGGAAGAGAGAAAGCCTTCGGGCATAATCAATTATAATATTTAGAGCAACCGACGAACCTTTTCTACAAAATATGGTAGATGAGGAAACAATGCTCATCCTTACCCATCAACATCTTGAATCACTATCCAAGTTGAGGAAATTAATTTTGCATGTCAGTGACTTTAGGGTTTGAATTCTTCTACCATAGAAGCTTTCTACTGTTGGGACCTTTTCCTTCTCTTCTTGAAAATCCAAAGCTCCAAGTGGACAAGAGAAAAACTTGTCCTAGTTTGGCATCTAAAGTTTGAATCCTTCATAGTCTAGAATTTTGAGTCGAAAGGGGTTATGTCTATCGCACTTTGTAGACCTAAGCAATAGTAGTCCATGGAAATGCTACCAAAAAGTGTTCCTATCAACCAAGATGTGAGCATATCAGTACTGTAATAAAAAATACAACAGATAGTTGTCTTTGGATCTTAATAGCTAAGCATTTATCCCAAGGTATTCCCGATGGATTTTTTAATATATTTTCAGTCTACGAATTGAAGAGGCAAATCGTGGCATTTAGGCCGAAACATGTTTTGGCGTACGGAGGTAACAGTTACAAGGTTCTAAACAAATTACACGACCACAACTTCATGATTTTTTAGAAAAGAAGCCTTGAAAATCTACATTAACTTTTCCAAAGATCAGATCAAGCCTATCTAATGTCTTTATTAAAAAAATAGCTATCTAGGAAATTAACAAAAGTATAGTTCATATGCAACTCGTAAGATGTGACCATATCGTGTGTAAGCAACCGATAAGGTCGTCTTTCCAAAATATTCAATGAGCTAATGCTATTTTCCACAATATCTTATTGCCACATGGAAAGAAAATAATTTTCATGTCATAGACTTTAGTTGATTTAGATGGCAGGATATGTCATCTGGAACCTCAAATAGGGTTGGCGTGGGAGGTAATAGCTACAAGGTTAAACAAAGCAAACCACAATGTTCATGAGTTAGAAAATCGAGATTGAAAATCTCTAGAACTTTTCCAAAGATAGGATCTTTATCTAACGTTACAATTTTTAGAAATAAATTAAAAAAACTTTATGGTTTTAGCATAAATAACCTAATTTATCTTCTAGAATCAGGTCTCCGGTGAGTTGAAATCCATTCGTGGAGTAGCTAGATCAGTCTTAATGACAAGAACAATGGATAGTTAAATCTAAAAATGATGCTTATATTTCCTAGAAATATGATTATGTTTTTTAGATACCTAACCACTCCAAAATTGAAAATATCGATTGTTTAGGGTTTCATACGTTTTATACGGCTTAGCCAGGATGAACAAATGATTTTGCAGCCTCATCAGACGAGCTCCTGGCATAATTTTTTCTACATGCACTTGCATTTACGTTAGCTTTCCCAAAGAGAACCCCTCCAAAATCATGATTGAGAGTCTCAACACTATAATGGCTTCACAACTTGCATAGAATGAGAAGGAATACACTCGTACTAGTGGGACCTCCAAGGAAGCAACCAACGATGTATTTTTCCAAAATATTCTACGAGGTAATGCTACTACCCACAATATCTTATTACCAATTGAGGAAATTAATTTTGCATGTCATTGACTTTAGTTGATTTATATGATAGGCTTTTTATTTAGGACCTCATTCCCTCTAAAAGCATGCTTCAAGTTAAAAAAAACTTGTTCTAGTTTGGCATCAAGTTTGAATTTGTCTAGAATATTACGAAAGGGGTTTTTCTATTGTAATTTGTAGACCTAAGCAATGTAGTCATGGTGCTACATAAATCCTCAACCTATTATACTTGTGGTTCCCTACTCATTATGTCCCCTTGGACTCATAAGTGTGTAGTTTTGGAACATACAACTCTTAAAATCACATTCTAGTTGGATTTTCCAAGCCTTCATGTTCCTGTTATCAAATTTTTCCCCTCAGGAAAAATTTGATCAAACACAACCTTGTAGAGAAGAAAACTGACAGGTTGGTTCAGTCATGCGAGCTCACATTTCAATTCCAAAAATCAGGTTGCAGGCAGACTTGACAATAGAAATGCAAGGTCGAATCTTGAATGGCCAAGGGAATGTCAAAGGAGATCAGAGGTCAAGTGGATGAATGGAGAAAGGCTTGAAGTTTTCAGACTTCACATTTTCAACATTTTTAAGATAATGAATGCAGGAAAATTTTGAAAAACTTTGAAATGGAAATTTCTGAAATTCTGAAAGTCTAAAAACTTAGGCTTTCAGGTTTCAGAGTTTTGGATATTCGAGTTTCAGAACTCTCGAGGCGATTTGAAGGATGAAAGATTCTGAAAGGTGAAAAGTTCTGAAAGTTTAAAAATCCAAAATTTACGACTTTCAAGTTTCAAAATTTAAGAGATTCATGTTGCGGAGTTTCAGAACTCTTGAGACGATTTAAAGGAGGAAATATTCTAAAAGGAAAAAAAAATTGAAACTCTGAAATTTCAGACTTTCAGGTTTCGAAGTTTTGGAGATTCAGGTTTTGGAGTTTTGGAACTCTCAAGGTGATTTTAAGGAGGAAAATTTCTAAAAAGCAAAAAGTTGAGAATTTCGAAAGTCTGAATTTTTTAGACTTTCAGGTTCTAGAGTTTTAGAGATTCAGGTTTCAGAGTTTCGGAACTCTCGAGGTGATTTGAAGGAGGAAAAATTCCTGAAGATAAAACTTTCTGAAATTTTGATAATCTGAAATTTCAAATTTTCGGGTTTCAGAGTTTCGGAGATTCGGGTTTTGGAGTTTCGAAACTGTCGAGGTGATTTGAAGGAAGAAAATTTCTGAAAGGAAAAACGTTCTAAAATTCGAAAAGTCTGAAATTTCAAACTTTTTGGTGTCAGAGTTTTAGAGATTCAGGTTTTGGAGTTTTGGAACTCTAGAGGTGATTTGAAGGAGGAAAATGTCTGAAAGGAAAAAAAATCCAAAACTTTTAAAGTCTAAAATTTCAGACTTTTAAGTTTCGGATTTTCAAACTAGAATTCAGAGTCAATTGGCATACATTTTAGACACTCTCGAGTCCGATTTGAAGAAGGAAACGTCTGAAAGAAAAAAACTTATGAAATTTTGATAGTCCAAAATTTTTGACCTTCAGGTTTAAGAGTTTTGAAGATTTGGGTTTTTGAGTTTCAGAACTCTTGAGGTGGTTTGAAGGATGAACAATGACCAAAACTCCAAAATGGAAAGTTATGAAATTCTAAAAGTCTAAAATTTCAGACTTTCGAGTTTTGGAGTTTTGAAGTTTTCGTGCACCCAAGCAGATGTGCAGTAGCCTGACTTCCAAAACAAAAATGTCTGAAAGTCAGAATTTCAAGATTTCAGAGGTTGCATGCATTTCAGACTTCAGAAAAGGAAGATTAGCAGTTCACATTTTTGCATAATGACCACCCCCCGACCTTCAGATGGCCATAAATTTTGACTGGGAACTCAGATTTTCTCAAGAAATGACTTTTTGGAAAGCTATCAGTCTTAATTTAAGTTAGACTAAGTTATTCAAAATGAAGAAATATAGTATGCCATTTTATAGGATGTTCCAGGTTTCTACCTACCACAATGATGAAGTATGGGCTTCCTTTATTTCTCAACAAGGCATAGTACATGGAGGAATAGGTTTGGCAGTTTCACCCATCATTTTTGTAGGTGAATTCAATGCATTTAGGGTGGTTGAAGCCAAATTTCAAATTCCTCTCTCTTTATTATCTCATTCTTCATATATATTGTAAGGAAGAGCATTTTTTTGTTGTTGGATAATTTTTCTTTGTAACCTCCTATCTTCCCTTGTCTATAAGTGAATTTGTGGAGTTCAAACCTCTCTTTCAAGCTTTAATGCAATCTTGCCTCTTGTCCATTGTAATGCACTCTATCAAATATGTGGATGAATTTCAGCCCTCTCTTATGTTCATTGTTGTCTTCTAATCTCTCATTACAATATTGGTTATATGTGGATGGTGGTTGTACTACATTTTTAATGGTTTGTGTTTAATGGTAAAGAAGGTGTTCAACATTCCTTTGGTGCATCATCCTTGTCATTTTAGATTTAGTTTCTTGTAATCTTCTTAAGCATGTCTCCTTGGAAAGTTAGAGTAGGTTTTAGAGTAGATCCTCTACAATTTGAATGTGTGCATAATAATAGATGAATATGAATTAGCCTTCATCTAGACAACTTTCGCAGTTACAAACTCCAACACTTAGAGAAAAGCTCCATGTTATGTAATCAAACTGAGAGTTTCAACCCATCGTGTTGCATACATTCATGGGTGCTGTGATTACACATCAACAGTGCCTTGTGACCACATTTTGTACCTTGTTTCTTCCTTAGTAATCCAGGGTATAACAAGAAAACTACCTTAATTCGATACTGCAAGACCATGACAATGTCTATGTATTTAGATCAACCTTTATCAAGAGCTTCAAGAAACCACCCCAAAACCCATTTTCAATGCCAATTTCTAGAGCATAAGATTTAGGATTATGCTTTGTTATCTGAGCGTAACAAGAATGTATCAAATCCCAATGTAACACCTGTTTAGTCCTCTATAAAATATGGTTGGACCACTGCGGGTTGTAAAAATAGATGTAAAAATTTTCCCATTCTTCTTCCTACTCCTGGAACTTTCGAGAATGTTAAACCACAAGCTACCCAATTATTATTTGCGTGTACACTTCCTAAACCCGTTGGAACTCTTACGTTCAATATTTATTTTTCTTTTTCCTCTCATTCACAGGAGATGTTGTCAACTATTACACCACATCCTTCTCCTCCTTTTTGTGCGTCAATAGAGTTAATGATTTTTCAAACTTTTTTATAGGATAAGGGTGACTTTCATTTTATGCCTCTCCTTCTAGTTTCTCCTCATAAAATTTGATCATGGTTCTCATTGAGGAATCCTTTCCACCTCAAGGAAGGAAATTTTATACCTCCTACCAAATGAAAAGTATAGTTTAGTGATTTTTTTCTTTCTAACTAGCAACAACTATTGCAGAATACTTGTGACACCCTTATGGGTTTGAATTTGTAGGATATGTATATGGATGATCATTTGTAATGAATAGATTCTCTAATAATGTTATGGTTCTAACAAAATCCAATCACAAGTATACTATGCTAGAATTTGGGAATCAACTTCCATAGATGGACATTCTTTTTTCGCAAAATGTTGAGGTGGTAGTTGTTTTTCTATCCACATTCACTAAAGTTATCTAGTAGATTGTTTAGCTGTGACTAGTATTCATCAGCCTATCTATAGAGGAATTATTACCTCTATCACCCCTAAATGGTGGCACCAATCCAATTTTTTCCAATTTGTTCCTCTTTATCTCATATTTTCATCCATTTCAATGTTAACTAACCTTTCTTACATGACTGTTCATATGCCTTTACAATGAAAGGAGGAATTTTACTTTAAATTCACATTTAATTTCTCTAATCCACACTTATAACTCTCTATAACATGTCTAATCATCATACAAACACATTGTAAATCACCTACACATTAAAAACATATTTACATATCTTTTACATGTTGTAGGATTTGAATTATATTTCGGAGGTAAATAATGAATTTGAATATTCAAAATTCTTAGCCTCATTGATCTCTTTCTTAGGACATCATCACCATCCATCACACTTTCTTTGATCTCAAAACCATGGTTAGGATGATAAAATGTAAATTTTTATGCTCTTTGAAGATGTCGTGCATCATACTCCCAAGGTGGAGAAAAGTATCCGTGTACTTTGTCTACATATTCATGTCTTAAGCTGAGTCTTCATCATATTTTCTATTCCCTAGTCTTATTTTTAATATTCCATTTTCCATGTGTGCCTCATAACCACCTGAATTCCATATAGTAGTATTTTTCCTTGCATTTTCCCTTACCTTGCTTCTTTGCTTCTTGAACTCCTTTAGATTTATCACATTCATGCTTCCTACGTTTGTACATTCACACACAAACATCAAAATAGAAAAAATATACTATCCTTCATCTTCCATGCTTCTCTTCATCTCTATTTATCTTTCCCTCTTCATGTTCTCATTTTTTTCTTTTCTTAAATGGGCTAAACAATTTCTATGTGCTTCATTTTCTAGTCTAATTCCTTGTTCTTGTTTGTTCACCATGACAAAAAGCTCCTCTATACATGAAAATATAAATCTTCCTTTCCTTAATTTAGATCATATTGTGACTAATAAACCATCATTCCTTCATCTTTAGCTGCAGTTTTCACCTTTCCATCCACCACATTTGGTAAGATTTCCAATATATCATCTTCCTCATCCATAGAAACCTCATCACATTATTGTTTCTCATCTTTCTAGACATTCTAAAATTCACAAACGGATTCATCTTGTACAATTTCAAGGAATTCACTCAAAAAATCATCAATATCAATCATTAAACAATCAATTTTGCTTACCTTTCTTTCACTTTTTTTGTTGCATCTCTTCTTCAATTTATGAAATTTTATTGTTCTTCAACGGTTCATCCTCTTTTTTATTCATTTCACACACTCATATATTTTCCATGCTTGTCTTTTTTCTTTTCCATACCATCTTCATCTCTTTTTTCTTTTTTTCTGTCCTTAAGAATCTTGATTTCTCTTATTTTCCTTTTCCTTGTTCTCTTGACCTTTCCTTCATTTTATTTGGTTTTATCTCTTCTTTTTTTTTTGCTAGTTCTTGCATCCATTTAGGTACTTTGTGTCCATGGTTCTTCACTTAATTTAAGCTATCTTGATGGCTCTTTTCCCCTTTCACCTGCTTAACAACTTGTTTCTCTTTATTTTTATATTGCTTCATCTTCATTTCCTCTTTCTTAATCATCTCTCTTAATTACATTCTCTGATATCTTTTCACAATAAAATTTATAGGCCATTTTACTATCTTCTTCATTGCAAATTCAATCATAGTGTTTTCTTTCATCCCGAACTCTCTTAATCTTTGTAAATATTATCTCAAATTTCTCATATTTTTTTCCATTCTCTCTTCTTTCCTCTTCTCTCTTCTTGTATTCTTAATTCTTATTTCTCTTAATATCTTCTTATTCCTACTTATGGCTATTCAATTGAAACATATCTCTTACTAAATATTCTTTATACATCTCTCTTTTTTTCTTTCCAAGAAATTTCTCTTCTTTCTTTTCTCTACATCTCACCTAGGATTACAACCTGGTCTGTCGGTGTCTCTCACTCTTATTTCACTCTCAAACTCTTTTTCATCATACTATTCACCTGAAACTTTCATCCACATAGTCACAATTTCCATGTTAGCCACAATAAAGAATCAATATTCTAATTTTAAATAGAAAACTCACACTGTGATACCAAATGATGCAAAGAAAAATACATTTCATCATGCATTCAAATATGTTATGAGGAATAGAAAGCAACCTTACACCAAGCTCTTCAGATGAGGATCTTTAGCAAAATCCTTAAATGGATCTTGTTTTCAAAAATTGACAAAAGTCACCTTATGTAGCTTTCAAAAATACCATAATCTATTCTATAAACCTCATAAACTACATCTCATGTAATTTTAACAATCAAGTTGATCATTTTTCATGAAATTTCACTTTTCCTATTACCGTTCATCTCCATGCCTTCACTAGTTCCTATCCCAAACTAGTGGCTTTCTCCATTTTATCCTTCAATGACCTCCCTTAGTTATTGTATCATGGAACACACATAAATAAAATGTTAATTCATTAATCAACTTGACATAAAAGGAATCAAACATTCAAACTTCACTTATTTTTCCAAAATTATCATTCTTGTGCTCTCACGAACAAATTTTATGCGCAATCCCAATTTCTCTACAAATTTTCTATCTTTTATAATTATCTACAAGTAACATATGTTCCAAATTTTGAACATTTTCATTATTTCATTTAAAATTTAGGATTATTTTCCTGGGAACACATTATGTCAAATAGTTTTCCTACATTCTTAGTTCAGATAGGAAATAATTCACAACTAAAAAAAACTCAGATTTAATGTAATATATTAAAACTCCATCTGGATAATGACCTATTCCACCTAAAACTAAATTTTTGATTCATTTACAAATTTTATGTAAATTTTATCATTGTTGTCCTGAATCAGATCATTAAAACCTGCATATACAGTCACTGTATTAGATTTCAAAACAAGAAACATGTAGTTCAACTCGTCCTTTCAAAACTATTACTATAAGGGTTCAAAAATGACTATCTAAATGCAAATATTCAAATAATATAAGATCTTGAATCAAAACATTTAGACACATTCATGAAAAGCTAAGATATCAAACCAAAAATAGATTTTATTATGTATATAGTATGATTTTATTACAAAATTTTGATTTTCACTTCCATCTCTCCTTCTGATCTCCTCCTTCCTTGAAAAATGTATTTTTCCACCTCTTATTTCCTTCCTTAGAAGGTATTCATCCCACCTTCTCTTAACTAACTTCTATGATTTGAATTATTTTCTCTTTGTCTCAAATTTTCATCAATTTAAACCCTAACTAATCTTTCTTACATGATTCTTCATATGCCTGTACAACGAAATAAGTAATTTCACATTAAATTAACATTTTATTCCTCTAACCCACACTTTGGAATCCCTATAACATGTCTATTCATAACTCAAATATATTATAAACCATGTAGACCCTTTCAAACCTCTTTACATCTCTTTTACATGATTTAGGATTTGAATTACATTTTGGAGGGAAATCATGAATTCAAAATTTTAAACTTTTTATCCTTTTATTTATATTTCATAAGACCTTATCACACTTCATCACACCTTATTTAATCTCAAAACCATGGTTAGGATGATAAAATGCTAGTTTACATGCTCTTTGAAGATGCCCCTGAATCACATTCACTAATTATTTTCTTGATTTACACTTGGGAAAAGCCTCAAGAAAATTTTTCCTTAGCTGAGATTTGTTCATATTAGGAAAGGGTTGCACTATGTGTACCAATATCACATTGCATATAAGTAGCATTTTTTTCCTTCGGTGTTGTAATTCTAGTCTCGTCTTGAGTAAATTATCCTTCGTATTTGTATTTTCATTGTCTTTGTAATGGGTAGACAAGCCTTGTGAATATAATTGGGGTGTTTCATCTTTAAATGATCTTATTAATAAATATAAATGATACGAGTGGAAGCTATGTTGTAAGCTACCTACACATTAGACTCTTGACTGTGAACCCCTTAAACCCCTCTAAAATAATGTGTTATCTTGGCATTAAGTATAAAATTTTGGTTGAGTTGCACAAATATTGTTGGAGATAAGGGTGTTTGATTACTCCTCTTGTGACTTTAGTAGGGTTTTGAGTATGGAGAACAAAAAAAAAAAAATCGTCGTACCTCCTTAAGGTTATCAGTGAATGAAACCTTGAAATACGTTACCTAATAATAATTTGCGTATCTTACAATGCCTTTGGATGTGTCAAATGAGTTGGAGTCATCATTGTTATATGTGCTTAATGTTTTAGTGGTTATTGATAGTGAAATGAAATGTTTGGCATGAAATCACTCAACTTGGAGTCGTGAGACCCTAAATGTTAAGAAAATCTTGTGTAACTTTATATTAAAAAAATGTAAACAAAAGACCAAAGTAATAACGTAAATGAAATAAGAGCAAGAGTAACTTAGATGTATGTTTAGGAGCATCAAGATACTAAAATTTTAGTTACATTAATTAGAATTTTTGTATGTTGTTAAAAATAATGAGGGGTAAATTTATCCTTGTGAGATTAAACTTTCATTAGAACAAAAATTCATATGGAAAACAAAACTTTTGACGTTTAAATATTAGAAAAGACTCAAACCAAGCATTGAATGATAAAAAATTCAAAAAATAAATAGACATTCCCTTTAAATCTTTATATTACTTCCCTGACCTCATCTCTATTTCTCCTTTGTAATGAAGGTAAAACTAAATTTCAAGTAAACTCATTTTAGGGACAACCCTTGGCATAAGATCAAGAATTAGGCTATTTACACATGTTTAAAATGAATATTATAAAAAATTGCGTTATGAAAACTATTATAATGGAGAGAAAACCCAATTTAAGTGTAATTAATAAAATTTAGAAGTTAAATAGAACCACTATAAGTAAAATGCTACAAGAAGAAAAAAATTAAATTCTAGTTTAAAGAGGAATGAAGGTTTAGATGTTAAGGTTTAAAGAAATAATTAAGGTCAATAAGTAAATAGATATCTAATAAATATGTAAAACATGAAAGTGTTATGTCCTTGAACTTCCCTATATGTAAGTTTTTATTGTAGTTGAATCGTTATTGGGGAAAAAATATGGCTTGATGTGAATCATGTTCAAATTGTACTTTATTTGTGTGTCAAAATTGTTGTCGTGATATTTTCTACCTTCAGCAAAATAGTTTCCACAAACAAAACATGATCGAACACATGTATAATTCCCAAACATATATTTTAAAGAGCTTAAATATACCAAGGTGCATGGCATCCATAGTTTACCTAATTTTAAAAAAATTATAACATTTTTAAAGATTTATTCACTAGTCAAATTTAAAATTTATTTTTGGCCGCCAAGTGAGACACCATTATATTGTTTAACATGAAATTTGAATTCCCCTAGTGGTAAATAGTGATTATATAGACTAACTTCATAATATGTGATTATTTGGGCTCAATGTGTTTCATGATATAAGTATTCACAAAAAAACCATATGGAGTGGTGGGTGACTAGTATTTGCATTAAGGTAAAAACTAACTTGATATTTTATACACTAAGATTATATTATTGATAAGGAAATGTATGAACATGCCATTTTCGAATAGCTATTACATGAATGTCTATAGATGGTAGCCAATCAGGTAGGGAAGGGATATTTTAGTGATAAATATATTAAGGGTTACATGAATGGGAAAATTCATGGTGTATGCACATGGCTATAGAATAAGAATATAGAGTTCAATCACTCATCTCAAGAAAGGGTGATGAAAAAAATGATCCATAAGAACATATGTAAAATTAAACATATTCAACATGTCATATAGACATATGGAATGATGGTTGTCCTATGTCCCTTTCAAAAAAATGCTCATGTATAGGCCATACATTGATCGTTAACAATTTCACATATTTTTGTTGACGAAAAGTAATTATGTCACTATATAAATTAGATAATTAGTCTTACAACTAAAAATATCATGTACCATGAGTATGATCAACATGATTATATATAGAATTTTGTCTTGAGTACTCATAGTAAATTTTAAATTTCATTTTATATTAGGAGACTATGGTGTTTTTCTTCATGGGACAATGTAAAATTATTTTCGTATGAATAACTGACATTATGAAAATAGATAACTTTATTATGATGTAGACTATTGGTATATATAGCTTATGGGAATAATATTATTCACATATTACTGGATTGAAATATGATTCAATTTCATGGGTTTTGGTTGTTTTACTACATAATAGGATCTAATAGAATAATAGGAGGGAATACACTTGACTAAATTGTGTACTTATAGGGAACCTATGTATTTTAACTACTTTTTTAATGTAGTCAAATTTCAAGATTCAATGTGAAAAATATGGAATTAAAAATATCCTATGTATATATGGTCATCCTAATATTATTTTAAATGTTCTTATGATCATAACAAATAGTAACAACAGTGTAAAAAGACAAAATCCACCCAAAAATGGTAAAATAATGTCTCAAATATTGTTTTATCACTTCATATTAAAGGTTTTTTTCTATGTTTTTATATCAATTTGGTCTCTTTGAGTTTACTTGTTAGTGTGAATTCATAGCACCTCCAAATCGACCTTCATAGCTGCTATTGGGAAATGGTCAATTTGGTGTGAATGCACAACAAGGAGTTTTCCCTAAGTGTGGGACCTTAAAAATTGGGGAAACTCTCTAGATTGAGGCTGGTTACTACTCCTCTATTTAGGTGTATGCATGAAATTTGTAGAGGTTTGATTCAAAATCCTACTCTAAAATCCAAGGAGATAGAGTTAAGAGAAAACATGGAAATGGGAAACAAAAGTGAGAAAAAACAAAATGGTGATACACCAAAGGAGTGCTGAACTTCTTGTTTTGCAAAAATAGACACAGATCATGAGGATGCAACATCAAAACATGCACAAATTTCCAAAATGCAATGAAATATCAGAAGGAAACAAACCAACACAAGAGAGGATTGAAAAACTCATTCACAGAGCATGCATTGTTATTTCCAGATTTAATACAATACATTGCAATAGCAAGAGGAAAAAAAAAAACATGCTACAGTCCATATGGGAGGTCTAAAACTCCTTCAAATCTACCTGCTAAGGAGAAAATAAGAGCTTGCAAGAGCAAGGACGTCCAACCATTACAAAACGAGCCAAAACTGGCTTTTAATGATGAAGTAGAAAGCATGGGAGAAGAAAACGTGTGACAAGTGATTAGAGAGCTCAACCACCAATCAGATAAATTAAATTCACCTGGAAAGTGATGGGCTTCATGGAAAATCAAACACTCCAAAGTATATTGCTTCACAGAGCGAAAAAATGACCCATACTTCATTGATTTTAGTGGTTGGGAGACCATTTCTATGTTTTTACATGCCAGAGACATTTCTTCAAATTTTTTTCCCACTAATCTTGACCAAAAAAAAAAAAACTTAAGATTACATCGTGTAGATAATTTCAATATCTTTCCAACGATATCAAAATCATGAAAATCTGAGCTCTAGTGCGAAAGATATGCCCTTCTGAAGATTTGGGAAAAAAACGACAAAAATAGGGAAAAATTCGGGTTCGCGGGCCAAAATCCTCCCTTTTTCCATATTTTTTAAAATTGGGAAATTTTCCAAAAATCCTCCACACCCCACTTTACCGATGACGCATGGTACCTTCTGGTTGATCGGTGGCAACTTCAAAACAAGATTTTTCCCCTTTTACTCGCGAGGGAAAATTTCTAAAAGTTCTCTGCCGACCTGACCTCCGCTACTGACGTTGACATGTGGCACCATCCTATTAGTCGATGGAAATGTGGGTTCATTTCATGCCTTTAAGTTTTTACGCCAAAAATCCAAAATCTTCAACTTTCCTTCAACCCCCGCCTTGGTGCTGCCGACGTAGACTTGACACGTGGCACTGTCCGATTGGTGTGGGGCCTTAACCAATTTTTTCTTCATTTTCCTTTGCGGGATCGCGGGCCAGATTTTGAATTTTGAGTTTTTAGCCAAAAAGGCTAAGTGTCAAAATTTTCTCCCTGGCCCCGCAAGTCCATTTCATTTCTTTGTCAGGCCTGTGGGAAAAAATTTGCCTTTGTGCCCTTTTAACCCCAAAAGGGGCTAAGTGCCAAATTTCTCTCTGCACCTTTGCCAACTCACCAAATTTCCTTGAAAAAATTCTTCCCCTACTCCGTTTTGCCCCGAGATTTCCTGGCACAATTTCCTCCTTACCTCTGCGGGCCCGCCCAGGGCAAATTTTCACTGCTAACTCCACCGAGCCATAACTCAAAAAATACAAGGAGTTAGGATGACTTCTTTACCTTTCTGGAAAGGTGAAAAAATTATCTATCTGATGAAGTCATACCCAAAAAATTTTGAGTGCCTGAAGCATGCAAAAAATCCATTTTAAGTACCAGCAAAGGAAAAGGAGGAGGAGTTAACAAAAATAAGCATGGGCTTATTTTGGATAACAATTTTGGTGACTCAGAGGGGTCATCTTCCTGCTAGATGAAATGACCAGCTACCTTGAAGCCTCCATTGGGCATGGAGTCCTGAATGATAGCCTGATAATTGATCTTCACTTGGAAAACTTCCCTTTTAGGCCTCTTGGAAACCACTGAAACTGAAACCGGTTGTGACCAAATGCCAAGACAATGCACTGTGCAAGAGCAAAAATAGCACCACAAAAACTATGTACAAACTGAAAAATCATACATACCCCAAGTGGGATATGTAGAGTGTGCACAAGCACTTCTTCTGCTGAAATAAAACCTACCTACACTACTCTAACTAGAAGCAAAGGTGAACTAAACAAAACCTGCAACTGGTTGTGCAAAATAGCTTCCTTTCTTCAAAATGGGCAGCCATGTAAATGATTTGGAGCTGATCATGGCTGGTTGGATGAGTGGAAAATCAACAAGAAGCTGGTCTTCTACCCAAATTAGCAAGGTGTCAACTGAAAACAAATTAGATACCTCTTTTAGTTGCTCTGCATTTGGATTGAAGAGGCATTGCAGTTGATCCTTGGCACTTTGATGCTCATACTCATGCTCAGAAGTAAGCATGACTGTTGGAAACTCCTCCTTTGGCTCCAATGAAGCCAAATACTTGATTGGGCAAGGTCTGATCCATTGAATGTGCCCATAACTCTGAATTTCTACTCCACAAATGGAGTCATCTTGTAAACCTTCCTGAATGAATGGCGTGGAAGAAGTGGTGAAAATATCTTGCTCTTCCCCTTCCTTTTCCCATGAAGCACATGGAAGATTTAAATCTTCCAATCTTGGTTCCAAAAGGCTGTTACAAAATGCAAGTTATTGTTCTTCAATGTTCTCCTTCGTGGCAGCGGGCTCTTGATGCTGAAGAATGAATGGTGGAGAAGAGAATGTTGTAATTTCAGCTGGCTCCTCATCCAAACATTCTTCTAAGTCTGATAGGCAATCAAACTCTTCAATGTCCCGCTGCAACAAAGTCTCTTCCTCTTGCATGGTGGCCTTCAAATCTATGTTTTCTTCACCATGTGTAACTTCATTTTCAAACATGAAACTTGTTAATTCGAACTCATCCAAAAAATCAGATTTTTGGAGAGATGAAGTGGGAGAGAAACATGAAATTTCTTGTGCATCTTGCTCATAATTCAATGCCTTTGGACCTGTTTTATTCACCTCCATAATGGCTTCATCAATCAAATCAGCCCCTTCAAATGAAAGCAAAAATTTATCAATGATGCTTCCTTCTTCGACTGATACAAAATCTAATCTGATTTCTTCCATTGGCTCCTCTTCAATGGGCTTTGGAGCTGATTTTTCTTCCTCCATGATGACTGATTTGGCAGCTTGGATTAGATCAAATTTTCCTTCGGGAAAAGTGCCAACATGGACACCAAACTCAGCACAAACAAACTACTGGTCTTTTTTCTCTACTGCTGTTATAAAATCAGCCTTATCCACCACTTGTCTTTCAACCCCAACTTCCTCCTTTGGCTTCACCATCAAGGGGATTTTTGTTATCCCAAATTTAAGAGCCAAGTTCAACAAACTTTTAATCTTTTCATCTTTGTTTAACTCTTCTTCTTGTTGCTGTTCTCCTTGACTGGAATTCTGATTTTTATCTTCCCAACATGGATTTGGGAATGCAAGAGGAGGGGTGGGTTGTGACTCAACTGGTTTTGCAATTATTTGTGGTGGTGGAGGAGGTAGAACCTCTTGTTTCTTTGGAGGGAATGGCTGTTTGGAATGGAAAAGAGTAGAGAAATTGAGGTGGGATGGGAGACTAGGAGATGAAGAAATGGAATTAACTTTTGGGACAACAGATGGGAAACTTGAAGCTTGACACTGCTGAAATGATACAGATTGAGAAAGAGGAAAAGAAAGAGTATGAGATGGTGTGCTTACCCATTGACAAGGTTGTTGAAACACTCTTCTCATATATCTCTATTCCTTCGGTCCACTTTGCAAGTAAAGGAAGTGTTTCAACAATGAAGTCGAGTTTCTCTTGTGGGACTATAATGCCTTGGAAAAGGGTCCCACCCATGGACAAGGTGCCCTACAACTGATTCCAAATGCTTTCATTTGTGCTTGAGCCCTGGATTGCACCATGTTTGCCTCCATCTTTTGGATCTTCTCCAACAAATCTACATTTTCTTCTTGACTGCCCTCACAATCTGTGTACCCTTGTGCTTGACATGCTTCATAGCCAAACTGACTTTGGCATTGCTCAGATGGGTATGCATATTGGTTTTGAATTTGACCAAAATGTTGATCTAGAGGATTTGAAAAACATGTTGGAGGTGGGAAACATTGTTGTTGTTGTAAATGCAAATTCCATGAGGGAAATGAAGTCATGATTGCACAACTTCATGGAATCAAAGAGGAATGAAAGATATTGAGGGGAAAATGAAATGGAAAATGAATGGAAAGAAGGTCTATAACTTTAGAGATGGGTTGTTGATCAGATGGAGTCGCCAGATGTGCTTGCAAGTGCCTCCAAAGGCTGAAATATTCACCAAGAGCACATCAAATTGATGAGATGAAGTGGAATACCTCTTGGTCCCACCGGGCATGCCAAAACTGTTAGTGAAAATTCACAGCACCCCCAAATCGACCTTCAGATCTGCTATTGGGAAATGGTCAATTTGGTGTGAATGCACAACATGGAGTTTTCCCTAAGTGTGGGACCTTGCAAATTGGGAAAAATCTCCAGATTGAGGTTGGTTCCTACTCCTCTGTTTAGGTGTATGTGTGAAATTTGCAGAGGTTTGATTCAAAATCCTACTCTAAAATCCAAGGAGACAGAGTTAAGGAGAAGCATGGAAATGAGAAAACAAAACTAAGCAAAAACAAAACGGTGATACACCAAAGGAGTGCTGAACTTCTTGTTTTGCAAAAAATAGACATAGATCATGAGGATGCAGCATCAAAACATGCACAAATTTCCAAAATGCAATGAAAGATCAGAAGGAAACAAACCAACACAAGAGAGGATTGAAAAAACTCATTCACAGAGCATGCATTGTCAGTTCCAGATTTAATACGATACATTACAATAGCAAGGAGGAAAAAAACGTGCTACAGTCCATATGGGAGGTCTGAAACTCCTTCAAATCTACCTGCTAAGGAGAAAATAAGAGCTTGCAAGAGCAAGGACGTCCTACCATTACAAAATGAGCCAAAACTGGCTTTTAACGATGAAGCAGAAAACAGGGAGAAGAAAACGTGTGACAGGTGATTAGAGAGCTCAACCACCAATTAGATCCATTAAATTGGCCTGCAAAGTGATGGGCTTCATGGAAAAACCAACACTCCAAAGTACATTGCTTCGCAGAGCCAAAAAATGACCCATACTTCATTGATTTTGGTGGTTGGGAGACCATTTCTGTGTTTTTACGTGCCAGATAATTTTCTTCATTTTTATCCCACCAAACTTGACCAAAAAATCAAAATTGAAGAGTCCATCATGTAGATAATTTCAACATCTTTCCAATGATACCAAAATCATGAAAATCTGAGCTCTGGTGCGAAAGATATGCCCTTCTGAAGATTTGGGGAAAAACGGCAAAATTAGGGCAAAATTCAGGTTCGTGGGCCAAAATCCTCCCTTTTTCCCTCTTTTTTCAAATTGGGAAATTTTTCCAAAAAATCTCCATGCACCCCACTTCTTTGATGACACGTGGCACCTTCTGGTTGATCCGTGGCTTCAAAACAACATTTTGCCCCTTTTACCCACGAGGGAAAATTTTCTAAAAGTTCTCTGTCGGCCTGACCTCCATTGCTGATGTGGACACGTGGCGCCATCCTATTGGTGATGGGACCGCAGGTTTGTTTCATGCGTTTATGTTTTTACGCTAAAAATCCAAAATCTTCAACTTTCCTCTGACCCCCACCTTGGCACTACTGACGTAGACTTGACACGTGGCACTCTCTGATTGGTAGGGGGCCTTAACCACTTTTTTCTTCATTCTCCTTTGCGGGCTTGTGGGCCAGATTTTGAATTTTGAGTTTTTAGCCAAAAAGGCTAAGTGTCGAAATTTTCTCCCTGGCCCCGTGAGTCCGTTTCCTTCCTTCGTCGGGCCTGCAGGCCAAAATTTTCCTTTGTGCCTTTTAACCCCAAAAGGGGCTAAGTGCCAAATTTCTCTCCGTGCCTTTGCCAACTCACCAAATTTCCTTGGCATAATAATTGCTTCCCCCACTCCGCCACCCCGAGATTTCCTAGCACAATTTCCTCCTTACCTCCGCGGGCCCGCCCAGGGCAAATTTTCACTGCTAACTCCGCCGAGCCATAACTCAAAAAATACAAGGAGTTAGGATGACTTCTTTACCTTTCTGGAAAGGTGAAAAAATTATCTATCTGATGAAGCCATACCCATAAAATTTTGAGTGCCTGAAGCATGCAAAAAATCCATTTTAAGTACCAGCAAAGGAAAAGGAGGAGGAGTTAACCAAAATAAGCATGGGCTTCATTAATATGGGTAGTTTTGTTTTGAATTATATTTTGGATCTTGTACTTTACTAAATATAATTTTTTAGTTACATTCCTTGCGTGTATATGCCAATCACAAAAAGGCATCAAGGTTAATTATATGCCACCATACTTTAGCATTGATAATTGTACAAACATGGCCATATTTATGGTATTGCAATTTGTATTTAGAATACTAAAACGTGAATGAAATATGTACATTTTCACTAATATGAATCTCAAGATAAGCCTTAGTTTGTTACATTAAATTGTTTTGAAATTGAATAGTGAAAATATTATGCTTTTAAATAAGTTATGCACTTGATTCATTAGTAGTTGTGATTTTCTAATTAAGATCGATAGTGTTTTTCTCAAGTAGATCTTGAATCTCGTACTTAAAGGGAAATACTATTTGTTTATAATAAACATTATATACTTATGTCAATCACAATGTGCACTACATATAAATTTATAATGATATGAATCATTTATGCCAATCTTCATAGATGGACTAAGAGATGATAGGGTTCTCATGTGGTCTTTTTAATACATTATGATGACGTTTGGATAATCATAGAAATTTCCTACTTTAAGGAGAAGAGGAGTTCATTTTTTTTATTTTTTGAAATTGCATTGATTTTCTTTCTAGCCA
The DNA here is from genome assembly GCA_019776745.2 of Taxus chinensis. Taxonomy (NCBI): domain Eukaryota; kingdom Viridiplantae; phylum Streptophyta; class Pinopsida; order Cupressales; family Taxaceae; genus Taxus; species Taxus chinensis. The sequence goes on from CM034157.1 coordinate 166,525,817, forward strand.
CATTATTATTATCTACAAGATTACTTTGAAAGGAAATTTTTTTGTATGGTTTATCATGATATGATGTGGTAGGTTATCTCAAATAATTTATTATTCTCATGGTTATAAGCGTTACCCCATATTCCTTAAATATATGGTATATCTCTAAAGAATTGAAATCATTTTAAGGAAATAGATTCATGAAGTTCAAAAAATAATTTTCTATTGATAATATTTTTTCTCCTTATTACCCTTAGGAAATGAACATATTGAGAACATGGTCTTCTAAAAAATAAAAAATTTAATAATGATATAATTAGAACCATGAATGAATTGTGAAATCTAAGAATAAGATAAATGTTCACTAATGTTGATAGATAAGTGGGATACAAAATTGTCTTGCATCAAAATATTGATATCTTTCAATGACTCCAAAAGAAGCTCTAAAGTAGTGAAATATATATTACTTAAGGATTACATGGAGGAATATTTTCAGTAATCCATATTTTCCAACATAAAGTTCAATGGGCTCTCTCTTATCACAGTAAGGATAAAATTTTACTATGTGATCAGGATTTCTCAAATGAAACTGGTGCAACCAAGGTAAGTACATGCAAAGCCCTGAGAGAAAGGATTAAAATTCGAAAATGAATGGAGTTATTTAATAAAATACTAAAATTCAAAGGCATGGCCTATAACATTAGATAAGTCATTTAACTTCACTAAGTAAAAGGGCATGGAAAAGTCTTACTTGTTGCATTATTGCAAGATGACTGCCAAGATTAATATGCATTGTTAGCTCAACATTAAGTGTTTTCATATGATATGTAGTGTCAGACTAATAATACTAAGTTAAATCCTACACAAGAGTGACTCAGAAGGAATTTCAAGATAATCTAAAAGTGTCCTAAGTTCAAGACGTATAATCAAATTATATGGATCTCACATATAATGTAGGATTAGATGAATAGGATAACTAATTTAACGGTTTTATTGATACCAAGTTGCTCAAATCACTTGAACAGTGAGCCAAAGACAATTTGTATTACTATCAGTTAAATGAGTTCCTTGTGTAAATCTATAATTGGGAGACATAAATTCCATCCAAGTTGAAGGAAAGAGTATAAATTTACACTCACCATCAGTCAAGGTAAGGGTGAGATAAAAGATTCATTTATTATTGTCTCCAATATCTGATTATCGTAATTTATATTAGTGTTGGGGCTAGCATAGTAGAAAAGGATTTCTGTGTCTACTTATTTGAAGATGGTATATATATTCATATTTTTATACATATACATATATACATACATAAACCATATACCCATTATATAACTATGCATAGAGTTCTTGGGATGGACTATAACTATATATACTTATATTTATATATGTCTGTCATTTGGGGTCTGGCTATATTTTTGAGATCTATATTAGCTAGAGCAAGAGTTGCCTGCATCTGCAGTATTCAGAATCTATTCAAACACTCGGTTGTTTATATATCTGTACATATATTATTATTTCTAAAGTAGAGAGAACAATGGCAGACAGAAGGGGTAGGTCTAAAGAATGATTCAGAGCTGCTGTGTAGGCAGCAGGCATTGGCATTCTCTGAGTGTGGAATTGATTTTAGAGCCTTTTATCGGGAGATGTGCAGAGATAGCCTTGAATGGATATACACAATATACAATCAGCAGATGGGTGTAATGTTGTGTGTATGTGCCACTGTGTGTATATACACTTGCCATATAATGAAATTGGGGAGTCAGAGAATTGTAATCCCATCAAAGATTTCTTTGGGATAGGAATCTGGCGACCAGTACCACATGCAGCCCCCACATGCTCTGCACAAATTCCTGCTCTGACCAATCGGAGGATTAAGCAATCACTATTTTTGCAACCTGGTTAATGTACATTAATACTGTGAAATTGATATACACACATTAATTTCAAAATTGGATTGAACTAAACAAAAATTAGGAGGCTCCTTTTTCAATCTTCTGAAAAGGGGAACCAGTAAAAACTTAACAGTCGCTTCATTGGGTAGTCAAAAGCATCCACGTGACGACGACACAGTCCACAATCAATCCGTCTCCGATCACGAGGACAACGCTATACGACAACACCACCCACACCCAGACAAACATATATACACATTGTATATATATCACCTGAGTAGTTAATGTGGAGCGCCACCCTAGCGCCGCCTCACGTAGCACGACAACTATCCGTCATCTTATGCTAATAAGTTGGGGAATAAGGGAAATTATTGCCCTTCTGTAAATGATGTGCTGGTTGTCAATAATTTTAACCGAAATTCCCTCCTCTGTTCATCATTCTCTGCTGAATAAAAATTCCATCTGAAATCCTAGACTAGGATTCAGACCTTCAATTTTAAACCAAATTATAAACCATGTTTAAACTATAAATCCCCTGTAACTGTAGTCGTGCACAAATTAATTGAAAATAATTTGGTAAGCTGAAATAGGGCTGACCAATTGCTTGAATATTGTGAAATTTAAGAGTAAATTTTGTCTTATTTTATGTGTATGTATTGGCTGGTACTGGCCTCACGGGTGCATAATTAATTATCATCCAAGGAAAGAGTCTCTGCCTAGCTACTTAAACATTTTTCCTGCAATTCTGAAAATTTTAGAGCCGTATAAGTACTTAGGGAGATTTCTGTGGAAACTATAGATATATTTTGATCTCGACTTGATCAAATGTTTTTCCAGGGAATTTTGTAAGGGTGTTTTTGGAAGTATATAATTAATAATTACAAATTAAGTGCAAAACATAGATAATAAAGGTTATTTTTAAGTTATATATTTATTGTATTGTTTAATTAATTGAATCAAATAAGTTTTCATTTTCATACATGATGTGAATTAATTGAATTTTATTTGTTTAATACACCTTTATTTATTATATAATTTGTTTATATTACTTATAAATGAAGATTTTTAGTCCTACAAATAATTTTTTTTTTAATGAAAATGATTTTATATTATATTAAATGTAACATGATATAAGATTCTCTCAACTAAAAAAGTGGGTGGTATGAGAGCACGTCCCAAAGCCACAAACAAGCACATCAGGGCATGCCTAAGAAAGCAACAAAAAATCACAAATTGTTAAAAACAAAATCATCCAATGCCAACGAAGGAACAGGAGAACCAAAGCTCCCCACAGATTCCCCCTGCTGGCGGTGGTACCAAGCGGTCGCATGTTTATGAGTCTTCTAGTTCTGACCCAAGTCAAGATAACCCTCACATACAAACAAAATTTTAAAACACAATAGTCTATATTTTCTTAAGATTTTTAATTAGACCCTTTTTATTCTTACATAATACCTTAGATATTTCATCATATTTTATATTGAATTTTGAAATTGACAATTTTTGAATTAGGTTTATGAAATTATTATTGTTACAATTAATTTCATTCATGTGTTTTAATTATTTCTGGTTTAAGTTATAAAATTGTCATTAAATTTGTATCTTGTAATAATTAATATATAAATGCATAAGTTTATTCTAGAAAATGTTGCAATAACTTATATATAAATATATTTTAGAATGTGGAGAACATGAAGACACCTAATATCAATTAGTTAATTATTAAATTGTGATATTATATTTATGTGTTCACTTATTATTGGTTTAATTTAGGATCATGTTGGTGTGTGTTCTTTGAGTCATTCAACTTTCAACTTGTTTCTCTTGTGTCCTTTATGATTGAACCTCTTTGACCTTATTTGTACCACACCAAATACTTTAAAAATTTTCTTTGGATTTTGCAAGGAATTGAGGCCAAATTATGGCTTTGATAAAGAGAAGATGATTTCACTGGTTCTTAGATTGTTATTTTTCATTATAAGCACTTCATTCTCATTGTATAGCATTGAGTTCCATAATAGTAAGCACCATACTTCAGCACTTGCGTCATCCTTGTTTGCAACCAATGTTATTATGTAAAGTTATTGCTGGAAAGTGTGACTATAATCTTACTCTGATCACCCATGTTTGATTAGAAGATCTATGTTCTTGGCTTGGCACGACCTGGTCAGGTGTTCCTTTTAGAAGGGTCCTAGTGAGAGCATAATGATGAGTAATGGCATTCACGTGGTCCCTTACTCTCCCATAAAAATTCTAAGATGGTATGCATGGGATTCTCTTCATGTGAGGGAAACTCTCCAGTAGTGAACTCTTCCTTAGAGTAGGTATTTACCTTAGCTCATGTTCACGTAGGTACTTTATTTACCTTTATTGAATCCAGAAAATCCTCATATTGACATGGTATGTGTGGTGACAAAATAGTTTCTGTATATCTTATGTAGATATCTCATGAGATATTATCTAGCTTGCAAAGGTATAGTTCTTGAAACTCCTTGATCAAAGTAATGTATTAGCTTAGCCCTTGGTCATATGTTTATGGTCCTATGATCCCCTAATATCTTAGTGATTCGTACTACCAGATGCTTAAGCTTCAGCTCCCTTTAATTTTATTTGTGTAGGATCTTAATGAGATACAACAATTTATTTTCTCATAACGTGGCAAAGGTTAAACCAATTATAACAGAGTAAACACATATCAGTTAAAGTTTGTATCTTTTGGGGGATCGAGGAGATCTGTTATGAGTGTCCATTACAACTGCAACAGTGGTTATATATGTTAGCGTGATAGATTATGAATATTTTAATAATTTTATATTATTTAGCAATAAGATAAATAATAATTTTAATCATTATAGCATTATAAATTGCCAAATATGGAAGAGTGTTGTAATCAATTGTGGAAAAAATCCCTTAAGCTGAGCCCGACGTCATAAAACTTCTGGGTGTTACATTTTGTATCTATCATGGATCTCTGATTTTTGATATGATTGTCTTCTGAAGTATTTGGACTTCACATTGATGTCTACTCTGTAAAATTTCTTGGAAGAAAATAGATCGCTTAAGAAGTGAAATTATATTCTTCCATCATTCATTAACGATCTTTCTTTAATTTTACACTTCCTTCAGATCATCAACTTGCTAGCCTTAAGCCATTTTACCACTACATATCTGTGGACAACCATATCACAAGTTCCTGAAGTCCATTTGCAACTATTGCTTTTTGAATCAACCATTATATCATAAATCTGTCGGTCCTTATGAGCTTGATCAAAATAAGTGATGCTCATACATCTCTATTTACCTACTCAATGGCCTATTGCATGGTCATATCCACATCTCATGTATCCCTGTCATGTGGTACAGTGACCAAGAGGATGTTTCTGTATCCTTCATCTGCTTATGCCTCCATGGATTTGATTAAGAATGTTACCATTGATCAATTGATAAATACATCGTAAGCTCCGTTATATGGTTCTCACGTTGTGCTTATTCATATCCCCCCCAGACATGTGAAACATAGGTATTGTTCCCTCTATTTCATCAGGTAACACTAAAATTACATCCGTGATGAAAAATTAGTTTTTGAGCAGATACTTCATTGGGATCACACTTTGATAGAGCTAACCTTTTAACTTGTTCGAATGACTTTATTCTGAGGATCATGAGCAATACATGAGTTCTGCACTTACACTTTGACTTGAGAAACCTGTGACTCTCAGTTTTGACTCATTATCAACCTGGCGAGCATATTTTGATGTGACATTAAATGCACCCAATGTGCATTTTACACCAAATAAATTTATTGACACTTTTGACTTCATCTTTAACATCCGTGTTGATTTGGGGTGGATATCTTCATCACTCGTGGTAGTGACATAGGTATTCGTTGAGAGGACTCTGACAAGAATAGGTTCAAAATCTAAACACATATTAAATATATTATACAATAACTACTAAATACAAAACACTAATGAAATGGACTATGGTAGAGAATTAAACAAAAAGCTTTTTCTTTACAAATGTTTAAAGTTGAAATCAAGTTTTTTTTCATTGAATATCTATATATTTGTATCTCTTCAAACAAATTTTTCAGTGGTTAAATATCTCAGTTACAAAATATTTCCAGTGGGAACTTTGTGTTACGTGGAGTGAACACAAGTTGAGTAAGATCCGCAGATTTATAATAGGAGCTAGAAAACATCAAGTCTTGGATAGGTCTCATGATTAACTCCCTTGTCACTTTCTATAAAGTGTTGTTACAATTGGCATTTTTATGGAACACAACCCAACTGCTCCAATCTGGATATGATGTGTCCTTGGAGACCCTACTTACGAAATCCTTTCACTTCCATGGTATCAAATGGCCACCATCATACTAGATTGAATCCTTCTGGGTCTTGATCATGGAAGTGTTTCTAAATCAAGGCAATGTCATGCAAGAGGGCTTGATATCATTCTCAATATGCCCCAAGTTGTTCCCTATATTTGATATCGACACATACTTCTCCTATGCACAAATCTATTTAGATGGACACCAAAAAATTCTCAGTGTTTACTACCAATAGATTTAACTACATAAATGAACCAAATATATTCCAAGTGGTGCCAAATCTCTTAGTACTTTGTTATATTTTCATATGGTGAGCACCTTTGTGTCATGTTTTAGTGAAACTTGCACATACAAATTCAACAAGGTAGACAAGTTCATTTAAGACACGAATAGATCAACAAGAATTACAGAATGAAATATTGGTATTATTTTGTGCATGAACTATTCATGCCTAAGTAGAGTCTATATCCCATTTGCCACCTGATCCCAATCAAATCTATGTTTTGGACTATAATGCATATAGATCCCTTCTAACATAGACCTATGAGGTCATATATGGATAATATGTGCATGGATCTAGATACACAAGAATATGTTTCCTTGCACTATATAGTGCCCTTTGAGGTAAACTTTGGTAAGGGTGATGCTTTGAATATCTTTTCTAATGTGTCACTGATATTAGCCAATATAAAGGAATAACATGTCATGAGTCATCATATCTTCAATGCAAAGATGGGTCTCCAATGCATGTTGAAATGTTTCATCAAAATCCAAATCAAGTGGCTAATTATCTATCCACATTCACCAATACTCTGTTTTAAACTGAGGATACTTTCTATAAAACAATCCTTCTTTGTAGCGAATGATGTCTAATGAGTCGTTCTACATGTCTCATTATAGATCTTGTAATATTCACGCAATTGAAATTTTGGAAATACAATTTCTTCACCTTATATCTTTTGAAACAATTTTAGGCTGTATGCCTATAAGTAAATTAATATTTGTGAACAACATTCCTGATGCTTCAGACTTTCATGGCTTGGTATAATCACTTGGTGCTTCCCCTCTCCTTAGAACACAACTAAATTCTACCGAACTAAGAAAAATACTCACAATATTTGCAAAAATACAATGAACATTCAATACCTATACACATAGCTTGAGTTCCTAAGAACTATTACATTACCTATGCAAAATAGTTTTGAAACTATGGTTTGATAGATAACATATATATTTTACATAAAATCCTTAGCTACACATGAATTCACATGGGAAATATATGAGCTTTATGACAAGCCACTTACACAACCATTTATCAATTCCGTTATAGGAGCTATCTTGGTTCCTCAAATTCATAACTTGGGGGTATCCAAATGATACATTTGGTCAAATGTGTTATTTTTTGGTTATATAATATGATTTATACTTTATTAAATTACATTTTAAATTATCATATATATATATAGGTGATACAACTCATCTTTTGAGCTAACGAGACTAACACATGTGTCTTGTGCAACGCTGACATATCTTGTTTCCTATGTCCACAATAACCTCACTATCTCCTATTACTTTTAGTCAGTTGGTTAAATAACATCAATTTTTTCTATGTACATGGTTGTTACTTACTTATGTTACTACTTGTCCATAATCATATATATGTGTTTTTAGCAACAAATAATTTTCCAACCATTGTGACATCAGTGGGTGTCCCTTTTTCTGCTACAGAGTAAATTCTTGTGTTAAGCACTAATCTTCTCTTGTATAAATTATGAATCTAAGTGCCCCTTATGCAAAGTATTTAAAATTAATGACAAGAATATTGCAATGTGTCTGCAAGTATTCATGAGTTCTATTATTTTATATGAATCTTCCCTACATTAGAGTCATTACTTATGTTTGCTCACTTAACTGTATTGATATGTCGGTTACATTAATGCATATTTAACCTCATTCAAGCATTATTGTCCCTATTTACCACTTCTCGTTGCTAATCACTACTATTGTTGTCCATAATTTTTGTAGTTCGTCATTAACATAAACCACTGCATAGTTTGAATAAGTAATTCTTAAACACCATTAACAAACTTTCTCCATCTTTTTGTTTCAGGTTTAATGACCTCTAAAGAGGTTTGAAACCCTTGGACAAGTTCAGTTCTAATTTTTTCCATTCCAAACTCTCCTACAAGTTATCAATATGGGTACACATCTATTTTTTTTAGCCACACACTCAAATGATTTATCACACACACCTAAAAAGAGGGACAATTCATCAAAATTTATTCTACACATATAGGAATATTTATGGGTTCAAGCACAAGTTTTATAGAGAATAAGTCCTTAGAAAATCTCCAAATACCTAAATTTAGTAAAAATTGTACACAGGTGCAAAATTGTAAAAAAAAAATCAAGACCATATGTATGTTCCTATCCCTACCATACATTTCTTCCTTAGGAGTAGTTACACTAGATTTTTCTATATTTTCATATTTCCACTCATGGATATAGATTTTTGGCATAATTTTAGACTCAATTGACATAATTCAAAGTAGTTTATAGGGGGCATAGATATTTCACTCCACACACTTCAATACCCGGTTTTTGTTACAAAATACATGGTTTTGGGGGAAAAAGTCTCCTTATCCATAATCATTTTCAACATCTTATACACTCTTACTCGGTTGTGTGACACACAGGGAGGGCATTAGGGCACCCATTATTTTTCATACTTTGTGTCTATATATACATATTTTGGTCTTAGGTTCATTTGCAACAATGTTCAATCTGCGGGGTTATGAAAAGTATCAAAGTAGATAATCAAACTTTATAGGTAGTATTTTCTATTCTCTTTCAAAGGGGAAGATACTAGGGTTACAAAAAAATTAATACATGGTCTTCTTCCTTCATTACCATAAGGATTCTGGACTTGGAAGAGGAACGTGCTGTTGAATTGGAAAGGCAGAGAAAAATTCTAGCACCCCAAAGAAGAGGATGGATTTTCAAGTTGGCGGATATAAGATTCAGCTGGAAACAGAGACAAGGAGGACAAAATGATCCCATTTTTAAGGAACTTCAAAGGAGACAAGAGCTACTCGAAATTTAGAGGCTTGCTTTTCAAGCAACTGGTCACGTTGGGAACCTGAGTGTTGCCAATCCTTTGGATGGTGAATTTTCATAAATAAACAAGAACCTTGTAGACTTCACTAACGTGAAAACCGAAGAAGAAGCTAGAGAAAGAGAAGAAAGACCCGATGAAGAAATAAGAGCTCAATTCGAAGAAATCAAGATACTTCAATCTGAGGTAGACACAAGAGCAGCAGTAGAAGTTGCAGCCTTAGAAAGGCTGGAAGATAGAAATAGACACAGAATGGGGGATCAAGATCATGAGTGTGAATGGGATTATGAATCCTATAGGCCTAATCTACCATGGGGAGGAAACACCGGTCCACTGGCTCTTTCTCAACCACTCCATGCGTTACAGAGAGGCTCGAGGAAAAACTTCCCAAAATTCAGATGCGATGGTTCTCAAATCCCTGAAGATCATGCATCAAAATTTATCACTTCTTATGGTGTGTTTGGTGTTGAGGATGAAGACGTGTCAGTCTGAATCTTTTTGGAGTCACTTTAAATAAAAGGCTACTGAACTATTCTACATGCTACCCCCGAGGTCCATCACCTATTGGGACAATATAAGAAGTGCATTTGAACACGGGTTCAATAGCACAGAAGATTGTCAAGATCTTTTGATCCCATTGGTACAAAAAAAGAAAGAAACCTAAGATTCAATGATGGAATTTATAGTAAGATATGATAGAGTGATAAGAAGGATCCCTTAAGATGTGGTGCCTCTTGAAAATAATTTGAAGATGTTTTTCATCAGTGCTTTGCCATCAGAAGTAGGTTTCTTCCTCAGAAGATCCCAACAAAGAACAATGAGGCAAGCCCAGGACTTTGCAATAGAAACCTATGATGATCTAATCCTTTCCGAAAATTTTAAAGGTCCCATTGGAAAGTAAAATGGTCAGAATTAAAATTCTGTCACCATAGGTATGATGTTCCAAAAAATGGCAAATGACTTAGTTTCCTTGAAGAAGCAGATATCTTAGATCACAATGTGGAATGCTTCAAGGAAACCAAACCCTCCAGATAGGCCAAGGATTGCTCCACCTCCTCATCAGATTTCTCTTAAAGCACCACCAATCAATTCCATCTGTGACACCAAAGAGCTAGAGGAGGAATCCTAATTTGATGAAACTGAAGAATAAAATATGGAAGACTATGAAAACTATCTTGAGGTCGAGGAAGTTGATATGCACAATGGTATGTTTGAGTACGTTGATGGTGAAGATGAGGATGATGAAGAATATCCCAGTTTCTCATGTGTTGTTTTCACTCGTGCACAATCGAGTAAAGGTGCTTCATCCTCAATGATTATGGTAAAGAATATGAAGAATAAAGAATATTCTCCTCCAGAAGTCACACAAAATAAAATCATCAGCAGAGGATCACCATTACCACCTTCTATGGAGTCGGCCAAAGAAAAATGAGACTCACTACTATGCCAGGAAATTCATCTAATTATTCTCCCAGCTCAAAAGTTTCTAAGAAGAATTCTATTTAAATTTTGTTTCTATAAAAGCATCTAAGGTTCAATCAAAAGCTACACCCTCACCCCTTTCAAAGCCAATTGTTACACCCAAAATGGAGAATTCAACACCCAAAGTAGCAAATCCTCTACCATGTAAATCTTACTTCATTTTTGGAACCTTTTCCTCACTCACCATAACCCCATTTGACTTTGCAGAACATGTAAGCAAAACCAAAGTCTAGCTCCTAGAAATAGAATACCTACAAACACACCCTACCCAATTTGACAAGTTCATTAATGAAATTATTACTGGTAACCCTGTATCCTTGAGTCCTAATTCTAAATTCTTAATGCGCACACCATCCACAACACCTTCCCAAAACATGCTATCCCTCAGTGCCTCTGAAACCAACAGGGTAGAACCTTTCTACCTGTCACTCCTTAGTAAAGGCTTCCAAATAAATAATTTTATCATAGATTCTAGTGCCTCAGACAATGTGATGCCAACCAAAGTTAAAAATTCTCTAGGCCTTACCTTGACCCAGGTAAATGATACCTCCTACTCAATGGAATTTAAACAAGTTCCATTGGTAGGAAGAATCAAAGATATATAGGTAGCACTATCTGATTTTCTAGAAAAGAAGGTGCTCCTAACCATACTGGTAGAAGACATCCCAGCATCCTTTGGTATGCTATTGAGTAGGATTTTTTGCAGAGACCTAGGTGGAGAGATAAAAAGGGATTGGTCATCTACAACTATCCCAGTAAAAGGTGAGATGAAGAAGTTTCTACCATTAAGAAATATGAAGTTCATAGTGCAAAGGTATGATGATCTGAAAGAAAACATTCTGTTTCAATATTGTGGGCTAGGAAACTACCTGCTCACATAATGTTTTTTGGAAAAATTGCCACTTCTCATGGAGGAAGAGGAAGATCAAATTTGGAAAATGGAATTTGATGGTAGTCATTCCAGTGCGGGCTCGGGAGCTGGTGTAGTATTGTACTCTACTTGTAATGAATTGTACCCATTTTCCTATAAGTTGCAATTTGATGATACAAACAACAATGCATACTATGAAGTACTACTCTTAGGCATGAGTGTATTAGAGGACATGTGAACCAAGAAACTGAGATGCCAAGGTGATGTAGAGGTTTTTGTAAATCAGGTCCATTAACAATATCAAGTGAATAATCCAAGAATCCGGCATTACAAAAATAGAGTGTGGGACTACACTAAATATTTTGATGCATTTTCCATTGAAGCTATTCCAAGGGAAAAAAATGAAAAGGATTATTCTCTTGCAGTGTCAGCTTCCGTAGTGATACCTCATCCTTCTTTTGGTAAAGACAAATTGACCATTGAAATGGTATTAAGGCCTAGTGTACCAGACAATGAAAATCATTTGCAAGTATTCACTCATGATAACCAAATTCTAGCATTTTTAGAGCAAAGGGATAATTTAAATATTCTCTTCTTCAAAGGAGGTGAAAATATACACCGATAAGTAGTCCAAAAAGAAGAGAAAGAAGGAATTGAAGGGATTGATGATGAGGGAGTAATAAAATTGAAAGGGAGCAAAATTCCCAAATGCCTAGTCTCTTTAGAAGACCTCTTTGAAAAACATGAAAAATTCATTCAAGAGAAAGAAAAGAAATCTTCTTAGTGCGTAGCTGATTTTGATAAAGAAAAAATTGGCACCCCGGAGGAGCCAAGGATGGTCAATATTGGAAAATTTTGCTATCCTGAAGAAAAAAGGTTTGCTGCATTACTCAAGAAATAATCAGATGTCTTGGCCTCCTCTTATGATGAACTCAATTCCTTCCAGCCAAAGGAAATGCATCATTCAATTACTTTGAAGCAGGTTGTTAAACCATTCAGACACAAATAAATTCCGTACAACCCAAAGATTGCTAATACCATCAAGGAGGAGGTAATGAAGATGCTTAATGTAAGGATTATATTTCCCATCCACCATTCAATGTGGGTGGATAACATTGTGCTAGTGTGGAAGAAGAATGGTGAAATAAGGATATGTGTAGATTTTTGTAACTTGAACTAGGAATCACTAAAGGAAATTTATCCTCTTCCTATCATGGACCATAGCCTGTAAGAAGTCACTAGATCTGAAATGCCTTCATTACTTGATGGATTCTTAGGATATAATAAAATCAAACAGGCAGAGGAGGACCACAACAAGCTAACCTTTACAACACCTTGGGGCACTTTTTCCTATAGCAGAATGCCTTTTGCCTAATCAATGTAGCAGCTACATTCTAAAGGGCGATGGATTTTTCCTTCAAAGATATGAAGCATTGCACTGTCATATATCTTGATCATCTCAAATTATTTTCAAATAAGAGGGGAGATCATATCTAGCATTTAGAACAAGTACTTCCAAGATTTAGGAAACATGGCATATCATTAAATCCAAAAAAGTGCATTTTTGGAGTCACAAAAGGTAAGTTATTGGGGAACATTGTGAACAGACATGGAGAACTCATTGATCCTGAGAGGATTATATCCATTCAAGCATTATCCCTGCCCACAAGAAAAAAAGGAGTTCATTCCTTCTTTGGAAAGGTGAACTTTCTTCGTCGTCTTGTGCTTGAGTTTGCTGAGTTGACAAAGCACATCACTTCCATGATGAAACCACAAGAAAAATTCAAATGGAATAATGAAGGGAAGGCAACATTCAAAGAGATAAGGAAATCCATTACCAAGGATCTGACTCTTGTATCTCCAGATTTTGACAAAGAATTTATCATGTATTGTTATGCATCAGAACATACACTCTCTGCCATTCTCGTTCAGAAAAATGATGAAGCTATAGAAACACCTATTGCTTTCATCATTTTTCCTTTGAAAAGGCATGAGCTAAAATACAACCAATTAGAGAAGCATTCCTATGTAGTTGTCAAGGCTGTAAAAAAATTTAGGTTTTACATCCTCAATTCCCATACAATGGTGATGGTCCCCGACAGTGCAATAAAGTCCATCTTGACACAGTAGGATCCCAAAGCTAAAAGAGGAAATTGGATTGCAAATACTCAAGAATATGACTTGGAAATTTGACCCTCTAATATGGTAAGGGGAAATGGATTGTGTAAGTTGTTTTTTGAAGATAAAACTCTGGAAGTTCAACATGGCAAAGAAAATTGCACTTGCTCAACTTGTTTAGAAGACAACCCACATGTTCTCTTTGTCACAACTACTAATGAGTGTTATGCTGATATTTCCTATTACCTGACTTATGGAAAATGCCCTCCCCATCTTGATTACAAGCAAAGGAGAACACTCAAGCTGAAGGAAGCTAAATTTGTAATATGGAATCATGAGCTTTATAAAAGAGCCTGGATGGTTGTTTCCTCAAGTGTATAGATAAAGAGCAACCAGAAAATTTGCTTGAAGCATACCATGACCAAACATGTGGTGGGAATTTTTCAGCAATGGTCATTGCACACAAGACCCTCTGAGGAAGGTATTATTGTCCCGCCATCTTTGTAGACACTCAAGATTGGGTTTCTAAATGTAAATCATGCCAACAATTCGTTAGAAGACCACAACTCGCTGCATTACTGTGGTTATTGAAGAACCATTTCAACATTGGGGAATGGAGTTCACTGGTATTCTAAACCATCACTCAAGTGCGGGGCACACCTATGTACTCATAGCAATAGACTACTTCACCAAATGGGTGGAAACCATTCTGGAAAAATAAGCCAACACTGAAACAATATACAAATTCATCAAGGAGAATATCATAGTCCATTTCAAAATGCCAAAAAATATTGTAGCAGATAATACGAGCTATTTCTCTTCAACAGAGTTGACCAATTTTTTCTATAGCTAAAGAATCTCCCTATCTCATTATTTGTGACTACTATTGACAAGGAAACAAACATGATGAATCAAGGAACAAGAACATTTCGACCATTGTCTGCAAGCTTCTCAACAAGAATCAAAGGAATTGGCACAAAATGTTGTACGATGCATTGTGGCTAGATAGGATTACTCCCAAGAAGGCAATAGGTATGTCACTATTCCAACTGCTATATGCAGTCGAAGTAGAAATCCCTCTCTTGATCGAGATGCCAGCTCTTAAGCTGTTATAGGCAATAGAAGATGGTCACTACGAGGATTCCATGATAAGAGAGTCCTCTTTCTTGAGAAGCTAGAAGAAAATAGACTCCAAGTGGTGGATCACATTAAGGAGCACAAATTGAAAGTAAAGAAGATATTTGATAAGAAGGCCAAGGTAAGAGAACTTAAAGTTGGAGACTTCATCCTGCTATGTGAAAAGAGATGAAAAGTAAAAGGTAGCCATGGAAAGTTTGATTCATTATGGCTTGGCCCATTCCAGATTCATGAAGCTTGTGGTGAGAATCCTTTTCTTCTCTTATATTTGGATGGAACGTGACTAGAATTTCCTTAGAGCGGGAAATACTTGAAATTGTATCATCAGTGAAAGCGGGTTGTCCCCCGCCTTATACCATAGGTGATTACTAGGTGTATTTCCCTTCATGTTGTTTGTCGTGTGTTTCCTTTCCATATTTTTCATGTGTATGATTGTTTCCTTCTTTGTTCTCTCTTGTTATAGGTTGTACATGACTTTACAAGGCCCAATGGATAAGGCACTAGTCAACAAATTACAGGGTCTAGAGATTGAGATTCTGGATTCCCATGTCATGTCCCCAATCTAGAGATAGTTGTTGTCTCACTCAAAATCCCCCCCCCAAATTTTTCAAGTCATCTTTGAAAATTTTGAGCTCACACCTTCCAGAATTGTTCAAGTAAAGTTGGAAGTCTAAAAAGATAGAGAAATTAATGCTTTGAAGTTGTTTAAACTCACATGTCTGCGTGGTTCGATAAATTTTCCATTTCCCCATCTGGACGTGTGAAAATTATATTTTTGTCCTCATTTGAATTAAATTTTCAATATTTCTATGGCCATGGATTGTCGAACCTTGTATTTTTTTCAATCCCTTGGTTCGTGAAAGAAATTTGAAAACCAAGTGCAAAATGGTGGAGTTGTCTTCTTCTCTGCATTTTTCCACAGTCGTGAATGATGGGTGTTTCCTTCCCCATCAAATTTTGGCCCCATTATCCACAAGTACGTGGACATATCCAATTAGAGGTGGTCCAGCAGATGAATTTGAGGTATTGAACCTTTTTGTAAAAAGGGCTAAAAGTCATAAAGTGACTTGCAGCTCCAATCATGGTAAGAGGGAAAAATTCAAATGTTGAGCCCATATCAAAAGAGTCAAAGCGGGGAGGTAGATTTTCCATGGGATTTGAGAATTTGAGCATTGCATTTTTCATTAAAGGGGTTTAAAGTTAAAAAGTGACCCGTAGCCCTACTAAACATAGAGGAAAAAGTCAAATCTTGAGCCCACCATTAGAAAGTCAAAGCGGGGAAGCAGCCTGTGGAGAACTTCAGGGTTTTGAGCCTCTTTATAAAACAGGGATAAAAGGCATAAAGTGGACCACAACCCCGATCAGGATCAAAGGAAAAAGTCAAATGTTGAGCCTGCATCAAAAGAGTCAAAGTGGGGAGGTGGGCCTACAGAGAAATTTGTGTTTTTGAGCCCGCATTGAAAAAAGGTAAAATTATAAAAGTGATGCATGACTCTGTCTCCACTCAAGTGAAGCCACGTGTCAGGATCATATCAAAAGCGGAAGGGCTTACCAAAAATGTAAAAAATGCCAAATCTCTATAAAGTCACAAAATGCAAAAGGTATCCTCCATGCTTGCTCCAGTAAATTTTTGCCACGTGGATGGATCTGGTTTACAGTTTCAAAGGAAAGATGAATAGTTCAAATTCAAAGTACAAAATGAGTGTAGCAACTACATTATGAAAAGTCTAGTTTTTTTTGCCATTGACATTTCTTCACCAATCAAGAATCTGAATGAACGTGAGTGATTGAAAAGATTGTAAACCATTTCTTGCTAACAAAGAATAAGTTGTAACTATTTCTTTCAAGATATTTAATGGCTTCTTCACACCATTTTACAGGGCTGGCAATTGATCTTGTATTCTCAGGAGTGAATTGTACTTAGAGAAAGCAAAGGAGATAGCCATTTTCTTCTAATTTCCTCCATTCTAAAATTTCTTCCATTCCCTCATTATGTACAACTTCTATTTAAGCATCAATACAAGAAAAAGGATTTTTTAGCCTCTTTTATGAGGAGATTTTAGAAACTTTGAGTTCACAGTCTTATCTCGTCTTATTTCCATTTGCAAAATTGTTTTCTTCTCAAGTATACATGTGTTGAAATTTGGTTAACTAATGTTGTAGGAATATGATTTTCTACATGCAACATTAATCTCCTACCTATTTTTATCACTACCTTTCCTGCTCTCTTAGCAAATTCTTCTCTTGCAGGTATCTGCAAAATTTTTCTGTAGGGTCATTGGAATGCCTCTATGTGGATCCCCAGACTATTAGGCCACCAACAGAAAAATTTTGATTTCATATGCATGCATAATAAGTGAAGATTTGTACCATTTAAGTAGAGGGACTTAGAGTCTCAGAGAACGTTGGCAAGAAACCCACCAATTTTTCCCGCAACAAATTTTCTTGCCAACAATTTTTAGCACCCACCATGGGGAATATTTAGTAGTATCTGCACCCGAGGCTTTATGTACAATGTGTACAAGGTATTTTAAGAAAATACAAAAAAATAAAATATCTAAAAAACAAATAAAATCAAAAATTCAAAAATCATGAAAAAGGAGTTGATGAAAATTAATCGGTACAGAACACATAGTTGATACCTTGCAAGTGACATTTTGTATTCGAGGTAGTGATCTTTTCATGATTAGTTCCAATTGCAAAAAAATGAATAAGAGCTCAGAAGTTCATTAGATGAAGAATTTAAAGAATTATTCCGAATTATGAAGTTGAAGGATCTCGGGAGAAAAAAATGGCAGACGATATATCCCTCAACATAAACCCATTGTTCCATGGGGAGTAAATCCATAGGCTCGCTTGCTCTTGAACCCCCTCTCTACAATCTAAATGTATAGATTTTCTACATGTGGAACTTTCCAAAGTTCAAAGGTGATGGCACACAACTCTTCCTGAAGAGAACATGTTCATAGGCCTTCACCACATGCCATGTGGATTCTTGGTGTCCAACATGAAATGTCAGTGTAAGATTATTCATGGAGCTTATCTCTTAGGAAAAAGTATCATAATGGTTAAACCTCCTTCCTGCCCAATCCATTACTTGTTGGAATGAATCAAAAGCAAGTTCGTGATAGATTCATATCTATTGAGGACAATGTAAATTCTCCTTGAGTATTACTACAATTGAAGAGGAGAAAATGAAACTATGAGATACATTCATTTGGCTCATTCAAAACCGATTTTAGTATACTAAAAGTTTTTTTCTTTTTTAATCGAATAGGAAACCACTGCGCATTTTCCAATATTTTGCATTAAATCTTTAACATATTAAACCACCTTCTCATGTCTTGTTCCTCGTCCCATTTATTTTCTCATAAATTATTCCTTTGAGCATTACCCTCAAGAATGGAGTGACATGACTTGTTGAGAGAATGGTCAGTAGGTTGAGTTGATTAGATACCATGGAGGATAATGAATCAAGAAACAGAGGGCGATGCATGTATGCCATTACATAAAGCATATTATGGTCATTTTTTATGGGGGTCATGTGATCATATTGCTAGGATAGATTACTCCCAATAATTAAACCTATCTTAATTCTGATGCAGTGTATAAAAAGTTATTGAACTTCCTACATCACCACTTATCATTATCTGCGAGGATTTCAGAGATATGTGAAGAAGTATGACATCTCAAAGTCATGATGTTTACAACTATTTGTATGGGATACTCCTAAGGAACATTGTTTTCATCTTAGTAAAGAAGACACATTCTGTGCATGGTACATTGTACATACGTAACTGTAGGAATCTTATGAAGTCCTGTTATATTTTATTTGATAGTCCTGTTACCAAACATGGTTATAGAATTATTTATTTATTTACCGTTAGGGAGAACTATGTCTTGTCATCAATCACATGTTGAATGCTGCAATAGACCTCTCATCCTTGTGACCTCCAATGTATCTTAAATAATTGAATCATAGCGACAACATATTTAAGATATGAAGCTAGGGATGGTATATATGGGGTTTAAGGGAGGATAAGTTTAGGGGTGGGGAATTTTCATGGTGGGGGGAATACAAAAATGCAAAACTCATAGCCTTTCTTATAACCAAACACATATGAAGGACGTTCCAATATTCAATTATTCTGAAGGACAAAAGGGGGGTGATGTCTAGAGATGTTTTAAGGTAACATACTTAATTTCTGGAGATATATTTAGAAGTAAACTCCATGTAAGAAGTCAAATACAAAGAATATAATAGATTTTACCTGTCTTTGCAATGTATATGTCATTGCGATTTGTGGGTAGTTATAACACACATCAATTTAAGAGGAATTCTTTTAAGCTTGCCCCATCTAAAATACTTTAGATCATAGGGACATGGTGAAGACATGCTCTCCCATGTCTTATATTCGATGCAATAGATGAATCTTGGAAACCATTAAAATCATAAGCAATTAGGTGATTAAGACTATCTCTATAGACCATTATCTTTGTTCCTTGGAAACTAAAAAATAGTGGCCAGTACAAGATTGATTCCTTGAGGATTTGTAGTTGACATCTTCCTCAACATTTAGTTTCTATATATTCTTAAGTTCAAAAATTGTCGTGATATATCTATATCAGGAAATATCTTTTCAAGGCCATGGACTCTTTCATAAATGGACAGATCATGACTAGTTAAGTTACCATTAAGGTTTGAACATGTGACCTATCATTTCTCTTAGGTAGTGAATGACCCTATTGGATTGGTCGATGTATAATGGATATAAATAGTGGGAGTTTTGAGGAATGGGCCGATTGGTCGCATCACAAAGTCTCCTTTGGCATCATTTGTAGATAGAAAACTTTCATATATTCAAATTCCCAAACTATCAAGATATTTGTTCTTTACATAAAATTTGCATCTCTTTATGTAGGGCTGTCTGATTATCAGTCAACTGATCTTTACATGCATATTTGTGCAACACGGTTTTTCTTTAGCAGATTATGATTTCCCTTATAAATTAATTCTTGATCTGATGTTTGCTATGTCGATGCCCATAAAATCTCAAAATCTTGACCTTATATAGGTTCCCCGATGCATATCAGGAACAACCATCAAGACTATCCTATGTTTGAAATTCCTTTCCTCTGATCTAATTAATGTTTGACAAATCCGAAAAGGAGAATACAAACTATTATTTGTAGCAATCCTATTGGTTTCATCCTTCAATGTTGTATCTCATCTAAATCCTTAATTAGGGAATCCTTTAGTTTCATATATTATCGAATTCAAATCCTTGGTTATAGGAGATTATTATTTTTTTGATTCTATTTGAAGATTCATAATTTTGTTGATTGGTTTGAAGAATACGATTCATTTTATTAATCATGTTGAAATACATTGTTTGAGGTTACTAATTTGGTCAAATGACACTTAGTGGTAGAAATGTCAGCATAATTTGAACAGAGTTTTCTCTAAGATTATGTCATAACATATTCTTAATGGTGGTATTTACACAATCCTTGTTAATTATTAAGGTAATTCTTTACTAATAAATTATTCCCCTAAGAGGAAAGCCATGTAACTTATTCCTGAATGTAGTGCTTTCATAAGGCTTAAGGCATGTGAGATATTTTGTGCTGTGTTATAGCAGACACAACTACAAGGGCATCCCCACTAATATCTAGTATCTGAAATCCATTTTTTCCATCATCAATCTACCATGACTAACTAGGTCTTTCGGAGTTATTCTTCACATGTGTATTCTCCTTTTATCATTTCCAGTGAGATTTTTCACCAGCACCTTGGCCTCATGAGAAAAATAATAATTATATTATAATTAGTTTGCACCAACTGCACCAATTACAATCCTAGCTATTAAGAACTAATACAAAATGCATCTATTTTGATTTAATGCAATATGTTGTTAATACTACAAAGGCCCAGTCATTCAAAGGTGCTTCTGAGAGGCCAATAGGGATATAAGAGGAGTCTTTGAAAGTACTATATTAGTAAAAATGTACATCAACCTTTACTTGTACGTACCCAAAATTGTAAGGTACTGTACTGCCGGAACAATGTAACAAGTGCCCCAATGATGATACAGGTCTCCTCGCAAGGTGTTCGGGATCCAGAAAAGCTCTCCAAGTGTGCGTTAACATCCCGCATGCCCCGCTTAGCCCCCGCGTGCCTTATTTTTTCCTTTTCCCCTCTTTTCTTAGCCTTTTTCTCTTCAGTTACGAAACCGCCGCCCTGCCTGGGCGGCGGTCTCGTGACCGCCGCCCTGAACAGGGCGGCGGTCCTGTAACCGCCGCCCTGCTCAGAGCGGCGGTCCTTTACGCATTTTCCAGAAGGCTATTTTTACACGACTCACGTAAATTCAACATTTTACCAGCTTTCTTTTACTGCCATGAGCTTGCATTTATGATTCTGGTTCCCTGGAATAGTGTTTTGCCATTGTTTATAGTTTAAGAGTTCTATTTGGCTTTTACCTTGGGTAAATGCAAATGCTATAAATAGATGGCTTGTGCTCAAGCAAATGGCCCCTCATTCACTTCTCATCTTCTCATTTTCAGTAATTCAGTCTTTCATTTTGCTTAGGATTCATAGTTTAGTTCATTACATGCTTAGTTAGCATTGTTTTACTGTTGGTAAGCCACATATCCATCTTGTGCAAGCAGTGTTGTTGTTTCATCCAATCCATTGGAGTAGAATAGCTTAGGAAGCCATTAAAGTTGCAGGTTTTTCTCCTCAAATAGGATAGTTTCAGGTTCTGGATGCTTTATGTTGCATGACTCGCAATAAATCCCGCTAGGAATTGCATAAGCCAAGCTCTGTACTCTTGCGCTATCCCTCTCCTACTCGCATTGTATTCGGTGTGTATTCTGAGCTGCCTTTATCCCAATATCTACTTCTGTTGATGATAGCATGACACGCTTTTCTGGATCCACGTGAACACGAAAGAACGAGGAGATCACACTGAGGGGACAAGATCACACACACCATCGGATTCGCCACTGTTCTGCAGAATCCAGGTTCTAGCTTTCAAAGTTCTAGTTAGAATCATATCAAATAGAGTAGTTAATTGCTTTATTTCAGTTAATTCTATTCTCGATATTGCCAGGGAAGCTGTGGGGATTGATAGTTTCTGAGAAACTATGATTCACTCCTCACTTCTGAGGTAGGATCGAGGATCTTGCAAATAGATTAGAAAGCTATTTTATTGTTTAGAATAGATCTACAAATTGCACAGACAAATAGCTACACTCGGTTATTTTGTTTGTTTTAAATTATTAGTTTAGCTGTCAATTCTAGATATTTTAAATAGCTGCTTTCTTAAATTCATATAGCTCGTCAGAAAATACAAAAATAGAGAAATCATATATGCTATAGATATAGTTAAATTTCATTTTATTACAGTTTGTTTATATTATTGCTTTTGTATGACAATCACGGGACCTAGGGAGCCCAAGGAATACGTATTCGAGCCAATCGTGCCTCAGCCCAATCTCATCACAGCAATAACTGATATAGATCAAAATCTTAGGATTCAAGTCTTCCGAACAACGGTAAGCTTGCAACAAATCAATTCCCAGTTGAGCGGGTTAAACAGAGAAGACGACCAAGCACACACGTTTTGGTCAAATCAGCCAAACTATAGATTACCCTAGGAAAACATTCATATGACTGTAGGAGGATTAGAAAGAGAAAAAACCTTTGGTTGTGATCCTTTCATCCCACATCCAGGTGCAGGAGATACTATCATAGACATAGATACCAGTTTAAGGATCCAGGTTGCACGAACGCCTGTGAGATATTCTGAGAAAATCACACAGTTATTGGTCTTGAATATAGAAGCTGAGAAAGCATACGATTACTGGATACTAGGGATTAGGACTTGATTCCACGCATGACCATAGCAGGTCCACAACAACCGCGAGTCTACGGTTGTGACCCACAAATCCCGCAGCCTAACGAATCCATAGGAGAATTAGACATAGACACTGGCCTACGCACACTAGTATTCCAGTCTACTCCACTTCCACCTATCATCATCGAACAATTATCCTTGCTAGACACAACAGCTAACAAAGCTAGAGAATTCTGGACTAGGCCAGAGAACCGTCCATAGAATTAACTACATTTACCATCCACCATATGACCCTGTCTGGAGAAATACACGAAACTATCCCGGGTCATTTTCCACGTATTCCACAACCCATAGATCGAATCACGCCAGAGCTCGATATTGATTGGAGCCTTCGAGCAGTCATCCTTGCTGATCGATCTATCACACCAGTCCAAGTTAGAAGGGCCTTCTTTGCCTTAGATTCACAAATTCCATTAGTGCGTATTGAAGACATTAGATTGCCTAACTAGTTTGTCTGCATTCCATACATATTCCATCCCCACCGGCTGTCTCGGCACGACCTCGGGAGGTCGGGTACGCGGAAGAGTTACTTGTAGATTCCCACGCTCGCTTGTCACTTTTCCAGCGTACAAAATTGGTGAACCCGACGTGAAACAAACAAAATTAGTGAAGCTGACGTGAACTTCCTACTTTCTCGTCCGGAGTCATAGTATTACGTTTTCTTTCAAGATTAGTATACTTTTCATCTTCCCCGCCTCATTAGCTTTCAAAAATCACCTTCACTCCTTCCCATTATTCTGTGGGTATTCATATACCCCCCGAATATGTCGGGATTCGATGCATATGGCAGACCCCTCTTGGGTCTTGAGGCATACTACGCCCAACAGAATAGACAATCATCACCCTCACTCTCAGTATATGGGGAGACAACTATTCAACTAATCAGTTGTCAACACAAACTCCAAAGATTAGATATAGCTCATCCTTCCAAACAGAGGGGTTGGAACAACTTGCTCAAACGTAACAAACAGAGCCTTCAGGCTCAAACAATATGACGTTCACCGGAGAATCTGGTTCATCTCCTCAGGTACTACTTAGACCACAAATTAGTAGACAATCAGATTCATACCAAGGTTTAGACGATGAATATTCGGCACGTTATGCCAGGAACGACCAACATTCTCGAAGTATGTACCCACCTATAGGAGGTTTACATACACAACCTGAGATCTCTTTTCAAGAAAATACCTCCTACCATTGCATATAGGAAATACTCTCGGAGAAACTTGGCAGGACAGCGATCAGTTCATAGTAGGATATCACATGCCTATACAAAACCATGGTATACAACAAACGCCACCAAGGCAGAATATCGTGACTTCACCAAATGAAGTCATTTCAACTCTAATAGAAAAGGTTAGAGGGTTAGAACTTGCCCAAGCAAGTCAAAATTCACAATTCGTGCAAACAGGGAGTTCCAATCCTCCACACCATCCTAGCCAAGTAGATCTCCTCACAGGAGTAGGCACGTTAGGCATGACTCCTCAGTATTCACAACAAACGCCAACTAGACCCACCATCTCTAACACTGTTCCTCCCGGTCTAGTACAGAACAATCCATTCCTGGACAGTACCCCGTCATACTTAAACATGTACTCCAAATCACCACAAGGGGATATGTTCTCCTCTCCCGGCATGTTTGCTCAAACACAGGGGCTTCCTTACGCCCCTGCCAACGCGTACGCTACGCCATATCAACAACCCATTCCAACGCCACTTCCTCAACAGGCACCATCAATGGTCGAAACATATGCAATAGGGACTTACTCAGAATATTTGAAAGAGCCCTTAGATTTCACTATACGAAGCGTCATGCTTCCAAGACCTCTTCCCGATTTTCCCAAATACAAAGGTGAGGGAGATCCGAATGCGCATATCAAAGCTTACGCTACAGCCATTCGAGAGCTACTCCCATGGGATGGGGTTGTTGCTAAAATATTCCCAAAAACCTTGGAAGGCATTGCTCTCGATTGGTATTATAGAATACCTGAGGCTTCTATACATTCATTCAAACAACTTGTGTCTGAGTTCATCAAGGCCTTCGACATGAACAAACTATTAAGAACAGGAATCAGGGAGTTCTTACACATCAAACAAGAACACAACGAATCTGTCGCCCATTTCATCCAAAGGTGGCGTACAGTCCTTTATTCCTCGGCAAGTGCTCCAAACATGGATCAAATGGAACTATGTGATTTATTCCTTCATTCGCTTAGCAGAGAAGTGAAGGAAGAAGTCCAGAAGTTCCCATTACGAACTTACGATGAGGTACTGGAGAGTGCTCTTCGAATAGATCAAGCAGCGATTGATAGTGGTCGCAAAACATATGGAGCAAACGGGAGGTTAATCACCCCCAATCAGAACACTACAAATTATCCCACTACCACAAACGTCAATCAAGGACCTAAAATCCTTAACAAAAATCGGGGTGTAACAACAAATGGAGTAACCGACTAGCCCAAGAAGGTAAATGTTGTCAATACTCCATCACAAATAAACAACCAACGAAACAACAACTTTACCCCGACAATCAATACAGTGGATTTTAACCATCCACAACAACAACAACGGTGAAATCCCATACAAGGGCCAAGCCAAAATTCAACTAGGTATCAAAACCAGAATTCAAACCAAAGACAACAAACGCAAAATTTTAATAGACAACGGTTTGATCAAAATTATGGGCCACAATACACATCAAACCAACAAACTAGGAATTACAATCCTAACTCATATTGTGGTTTCCACAAAATTCGGGGCCATGACACTAGAACGTGCCGTGACTACAATAAATTCATGCAACGCTTGCCAAATGAACAAAAACAACTTTTTATGGATATGTTCTTAGCAGATCCTACGTCACCAACGTCAAATACTTTTTCAGGGGCAGTTTCCCCTCAAAACGCACCCCTGAAGATCTTTAATGATCCACTCCCAAATCATGATAACAACAGACTAAATCCAACTGGGACAAACAAGGGTGCAATGACAGGAAACAATGATCATGAAGCCTCGACTTCGCTAAATCCATTAGTTGCGCCGCAACTAGGAAGTCAGCCACGACCTAAGGTAGTTGGATTAGTGGAGTTAGACACTGAATTACCCATCGAAGCTATAACAAGGACACGAGAGTATTTCTCTCAGCCAAGTCCAAGCCACCTGCCAGAAACGGATAACATCCAACAAATCGTAGCAAAGCCTGTGGGTGCTTATGATTTAATTAATGATCTAACAAAAACCTTCTCGCATATTTCATTTTTAGACTTACTAAAGAACTCTCCTGCCCACAGGGCTGCTCTTTTAGAAGCATTAGGTTTAGGTCATTTAATCAACATCACTCCACCTCCTGAAACACAGGTAAATCATATAGACTTTGATGTTCATCCTCCAGGACAGGCGGATAGGGATGTCGAATTCATATTCGAGATAAACAAAATGCCAACAGATGCTGAGATCACACGTCGAGGTGATCCAGATTTACATTTGCAAGTATGGGTTTATAATAACTATGTAAACGTGCAATGGTTGATGATGGGGCAGCGGTTAACATAGTCCCCTTCTCTTTCCTTCAAAAGCTAGGGTATGGAGAAACCAATTGTTCCACAACTCGAAAAACACGCTAAGAGGCTATGATAGCCTTAAAGCCACTTCAATTGGAACTATAATATTACCAGTCACCTTAGGACCCAAAACCATTTTGACTGAGTTTTATATTATAGATCGGGAAACTAACTATAATATGATCCTCGGCCGACCATGGATACACCGCATGAAGGCAATCCCTTCTACACTATTTCAAGAAGTAAGGTTTTTACATTTAGGAAAGGTATTCGTGGCCAAAGGTGATCCAAAACCATTTGATGTACACCTAGCCGACTTAAAAAAGAGACCAGGCGTACACTCGGAGTTTGAACTCCCAACAAATCAACTTAATAAACCTACCGACGCAAAAACAAAAGAAAAGTTGGTACCTACGACAGATCTTGAAACTATCAGCATAGCCAAAACAACCCCAACCCCCAAAGATAAGGCTAACACTATAGAAACAGTGTCATTAGGGACTACTGCAAAAATCGTTGAGTTAATAGAACAAGATCTACCAATGTTCTTACCATTTGATTCAGTAGGCATAGGATATTCCCTAGGTGTTGGTTCTCTTCCAGCAGAGGATCTCTGCATGGTGGAAGTAGAGTGCGCAAACACAGCAAATACCCCAACATCTATACTCCCAGCTAAGTATTGGACTCTCCATTTTGATGGGGCTAGGTGCCGTTACGGAGCAGGGGCAGGTATAATTCTTACTTCACCCGAGGAGAAAGTCCTGCCATTTGCCTTTAAACTAAATTTTGAATGCACAAACAACGGCGCTGAGTACGAAGCCCTCCTCCTTGGCCTCACCTTAGCCAAGAGAATTGGTGTTGATAACATCAGAGTCTTAGGAGACTCGCAATTAGTGGCAAACCAAGTTTCTGAAGTATATGAAACTAAAGCCGAACACTTGCAGCTTTACAAAAATGTTGTATTAGATTTAAGCAAGGCATTTAACTTCATATCCATTGAAGCAATCCCGCGAGAGAAAATCTTCTCGCCGATTCAATAGCAACTTCAGCATCACGTTTTACTCCAAGCAATGAGTTAGAAGATACCCATTTCACGGTATCCATTCGTAATGAACCATTGATAAAAACAATGACAAATCCCCTTTTAAACGGGAGTGAATCTACCATCCTAGACCATGTTGATAGTGATATGGCCACTTTGGATTACTTAAACGCCTATGCGGCATTACATCTCTCCTATCATATGCTAGATTTGTCCTTAATTCCACATTCGTCTTCCTATTTCGGAAATCCCATGATGGATTTTCCCTCACAAATGGAACCTAGCATATACGCAGTAGAAAATGGGGATGATTTGGATTTACCCCCAGCACCGCCTGAGTTTGAAGAGGGTAACGCCTCTTTGATCGAAGAAACAATCGATGTCAACATCGGAACGGAAGATGAACCAAGAATTTTGAAACTAGGATCCTCGTTAACCCCAGAAGAAGTAGAAATACACACTCGGATCCTCAAAGAACATCAGAAGGCGTTTGCATTTAATTATAAGGAGATGACAGGCGTCGCACCCCACATCGTGGTACACAACCTCGTCACTAAATCTGATGCAAAGCCAGTTAAACAAAAATCAAGACCCATGAAACCCAAGGTAGCTCTCATGGTAAAGGAGGAGGTAATAAAACTCCTCCAGGTAGGATTCATCAAACCAGTCGACTACTCCCAATGGGTATCTAACATCGTTCCCGTTCTCAAGAAGAATGGAAAGATACGCATCTGCATAGATTTCGAGACATCAACAAAGCATGTCCTAAGGACGACTTCCCGTTGCCATCTATTGATGTCATTGTTGATGCAACAGCTGGGTTTGAACTTTTGTCTCTCATGGATGGATTCTCGGGATATAATCAAATTAAAATATCTGAGCAAGATCAAGCTAAAACCACGTTTATAACTCCTTGGGGAACCTATTGCTATGTTGTTATGCCATTCGGTCTCAAAAACGCTGGTGCTACATACCAGCGGGCTATGACATATATATTTCACGATCTAATTCATAAAATCATGGAATCCTACGTAGATGACTTGTTGGCTAAGGCCAAGAAGCGTTGTGACCATCCAGAAGTACTCCGTGTCATTCTCTCACATCTGATAGAATACGGAGTCACGCTAAATCCAGAAAAATGCGTCTTTGGTGTAACGGGAGGGAAGCTCCTAGGTTACATCATATCGTCACGAGGGATAGATGTTGACCCAACCAAAATTTGGGCTGTCCTCGAAATGGTTCCACCTTCGGATGAATCTGGAATCAGGTCATTTCTCGGAAAGCTGGGTGCAATCCGAAGATTCATCCCAGACTTAAGCTTCGCCATTCATCCAATCAACAATTTACTCAAGAAAGACTATAGCATTGATTGGACCGAAGACTGCAATGAAGCTTTTGACGCAGTTAAGCGTTTCTTGTTGTCACCACCTACGCTAATGCCACCTAAGCTAGATCACCCGTTAATTTTATACTCACGAGCTACCAATGTCTCGTTAGCTTGTATGTTGGCCCAAGAGGACGATGACAAGAGAGAACGTGTGATTTATTTCATTAGCCGAACACTGCTCGACTATGAAACACGGTATACACAAGCAGAACGAGAATGTCTCGCCATAGTCTTTGCAACCAAACGCCTAAGACATTATATGTTAAATCAAGAAACAAGGGTCATGGTAAAAACGGACCATTTACGAACTTTCCTCACACAAGGGTCCTTGTCTAAAAAGGCTGGACGTTTTATAACCTTAATGGGAGAATTCGAATTAACGTTTGTAAATCAGAAGTCAGTTAAGGGACAAATCATTGCGGATTGGTTAGCTGATAACCCATTAGATGGAGGTGATCTAGTAGATTTAGATTTTCCAGATGAGTGCGTATACTACATCGAAACCCGACCCTCTATCTCTGAGTGTCCCTGGTACGCTGATATCATTAACTATATCATGGACCATACGTATCCAGAAGGAGCTACACCACAACAAAGAAGGTGGTTACGTATTATCGTAGCTAAATACGTCATTATAGAGCAAGTGCTCTATCGAAAAGCGTTCGATGGAATGCTCCTAAGATGTGTCGACACAGAAGAATCCAAGAAGATTCTCCATGAATCTCACAGTGGAATGTGTGGAGGCCACTTCGGTGGCCATGCCACCGCTCGAAAAATACATCGAATGGGCTATTTCTGGCCCACTCTAGAACATGACGCAATAGAGTTTGTACGCAGGTGTCATAAGTGCCAAGAATTCTCCCATGAGATCCACATGCCGGCACAAGCTCTGCAACCAATCGCTACTCCATGGCCCTTTTCTACATGGGGCCTAGACTTAATAGGGAAATTCTCTCCCTCATCCACAGACGGCCATAATTTTATAATCACGGCCACTGAATATTTTACCAAATGGGTAGAGGCTATGCCTCTTACTACTGTACCTGGTTCTGTAATCGCCAAGTTCATTTTGAACCAAATCATTTGCAGGTACGGTATCCCGCAAATCATTATCTCCGATAATGGAACTTCTTTTAAGAATGAAGAGGTTCGCGAACTATGCAATAAATTTAAGATAAGCCATCATACGGCTTCCTTGTATTACCCTCAAGCCAACGGACAGGCTGAAGCGACGAATAAAACACTAAAAGCCATTCTCCTTAAAACGGTGAAAGAAAACAAACGAGATTGGCACTTGAAGTTATATCCGGCCTTATGGGCCCACCGAACCTCAATAAGAACACCAACGGGAGCAACTCCTTTCTCACTAGTATTCGGGGCAGAGGCAGTTCTCCCACTCGAGGTTGAAATACCTAGTCTCCGCATTTCATTACAAGGGATTCTGGATGAAGACGCTTACAGAGAAGCACGTCTTTCCCAACTTGAAAGCCTAGATGAAACTAGGTTAGATGCTGAACAACGACATAGAGTCTATGCTGACCGGATGTGCCGGCAGTACAACAAGAAGGTCTATGAACGCGACATATACGAAGGTGATCTAGTTCTAAGGCTAGACAGCCGGATCGACAAGAAGACCGGCGAAGGAAGGAAATTCTAGCCCAAATGGTTGGGCCCATACCGAGTCATGAAGGACTATGGAAATGGTGCATACCTCTTATGTACGCTAGAAGGTGAGGAATTTGGTGAAACAGTCAATTCCCTGCACCTCAAGCGTTTCTACGCGTAAGCAGCTAGCACTACTTATATGACTATCTACATTGCATTTTCATATAGATTAGGATCATGTTGTCCACTTGTTTCTTACACAAATTGTGATCAAGGAATCTATTCTGAAAGCAATTCATTACAAACTCATGATGTTGTTGGCATAAACTCTTTAATCATACCTCTCCATTTTCATGATATCATCAAATTATCTCAGAATCATTTTATCAAATAAAGCTAGACATGACGAAGTCTTAACGGTAACCATACCAAGATCTGCAAGTTTATTCTCGCTTTGATTTCTTCTTAGGGTAGGTGTCTTGCCTATGGTCTGTTCTAGAAGCTTCATGGTGTCACATCTATCCCATATGTATATCTCTTTGGAAATAAGCACATACTGACATTTTACTCAAATAAACAAGTCAAACGTTGATCAAACAGAAAATTTTAATTTTACACATTTCCCTGCCCCACCAACCTTTGGTGATGAGCTTGCGTCTCTTACTAGTGACGTAGGGTTGGGAAAGGATGGAAATGCCCTTACTCGCCTATGCTTTGCCCACGGTGATAAACCCACGCTTCTTACTAGTAGCATGGGGCAAAGTGTAGGGGGTCCTCTTGACAAATAAATGCAAAAGGTCATACACAAACAATTCAAACTTTGAAACTTTGAGTCAAAAACAAATGAATCAGATGTTCAAAATCCCAAGAGAGTTAAAATCCTAAAAACCCAGATTTTGTCTACTATGTGGCCATCTACGGGTCTAAGTCTGGATAAACCGCAAAGCAAGTTGCATCCAAAACTATGAAGTCACTCGAGTGGAGTAGACTTGTAGCTTCCTAATTTGGTTCCGCCAAAGCTTTGTCTGTCTTTCATCACTATCATTTCAACACATTTCATAACTTGTGCCCTTCTTGACTCTTGGTGATAAGCCCTCGCATCTTACTAGTTGCGTGGAGTTAGGAGTGGGGCAAGTTTATCTGTTCATCATACTGGTTTATTTTCATCACTTTGCCAAAACAAACATGAAGTATCCAAAATTGCTTACAGAAACCAAGATTCAAAATCACATTATATCTACATTATCATATATCAGCATCATGAAACACAAAAGGAAAGTAAAACATTTACATCATTTGTTCACCATTGCATACATTCTAAAAAGCATATAAAACATACATCGTAGTATACATGAAGAAACTGGAAATAGAAAGGAAACCATGAGTGCCAAGATTTTGATCCAAAATGAATGCATATATATAAATAATCAATGTTTATATACAATGCCATCATGCACTAAGCATGGTCAAAATGCTCAAAGAGCCCGTGATATACAAAAGAATATATAAAACAAAATCTATGAGAGCCAAGTGGCTTCTCAATCCCTACGCGACCCCTCCGAAGGTGCACGCCCACGCCTAGGACTCCGGCTACGCCGGCGCTCTGAATGTATGGAGGGCTCAGGGTCCCGAGGGGCAGCCGCAGTCTCACCATGAGAATGGCTCCTCATGAGGCGCTCAGACGTCCTATAGCCCGCTAACTCTGTGCAGAGGGTCGACACCATCCTGGCCACGTGCCAGATGGGAGCGAAGACATCGGTATGTCTACCAGCTGCTGAAGGCTCCCCAGCATCCACGGACAGCTCCGCGCGGGTCCTCTCCATGGGGATCATCAGGGTATCAGTACATACCCTGCGGATCAAATCCCGCCACTCATCAACAGTCTCTGCAAACAAGGAAGAAAGTGAATTAGAAACCAAACAAGAAATTAGAAAATACAAGATAGCAACTAAGGAGAGCCTACAAACAAACATTAAAAGGGAGAAAGGGTAACTTACTCGGATCACCAGGCCTCCAGGATGGGTCGCTGGGGCCAGCACCTGCCGCGGATGCCGCTGCCGACTGAGGGGCTGCTCCTGTGGTGGGAGCAACGTATCACCCCGCAATGGACTCATCCTCTCCACCATGGCCCTGGGAGAGTGGCTCCTCTGAAACCAGAGTCACCCTCTCTGCGCTCTGCTCGGCCCTCTCTGCCTGCATAATGTCCTGAGTGTCATGCCACTCAGGATCGCTGTCATCGGTATCCTCCTCTGACCCTCCCTCTGTGAACTCCTCAGACTCGGAGTCAATATCAATAGGGTCATCGCTGCTATGAGCAGGACCCGCAGCAATCTGAAGCAAAGGTGCCTGAGGCGCACCGGCTCTCCCTCTAGCACGAACTATCCTCCTGGCTGCAATGGGAATGCCAGGAGTAACCACTGTCCAACCTCGGCCTCTAGGCCCCCCTCTGGCCTCACGGACTGATCTGTAGACTGGCGCCACTGGGGGAAGCATACCCGTGTATGGTAGGCCAAACTGCTGAGGAACTCGGCCAAAGGGGTGCACCTCCACTCGTCCCACTCGATCGATAAGCTGCCCTGTGGTGGAGCAGGAGATCAAGGTAAGAGCCTCCTCGCCCCATATGCCGGCCATAGTCTGGTATGGTGTCGCCTCCATGTCGGCAGTAGTCAGGGAGGCAACTGGCTGATGAGGTGCTCTAAGCACCGACATGTCTGTCCATCTGGCTGCCCTCACAGCCCCAGGATCTGCCACCTCCACACCCCTGCCATAAGGGATGAAATGCTCATAGACCCAACTCATGACTAGAGTCGGGTGGCTCAATGACTGCCCCTGTAAATGGACCACCCTGTATAGATCATGGTAAGTGGTCCCAAGAATGTCTGCACCCCAAGCGTATATCCGACCGTGCCCCTCTATTTGTGCAATAATGGGGGCCCAACAGTATAATAGTGTGTCTCCTCCCTTGTCCCCGATCAGTCTCGAGGCAAGGATCCCCATGATGGCCTGTCGAAGTAAGGGGATAGGAAAAGAAGGAATAGATCGAACTCTCACCCCCTTCTTCGACCCCGTGGAGATGACTGCATCTCCCATATATGTGGCCCACTGTGCAATCTGTGCCCATGAGCCTGCTGTCTCTAAAGTGAGTCGCCTCCCGATGATCGGGACCCCCAAAATGCGGTAGACGTCCTCCAATGTAATGGTCCACTCACCACGGACCCCTGGCAATCGGAAGGTGTTCCGATCTGCATCCCAGTATGAGAATAAGTCACAAAGGATGTGACTAGATGGTGCAACATGGGGCACGCGCGATATGCGCAGTATGCCAGCCCTCTGAAGTGTGTCCTCCTCATCCTGTGAGAGGGCATCTAGTACCCCTGGGAGCCAATCACACTCCCTCTCTCTGCTCCATCGGATGTACTCCTCTCTCGCCTGCATACACCCAAAAACACACAAAACAGAGCAAGTTAGCATCCGAGTAATATTACAAAAATCATGTAAACACGTAGAAATGCTAGAAATACAAACACAATCTAAAAAAAAAGGTTCCTTTTACATTCTGTGCAAAACCGCCGCCCTGAGCAGGGAGGCGGTTTTGTAACCGCCGCCTTAAGGGTGGCGGTCGTGTAACCGCCGCCCTGAACAGGGCGGCGGTCATGTAACCGCCGCCCTGGCCAGGGCGGCGGTCGTGGTCCGAAAACCCACGCGGGTTTTTAAGCTAAAAACACCTAAAAAGTGCAAAAAATGACCATTTAACCTAAAAACAGAGCCTACCCAGTAGGCGCCCCCCCTAGGTGGACCTTTTAACACTAGCATTTTCAAAAATGACCCCCCCATTGCAAAGTATTTAGCATTTCAAATTTAAGGGGGTAAAAACAATAAATTGAAGAAAACCAACCTGTGATCTCGCGGGGCGGTGTTCCGCACGTGGAGGCATGATCGCTATCTCGCTGCGGACGTTTCGACTCTACTCACGCAAGAAACCGTCACCGTGGGTCCCAGAGCTCAAAATCAATCAAATCGACTCGCGCAAATGAATAGGAAAATGGGCCCACTTTCATATATATAGCGCCCTGATTCGTTTTAAAAGACTTTTTCACAGGTTTTGGAGCGCCGACGGAGGTAAGTTCCTATCCCCGCACAAATGGTACGTTCTCATTCCCTATTATTTTAGCGTTTATTTTCCAAATTATTGTGTCTATCTGCACTTGATTTCTCTTTTCGTTTTGCAGGTAGCGGGAATTTTGGACGGCGTCATTTCGACACACGGACGTATCAGGTATAGCTTCTAACTTCCCATTTCGGGACCGCCATACTCGGACCCACCGTTTTACGCCTCTTCATGGCTAAAACGCTTCTCCGAGGGGGCAATATGTACGTACCCAAAATTGTAAGGTACTGTACTACCGGAACAATGTAACAAGTGCCCCAATGATGATACAGGTCTCCTCGCAAGGTGTTCGGGATCCGGAAAAGCTCTCCGAGTGTGCGTTAACATCCCGCATGCCCCGCTTAGCCCCCGCGTGCCTTTGTTTTTCCTTTTCCCCTCTTTTCTTAGCCTTTTTCTCTTCAGTTACGAAACCGCCGCCCTGCCTGGGCGGCGGTCTTGTAACCGCCGCCCTGCTCAGAGCGGCGGTCCTTTACGCATTTTCCAGAAGGCTATTTTTACACGACTCACGTAAATTCAACGTTTCACCAGCTTTCTTTTACTGCCATGAGCTTGCATTTATGATTCTGGTTCCCTGGAATAGTGTTTTGCCATTGTTTATAGTTTAAGAGTTCTATTTGGCTTTTACCTTGGGTAAATGCAAATGCTATAAATAGATGGCTTGTGCTCAAGCAAATGGCCCCTCAATTCACTTCTCATTTCTCATTTCAGTAATTCAGTCTTTCATTTTGCTTAGATTCATAGTTTAGTTCATTACATGCTTAGTTAGCATTGTTTTACTGTTGGTAAGCCACATATCCATCTTGTGCAAGCAGTGTTGTTGTTTCATCCAATCCATTGGAGTAGAATAGCTTAGGAAGCCATTAAAGTTGCAGGTTTTGCTCCTCAAACAAGATAGTTTCAGGTTCTGGATGCTTTATGTTGCATGACTCGCAATAAATCCCGCTAGGAATTGCATAAGCCAAGCTCTGTACTCTTGCGCTATCCCTCTCCTACTCGCATTGTATTCGGTGTGTATTCTGATCTGCCTTTATCCCAATATCTACTTCTGTTGATGCTAGCATTACACGCTTTTCTGGATCCACGTGAACACGAAAGAACGAGGAGATCACACTGAGGGGACAAGATCACACACACCATCGGATTCGCCACTGTTCTGCAGAATCCAGGTTCTAGCTTTCAAAGTTCTAGTTAGAATCATATCAAATAGAGTAGGTAATTGTTTTATTTCAGTTAATTCTATTCTCGATATTGCCAGGGAAGCTGTGGGGATTGATAGTTTCTGAGAAACTATGATTCACTCCTCACTTCTGAGGTAGGATCGAGAATCTTGCAAATAGATTAGATAAGTTATTTTATTGTTTAGAATAGATCTACAAATTGCACAGACAAATAGCTACACTCGGTTATTTTGTTTGTTTTAAATTATTAGTTTAGCTGTCATTTCTAGATATTTTAAATAGCTGCTTTCTTAAATTCATATAATTCATCAGAAAATACAAAAATAGAGGAATCATATATGCTATAGATATATTTCACATAGTTAAATTTCACTTTATTGCAGTTTGTTTACATTATTGCTTTTGTATGACAATTACGGGACCTAGGGAGCCCAGAGAATACATTTTCGAGCAAATCGTGCCTCAGCCCAATCTCATCACAACAATAACTGATATAGATCAAAATCTTAGGATCCAAGTCTTCCGAACAACGGTAAGCTTGCAACAAATCAATTCTCAGTTGAACGGATTAAACATAGAAGACGACCAAGCACACACGTTTTGGTCAAATCAGCCAAACTAGAGATTGCCCTAGGTATACATTTATATGACTGTAGGAGGATTAGAAAGAGAACAAACCTTTGGTTGTGATCCTTTGGTCCCACAGCCAGGTGCAGGAGACACCCTCATAGACATAGATACCAGTTTAAGAATTCAGGTTGCACGAACGCCTGTAAGATATTCTGAGAAAATCACACAGTTATTGGTCTTGAATATAGAAGCTGAGAAAGCATACGATTACTGGATACTAGGGATTAGGACTTGATTCCACGCATGACCATAGCAGGTCCACAACAACCGCGAGTCTACGGTTGTGACCCACAAATCCCGCAGCCTAACGAATCCATAGGAGAATTAGACATAGACACTGGCCTACGCACACTAGTATTCCAGTCCACTCCACTTCCACCCATCATCATTGAACAATTATCCTTGCTAGACACAGCAGCTAACAAAGCTAGAGAGTTCTTGACTAGGCCAGAGAACCGTCCATAGAATTGACTACATTTACCATCCACCATATGACCCTGTCCGAAGAAATACACGAAACTATCCCGGGTCATTTTCCACGTATTCCACAACCCATAGATCGAATCACGCCAGAGCTCGATATTGATTGGAGCCTTCGAGCAGTCATCCTTGCTGATCGATCTATCACACCAGTCCAAGTTAGAAGGGCCTTCTTTGCCTTAGATTCGCAAATTCCATTAGTGCGTATTGAAGACATTAGATTACCTAACTAGTTTTCTGTATTCCATACATATTCCATCCCCACCGGCTGTCTCGGCACGACCTCGGGAGGTCGGGTACGAGGAAGAGTTACTTGTAGATTCCCACGCTCGCTTGTCACTTTTCATAATACCTCTTTGCCTCATGCCGCATCAACAACATATAGGATAAAATATAAAATAGACAATCATCTATATATTTCAAATATCATCTAGGATTAAAATACGGTATCAGGTTTATAGTGTTTGATAGAACATTTCTATTCTACATCTCATCCATTTCAAAATGATACATTATTTCAATTATCAAATGTCGAATTTATGTAGGGAAATATACATGTCTGAACACACACACACACACACACACACACACACACACACACACACACACACACACACAACCATGTCAACAACATATCAACATTAATATAAAATGTCCTCTAATAATCCACATGTATCAGAATATGAATCGAAATCATAACAATCTAGTATATCTAACGTCTAATCATCATGCCAAATCAAAATTACAATAATATCCATAATTATAGTCAATAGTATAATAATCAAGTCCATAAAAAGGTGTTGAAGGGAAGTGGGCACTACACCTAGTTAGCCTAATTATAATTTTTGGTCAATTCCTAATAAAAACCAATGGAAGGTCATCTATTTGAAAATGAAACTTGTATTTGTTATTACATCTAAGTATTTTAAGGGTCTCAATACATCACCTTGTTATTAAGAAACATACACAAAAATAGCAAAGTATTTTGGAGGAAACCCTATATCATCTAATACCACTCTGTGAAGCATACATGAGGTAAAAATCCATGTTCTCACATTGTAAAAACATATTAAGGTTTTCATACTACTTTTATTTTATTGGATTTATTGCATGTTACACCTCATCAAATGCTCAAAGGTGAACTACATGAGTTTGAACTCTATTTTTAGTTGGTACATAAAACTTATCCTTTAAAGGGTTTGTTAGACCAATCAAGATGAAACACTTATACATTTTAAGGTTTCTTATCACTAATGGCTAGCCAAGAAGTTTTAGAAAGGATAAGTAAATTCATCTTCAAGCATATCATTTTAAAAATCTAGTGTTAGAAGTAGATACATATAAATTTAGGACACACATACACCAAAAACTTGTATTTACACATTCATCCTAATATGTCTTTATGAACTCCAGACAATATTAGTCATAATATATTTTCCATTACACAAGTTTTGACTCAAACATGCTGATCATTTTGAAAAAAATCAAGAGGAACATAATTTCATTGCATGGAAATTTTATTATGGTTCATGTTAGGAGATTTTCATCTTCCATCCAACATCTTAGCATTCTAATTCATCATTTGCAATCCTCTATTTGTGATTTCATTTATTCTCATGGCATAATATTTGATTTTATATCTTTATATTGTTCTATAATATCATAAGATTATTATTCACATACTTTCTTCTAGAGTATCGATACTTCCCCATTATTGTCTAAAATATTACTCCAAGTTTGTTGATTCAATGTACAATGATGAGGTTTATTAATACATTTTGTTGAATATGATCTTTATGCTAAATACAATACCCTAAAAAAATGGGAAAATGATATTTTATTTGAAAAACTAAATTATGCTATACATTTCCAAAATAATAAAATTGGACCACAGAGAAAATGCAACTAGGGCCATTAGTTATATTAAAAAATATTATATCATGATTATTGTTATCACCGAATCACAACACCCTTATGTTTCCACAAGTGCATATACTTGAGCTCACGGTGTGATTGGATAACATGGGTACTATCTCCAAGTTGTGGGACTTGCTACTTGAGATAGACCTCCAGAGAAAGCTGGTTCTTGCTCCTAAACTACCTGCCACAATCTACTCTAATGCAGGGGAAACTAACTATTCTAATATAAATTTCCAAGGGACCAGGGAGAGAGAATGCATAAAATGAAATCCTACACTAAATCGGTGATACACCAGAAAAGGAGGGTGTGAGAGTAGTCTTCAAATGCGTGAGATACAAAAGCAAAGTGCACACTAGAAGGGGTGATGACAGTTCTCCACAATCTAGCAAAATGCATTCACAAAAATATTTCAAACATACACAATGATAATGGATCCCTGCATGAACATAATAATAGACACAATATTCTTGTAATCAAGGTTGAAGGGGCAAGAAGAATGCAAGAAAACATAGCAGGGGAAGATGCATCCACAAACTTGTATTTTATTGCTTCATGATATGCACAGTTCAATCTGTTACAAGATAAGGGCCTAGATCACCATGCAAGGAATCCACAAAAAGGTCTTGTAACACATTGGCTTCACAAAGAAATTTTGGCAGAGCTTTGCTACAAAAACTACCTCCTCTTACAATGAGCCCAACACTCCAATTTATAGAAAAATGAGAAGGGAAAGAGAAGGGAAAATGGAAATCCTGAAATCTGTCCTTCAACCACTTGTAAGAGGAATTAAATGGAGTAAAATGATTATATATTACTTGCAAAAGGCTCCCCATACTATCCCAGGTGCTGCAGCAGAGAAAGAATGATGACCATGCCTCTTAATTGCACTCACAACCACCAAATAAAACACTGTTATGAACCCGGCCACGTTTTCTTAAAAATATCAATCAATCTCTCATCAAATCCATAATTTCTTGATTGTTGTGCATCGGGCTCGGAGCCACGATTCCAACGGTACCAATTTTGTGTGATTTTGTTGAGAAATGCAAAAGTTATGGCCTTCTGAGTGCGGGCAGCTATTTTGGGTCTGGCAGGTGTTTTCTGTCATTTGACGGGAATGAGCATTAACTGACTGGAGCCGAATATGTTTCTTTTATTTAAATATATCTACCCTCATTAAAATTTAATAAATCTAGTTTTTGTGGCGTAGAGGACGTCGTGCTCGTTCCAGAAAGTCCAATTTTGTGAAAATCGGAGCACGTGGAGTCAAAAGCTATGGCCGTTTGAAGTTTCATAGGTCAAACGTTGACCTTTCCTCCTCATCTATTTGGTGTCAGTTAAAGGGGTCCCACTTCATATAATGCCAAAAACTCTTTACGCGTGGGACCCTTTTGGCCAGCTCCCCAAAGTGTGACAGTGGGACACTTGGCGTCCCATCGGCTTAGATGGGCTTCCTTGTTCTCTCATTTGAGCCTTTGTGTTTGGCTAGAAATCTCCCTTGGGCCTGTCCGCGTCCCGACGCGTACTTTTGTCCCAACTGTCCCAAACATTTGTAAAATTGTAAAAACTTGCAGCCCCAAATCGTACGCAACTTTGCGTCCTTTAACAAAAAGAAACTCATCATGTCCCAAACTGTCTGGCCAGCAATAGTAATTCTGTGCCATTTGTGCAAAAATACGCGAAACCAATAACTTTTCCCGTAGAACCATGGTGCTAAAAATTAAATTTTGGCAAAATTATTCTTGTGGCCTCCAGTCCCCGACTGTTGCGCTAAATTTGGAAGAAAATCCTCCCAAGTCCCATTGCCCCGCAATTTGCAAATTTTGCAGAAAATTTTCCCCAGGCCCGTAGTCCCAAACTTGAAAAATATGAAGAGTTAGAAGGACTTATTTATATTTTCAGAAAGGGGAAGAAATTTCCTATCTGATAAAGATTCTTTCAAGAAACCTTCAGTACTTAAAATATGTGAAAAGTCGGATTTAAGCAGTAAAGGGGGGAAAAATGGTGCTAATTGATAAAACATATATATGAGCTTATTTTGGACAACAATTTGGTGACTCACTAGGGAACACCTTCCTATTAGGTGAATGGATCAACTACCTTGTTGTATCCATTGGGAGCAGAGTCATGGATGGTACCCCTGATATTATTCCTATTCTCAAAACTTGAATCTAACACTTGCACTTGGCGACCCTAAACTGTTGCCCTACTTCCAACTGACTCTCAATTTCATAAGTTAATCTTGAAAATGAGGTTTTGGAGAGTCATAAAATCTGCCTGTTCCCGATGAAGATTTCAATTGTTCTTGAAATGGAATACATTGAGACCCAATTTTAGTCTAGTCTGATAATCTTTCAGCTGTTTTGAAATTAGAAAACTGTACCCTTGAGCCATTTGAACATTATGGGTCTGAGCTGGTTCCCTCAAAGGCTGAAGGGCCCAGTGCACCCACCTGGAGGCGCGATAAAAATGTAAACATGACACAAACCTAGAAGCAAAAGAAACCTATGCTAGAAGCACTTAGGGAAATAGAAACTTAATCTAATTAAAAAAACAATGTGCATGAGCACTTGGAATAATTAGAAAACTAAGCTAATATTTATAAGGGTGAAACCTTCCTTTCAGTAGCAATGTTTGAGATAGATTCTTTTAACCGGAATTGGGAAGCTCCTCTCCATCTAATGTAGACAATTACAAGGCATTGATATTTTTACATCCTCTAATGATATAGGGACCACTCCAAATAGTATCAAATTTAGAATTTCTCCCTGGCTTTTACCAATCTGCATCCCACTTCATAACTAGGTCCCCTTCCTGAAAGGTCCTTGCTCTTGCCTTCTTATCAAAACATCTATTAATTAAGGCTTGATAATTTTCCATTTCTTAAACTGCATGTTCCCTGATTTCTTGTAATTTCATCAGGTCTTCATACGTAGCCTCCATTAGTTCGAACTCAAACAAATCCAACTGTTTCATGAGATCTAATGCAAGCAGTTGTAATTATATAGGCAACACTGGTTGTTTTCAATAGACTAATTTGTAAGGGGAATTACCTATAGACCCTTTTGGTATGATTCTTTCAGCCCACAATGCTCATTTGAGATGGGTATGCCACATCCTTTGATTTTAATCTAGATTCATTCTCATGATTTTTAGCAAATTCTTATTTGTGGACTCTAATTGGCCATTATCTTGAGGGAAATAGTTTGAAGAGGCGCTGAGGTATACACCATTCTTGATAGCTCATTCAACAATTTTTGCAGCAAGGAAAGCCAATGCATTCTCTAATATGATAGTGGTTGCTACCCCTAACCTAGTCACTATCCCTTCAAAGAAGTCCAAAATGCTTAATAAATTTTCCTCCTTAAGTGCTACTGCTTCAGTCCACTTGGTGAAATAGTCTGTTGCTCTGAGAATCCATTTGTGCTCTTGGCTTGAGTTTGGATTGGTGACCCTGATGAGGTCCAATACCCATCACATGAATGGCCAGTCAACTGAAATTGGGTGCAATAGAAGTGCTGCTAGTCTTTCCTTGACTGTGAAGAATTCACATATGTTACACTTTTTGATCCATGTGTAGCAATCCCTAAACACCATAGGTCAATAGTAACCAGTCCTCATGATCCTGAGAGTTTTTACCTGCAGAGAAAAGTTGCCTCCTGCTTCTTCGTCATGGAACTCATGTAATACCTTCTCAATTTATACTTCCCCAAGGCACCTAATAGGATGCCATTGATGTCCCTCTATAAACAAAACACTGTTAACAAGTGCATACGGGATGGCTTGTAATCTAGAGTAGATTCTTTTCTTTCTGCTCATTTCTTGAGGGAACGAACTTGTTTAGAGATATTACACCAAATTTTGAGTGCAACATGGTATTGGTGGATTGTTAGCTAGATGCTCTAGCTCGTTCTATGTTAATAGGAAAGCCTCTCCTTCATCCTCTGACTCAGTTTGTTGCTTAGAAGTGAGCTACTCACAAGGACCTCTACCACGAACCAGCTTCGTCACTTTGATTTCAATATCATACTCCATTACACGAGTGATCCAAACTGATCTTTTCTCATTCAGATCCTTGTTTATGAGAAAATCCTTGACACCAGCATGAGACACTAGCAATTGAATCTTATTGTTTGAGGCCAAATGTCTGAACTTCTTCAAACTCCTAATGACAACAAGGACAAGCTTTTCAATAAAATAATACCTTACTTCGTAATCTTCTAGGATCTAATTAAAGAATGTTATCGGATTTTTGAACCTTCTCTATTGGGTTATACCAAGATAGTTGATATTGTGTCTGACCCTCCAAAAGCATACATCATGAAGTCCTTTGAAAATTCTGGGTTAATAAGAGTTTCAGATTTTGATATTGCAAGCTTGATGGCCTCAAAACTCTCTTTACCTTCTGTTGTCCATTTGAATGCAAGACATGTTTTTAACATCATCGTTAAAGACTTTAAAAGAGTGGAAAAATCAAGCACAAATTTGTGGACAAAGTTTATCTTTCCTAAGAAGCTTTGGAGAGATTTCTTGTGATGTGGTAATGGAAGCATTCGGATGGCTTCAACCCTTTCAGGATCAATTGTTAGCCCTTCCCTAGAGACGATGTGGCCCAAAAATTTGCCTTCGTGTGCCAAGAATATACACTTCTTTGGATTTAGCGACACTCCAAACCTTCTACACCTCTAAAACACTTGCCTGAGGTGAAAGAGATGGTCTGCTGCATTCTTTGAGAAGACAGTGATATCGTCTAGGTATATCAACACTATCTTGTTGATCAAGCCTTTGAACGCCATATCCATAGCTTGCTGAAATGTTTCTCCAGCATTTGACAGTCCAAATGGCATCTTCTTGTAAGCATACGTGCCCCATTTTGTAGTGAAGGCCGTCTTGAATTGATCTTCTTCCTTCACCATTATTAGATTATAGCCTGAATATCCATCTAGCAATGAAAATCTTTCTGAACCAGCTACAACCTGCAATATTTGTTGCATTGATGGAAGCGGATAATGATCTTTGAGTGATGCTCTATTTAGATCGCGAAAGTCCACACACAATCTTATTTCTCCATTTCTCTTTCTTACCGGCACCAAGTTTGCAACCCAACTTGAATGTTTGATGGGGAAGATGATACTAACCTCAATGAGCTTACTTAACTCTTTTCTCATGAGAGGTTCGATATGAGGATTTACTGGCCTTTGCTTTTTCCTGACAGGGTTGGATCCCGGATGCAGCTCAATAGTATGCTGTGCCAACTTTGGGTTGAAACCTCTTAAATATTTGTAGGTCCAAGCGAAGACATCTAATAACTCTTGACAAAGCTGAACAAAATTAGATTTCTCTTGTGGAGTACTTACTTTGCCAATTTGCAATGTCTTGGCTTCATCTACTAAGATAGGTTCTGAATCTTCACCCTTTACTTGAATGTTCGCTTTCTCTTTCCGGAACTGATCATTCGGGTTGAAGATTGACTCTAAGGTTATGAGGCCTTTTGGAAATTTGTTAGTTCTCAGCTGCACCACTTGGTCACCATACTGCTGCTCCGGCTTGTCTTGATTCATGGCGGAGAAATCAGATTCTTCTTGTAGGAAATTAACAATCTGCTGATCATTCTCGAAGACTTGCCAACTTGTGTTGTTATCCGGAACAGTTGGTCTTGTAACCACTTTGATATGAGGCTAAGTTTTCTCACTTTTGATACTTTCTACAACATCAAACGCAGCCCCAATTGCTGCTAGTCTATCAGCGGCTTCATTCTTTTTTCTTGGGATGGAAATGATGCTAAAAGCTTTAAAATCTTCAATAAGATCCCATACCCGATTTTTGTAGTTCTTCAACAGATCATTCTTGGCAGCATTTTTTCTTTTGACTTGGTTCACGATCAGCTCACTATCACCAAATACCTGTAATTTCCTGATGCATTTCCTCTTTGCCCAGTGCAATCCATGAATTAAGGCTTCATACTCAGCTGTGTTGTTTGAACAGGAAAACTGGAAACGGAAGGCTGAGTAATACCTTATACCTTGC
Organism: Taxus chinensis; assembly: GCA_019776745.2. NCBI lineage: Eukaryota > Viridiplantae > Streptophyta > Pinopsida > Cupressales > Taxaceae > Taxus > Taxus chinensis. The sequence goes on from CM034157.1 coordinate 166,570,661, forward strand.
AGTGAAATGAGTATAGCTCCTCCTCCTGCACCTTTTCTACTCCTTGACCCATCAAAGAACAACTTGCCATACTTCATTCTTGTCTTTATGTTCTGGCTTGGTGATGCTAGGAAGAGGTTGATATCTCTTCATGTATGCAATAAACTCCTAGCTCAGATTCTTCTATTTCTTGATAAAGATCAAAATCATGCACCTTGCTTGCCCATTCATCAAGAGTCAAATCTAGGTATGCTTCCAACCTTGGTGTCAGCTTCATCAGTGCTTGGATAATCCTCCTAATCAAATGCTAGAACAGTTTGTATTGATCTGGCTTGGAGTGTAAGGCTCAATGTGAAAGTTTGTAATAGGTTCAGACCTAATTGTGGCTTTGGTTCCATATCTTGTTCTGAACAACATGTGCGACCAATCCGCTCGAAAGATAGCCTCCGATTTTAGCAGTGAAGTCTCTTGACAAGCACAATGCAAAGAGTGGTGGCAGGTCTATGACTGACACATCTTGCAACACTACTACATTGGGACATGCGTGCAGTGTGAGGCTCAAACCTTTGATTACTCCAACCGTTGTCACTGCTGTCCCATCTAATTGCACTACACCCTTGGAGACGACTTCATATTGAAGCCCTAACTGGTCAGCTATCTATTTTGGCATTACTGAACTACTTGCCCCAGAGTCAATCATGCAATTATGTACCAACTTGTCTCCTATGATCAATGAAACATAAAATGGAGGGGGCTTTGACATTTTACCTTGCTGTCCTCCATGATTCCCCTCAGGCTGGGCAACATTTGTGAGCACTTTTTCTTGCGTCTGAACTCTGCTGATTCGAAGTTGGCCAGTCCTTCATGGCAGCTTCCAGACAAATATCTTTGGCCTGGGATGGATAGTGATTGCCACATTGATATGTTGACATTTGTCTTCTTCATCTGATCAATGATGTTGAATGGGGATGAAGCATCTCTTTGTTGTACCTTGGCCTGTACGTTCATTCCTTGTGTATGAAAGGCAGCAACAACTGGCATTTGAGTTGGTTTAGGAGCTGGTTTAGGATGCTCCTTGCACGTTTGGAACTACAGTTTTGTTTGCCAGCGGCTTGTGGAGGGGTAGAAGGTTGTGGATTACTCGGATCTAATGGCTTGTCCTTCACCCAAATTTCTCCTTTTTGATCTTGTGTTGGCTGCAACACTTTGAGATGGTATTTGATTCATACCACAAAAATCTTCAGCCTGCCAATTGACAAGAGTAGTTTCGTTCGGAGATGTTCCTTGCTGAGGTGCTTCCTTGTTGCTGATCTCCTTCGTGGCTAGGACTCTTGTGACCCACCAATGGTTTGCACCATCAGGGCCTAATTTAATGCACCGTTAAAGCACATTGATTGGTTATTTGGCTGACTGTACGGGAAACACCAATCATACTCTTGGGCCATGTTATTTTACACCGGTACCAAAGCTTTGGATGTGGATGCAACATTGGGATTATAGGGCTGAAATGGTCTATTGGCAGGAGGCCTTTCTTGATTCTGATTTTGATTTGCAGCCTGAGATTGGGTGGCCTATTGAGGTTGGTACGGGGGCCTAGCCTGGTAGGCTGCAGCTTGAGGCTGATACGGTCTAGTACTTTGAGTTTGCTGTCTTTTGATAGTAACCAGCTCATTTCCCAAATTTTGCAATTGTTTCATGACCTCTTGGAGTTCGTTTGAAGCGCTAGAAGGATGAGGTAGAAGTCTCATTTGAACTTTGATTTCTAGGGGTGGGAATAAGAGCCAAAGTGGGTGCTTGACTAGTACTTGGATTTTCTAAATTTGGATACAAGGGCATGGGAGGCCTAGGAGCCAGTTTTCCAGCTTGAATAAGACAATTTTCGGCTCTAATGGCAATCCTATAAGCAGCAGGTAATGTCGTGCCTCCCATAGATTGAATTAACATAGAAATATTAGAATTCAAAGCTTTAAGATAGTATAGAAAAGTACCTTCTGCTGTTGGCCTGACTGCCACTGGAATCCTATCCCAAGACCTTTGAAATTTGAAGTTGAAGTCAGTCAGCTGCTCATTGGGAGCTCTCTTGATAGTTGTTAATTGTTCCAGTAGAGACAAATTGTCTCCCTTTTCTCCAAACTTCTCATGGAGAACTATGCATAACTGATTCCAATTCATGATTGATAGAACCAGCTCCAAGGCTCCTAAACCATTGTAATGCCTTCCCTTTGAATGAACACGCCAGTAATTTGATAGCCACATCCATTTCATTTATCTCATGGATTGCACAGATGTTAGCAATGTCTTTGACATGATCACCAGGAGTGGTATGATTTTCTTCAGTGAAAAATGGAATGTTCTTCAATGCTGCAATTGGAACTGGATTTATCAGCGAATCACAGCACCCTTGTGTTTATACAAGTGCATATACTTGAAATCATGGTGTGATTGGATAACATGGGTACTATCTCCAAGTTGTGGGACTTGCTACTTGAGATAGACCTCCAGAGAAAGCTGGTTCTTGCTCCTAAACTACCTGCCACAATCTACTCTAATGCAGGAGAAACTAACTATTCTAATCTAAATTTCCAAGGGACCAGGGAGAGAGAATACATAAAATTAAAGCCTACACTAAAGCGGTGATACACCAGAAAAGGAGGGTGTGAGAGTAGTCTCCCAATGTGTGAAATACAGAAGCAAAGTGCACACTAGAAGGGGTGATGACAGTTCTCCACAATCTAGAAAAATGCATTCACAACAATATCTCAAACATACACAATGATAATGGATCCCTGCAAGAACATAAAATAGACACAATATTCTTGTAAAAGATTAAAGGGGCAAGAAGAATGCAAGAAAACACAGCAGGGGAAGATACATCCACAAACTTGTATTTTATTGCTTCATGATATGCACAGTTCAATCTATTACAAGATAAGGGCCTGGATCACCATGCAAGGAGTCCACTACAAGGGCCTGCAGCACATTGGCTTCACAAAGCAATTTTGATAGAGCTTTGCTACAAAAACTCCTCCTCCTTTACATTGAGCCCAACACTCCAATTTATAGAAAAAATGAGAAGAAAGAGAGGAGGGAAAATGGAAATCCTGAAATCTGTCCTTCAACCACCTGTAAGAGGCATTAAATTGAGTAAAATGATTATATATTACTTGTAAAAGGCTCCCCATACTGTCCCAGGTGCTGCAGCAGAGAAAGAATGATGACCATGCCTCTTAATTACACTCCCAACCACCAAATAAAACACTGTTATGAACCTGGCCATGTTTTATAAAAAATATCAATCAATTTCTCATCAAATCCTGGAATTTCTTGATTTTTGTGCTTCGGTATTGGAGCCACAATTCCAATGGTACCAATTTTGTGTGATTTCGTTGAGAAATGCAAAAGTTATGGCCTTCTGAGTGCGGGCAGCTATTTTGGGTCTGACAGGCGTTTTCTGTCATTTGACGGGAATGAGCATTAACTGACTGGAGCCGAATATGTTTCTTTTATTTAAATATATCTACCCTCTTTTAAAAATAAGAAATGTCGTTCCGTTCCAGAAAGTCCAATTTTGTGAAAATCGGAGCTCGGAGTCAAAAGTTATGGCCGTTTGAAGTTTCACGGGTCAAACGTTGACTTTTCTTCCTTCCTTCGGCCAATGATTCTTCGGCTTTTGGATATTTGGGCTTCCTTGTCCCTTTTCATCCCACAGTCTTTTGTCCCGGCTGTCCCAGACGAAAACATTCTTCTGCAATAGACCGTCTTCGGCGATCCGGCCGATTCGTGCTTCCTTGCATCCTTTTGTCCCGACTGTCCCACACGCATGAAACGAGACTTGAAAATTTTTTTTGCCCTGTGGCTGGTTTCATCTTTTCGCGAACGCGTCCTTTTGTCCCAACCACCTGCAACTGCCTTGACTCCTTTCGGCTGATTTTCGGCCGGTTCGCGTCCGCGCGTCCCCTTGTCCCCGCATGTCTGTGGACCATGTGTCTAGGAAAAATCTCTTAACCTCCTTTTAGCTGATTCGCGACCTTTTTCTACGTTTCTGCACGTCCCAAACTCATGCTTGGATTTTTTCTTGGTACTGACGGAGAGTTAGATGTCCCAAACACTGAGCGGGCCCCAAAAACACGATTTTCAGGCCTTGGTTCATGCTTTTTGCAATCCTACGACTGAATTTTTGAATTTTGTCCATAATTTTTCAAAAACTCGTTGGGATTTTTTCATACCCTTGTTGGGAGAGTTAGAGAGTGCCGAAGGGGCCCCCAAAACATGATTTCCCTTGAATCAATATACTTGCTTGGGACCGAAGAATTTGATGCATGTTATCAAAATTGACCTGGAGGGGTGAATTTTGGATAACCTTTTTTCCTCTATGGAGCTGCCAATCTCTATTCTTGGTTGCTTGACTGACCTCTCGGTGCACCTTGTGTCCTAATAGGACCCCTAGAAGGAGGCCCCATACTGCATCCCCTCTGTGCATCGAATCTTTGTGGATTGGAAAAGGAGGAGCGGGTTTGTAGTTTTAGAGACCTAAGAAATATGACTATGCTAAACCCCACCACAAGAAACAGGAGCTACACCCCCTGATCTATTTCTCTTGCATCTTCTTGATCAATATCTCTGGCCTATATGTCTTTCCCTTTCTGATCATGTTATCAAGTGCCTTCTCAATGAACCTTGGCTAAAATTTTGGAAAATAAGACTTAACCATACTTTCAAGCATGAACAGGCCCCTGACGAACATCTTTGATCCTCTACCTACTCATCCTATTTAGTCCGATATTTGAGATAAACAATGAAATCAGACTTGAGAGCATCCCCTTATGCTACTGACAAATCTTCTGTCAAATTTCATGAAAATATCTATTCAGATGAACCTCTAATCATAAGTATCTATTTCTTCCCCTTCTCCTTAGACACTCCTTTTAAGTAACTTTTTCTGAATATTTGTTTCTGAAAGGAGATGTACCCTCGTTGGTGATATTTGCTGATCCATCTCCTTATGCATGAGACTAGATACATCATGAAAGCCAAATGTTTTTAGTCACACTTAGGTACAGGACTTGAATTCAGCTCTAAATTACACCAATGTTGAATTAACATCATTTCTTGAAATGGTACGGTAGTTACCTATAGTCATGATCTGAATACAAAGTGGTGGAAAGAATTCTAGATGGTGGTAGCCAGGTCTAAGTGTCTACATCACAGATACATGATAGAAAAGTTATAGTCTGGCGAACATCCTCTAGGCCTCTCTGCACCTTAGAAACTAATCCCAAATTTGGAGATTCCAAGTCAGTTAACATGATTCCATGGAAAAGTAGTTCCCTGTCGGCTCTTGTCCAACTCATGCTCTAGATTCTCTTCTCCATGTAGTGAAAGGTGATCTATGCATCTCAATGAAAGTAGCAAGGACAAAGATAGGACAAGTTAGAAAAATTATGGAGATAAGTAGGGGTTTAAAGTGAGACTACAAACAACCCTCGAAGTAAAGTGCGACAAAGACGTCCTAATGTATCAGAAGGTCAATGGTGCTAAGACATAGATAATTTTTCCATGGTAAGAAATAATTAAAGGATCACCATCTTTTACTTATGAGTATAATTAACCAAGTAGAGAGTTATTCAATTTCAGGTTTACCCTGATTTATCAATTAATTTTTAACAACTAATGCAAAATTCCAAATAAAATTTAAGAGGTTTAAAGGGCGTCAAAATGCAATTAAATATGACTCCCAATTATTTAATTCCAAAAGGGTCTAAAAATGCCAAGATTCTCAGTTCAAATTCCAAATTTCCTCATTTACAAAGGGGTTAGCCCACTAAATAGGGTCAATTACTGGATGACATGACCCCAAGAAGGGTATAACATCTAAATAGTTACAATTACATTTTACCAATTGAATAATATTTCCAGAACTTACCCATCTGTCATCTTACAGACATGCATTCAAACCACATTTTTCATCAATGAACAGTAAAAATTTTCCTAAGACAGTAATTTAGCCATTAGATAGGAAATTTCTTCCCCTTCAATGATATAAATAAGTCCTTCTAACTCCCTATAATTCTCAAGTTATGGGCCTGTGGGCCTTGGGAAAATTTCCCAGAGTGGGCCTTGATAGAAATAATTCAAAAGGGGGGTAAATGGAGGATTTTTCAATTAAATTTTAAACTTCCCATGGGTGAAAACCCTCATTTCATTTAATTGCCACAAGGTGGCGATTACATGGGAGAAAATTGTTTTAAATTAATGGGTTAAGGTCCCACTTACGGCACTCTCCACCTACAGATTAAAAGGGAAAATTTTTGTACTTTAACCTATTTTTTCCAGCGAATCACACACTTGAAAAATCAGTGACCCAAGGAAAATTCTTCCCAAAAGGTGATATAAATGAGCATTTCCAACTCTCAGTGGGTAGTAGGGCTCCAACAAAGGACTTAAGAGATGAAGAGCTCCAAACCAAAAGCTAAGTTAGGGGATCAGGGACAATTCCACAGGTCCCATCAGTGTAAAGCCCTAAGGGGTGGGAGAAATGGACTCAGACAAGTGTGGAAACTTAAGAATTAAAGACCTTTGTCATACAAAAGCAAAAGGCTAAAATTGTGGGCCTTGGGAAAAAAGTTAACGATGCCACATGAAGAAGCCTCATTGGTTGTGGCCCAGGACAGAGAAACAATTTAACTTGCCCACAACAAAAGTAAATTTTAGCCAAAAGAAGGTTGAAAAATCACGCTAAGGATCCACAGGATCATGAGAAGCCATGTGTTAGCCAAGCATTGGCTCAGGTGGGTGGGCCGGCGGGAAACTTAGAAATTTTAAAAAATTTTTAAAAGATAAGTTTTAAAATGAGAACACGGGTCCATCCCCAAAACAGATATTATTCATTGGACCCAATCGACTAAGGGTGGGGATGCGCGGCAGGAGTCTCCAATTGTCATATCTTTTTCCAAAGAAAATTTGTAAAAGGTTAAAAACAGTTGTGCTAATGCCAGTCAAATGTCTTCCAAAAGTGAAGGGCCGAGTTACGGTGGGCCGTGGGGAAATTTTTCCAAATTTTAAATTTTTGAACTTAGATATTTTTAGAAAAAGAAGGCTTTGGGTTAGCAGAGCGGTGGGAAATTCATGACATGCATTTTTGAGTGAAAAATCAAAAAGGAAAGTTTTAGCTTCAGGGTCCGCAAGCAATATTTTATTCATTTAAATTTGATAGATAGACTATTTTTTTTTGCCAAATGAAACAAAAACTTCAGAAGGCCATAACTTTTGATTGGAAGCTTAGATTTGGGAAAAAAGGACTTTTTGGAAATCTCTCAAAGTCCTCTACGCACAGAAAGCTAAAGATTTAAATTTGAAGAAGGTTTAAAGGGTCAATTTTAAGAAAACAATTTTTCAGTCATTAAAATGTGATTTGGTCAATTTTTCAACTTATAAATTTTGATCCAATTTGCCATTCTTTCCTTCTCAACATGCCAAACAGACATGGAGAATTTTTCTTGGAAGAATTTAGAATGGATTTCAAGGGTAAAGTTTGGTTGATTTTCAATTCAAAAAAAATTCTCAATTTGACAACGAAACTATGAAACTATTTGAGCCTGAATTGATGAGGTTCTATGGAAATTTCTTAAGTATTTTTGTTTTCTTGGGATCATTTTGATCCCTTAAGTTCAATTGGTATTTCAATTTATCTTTTCATTGTTGCAGGTCGCTCTGTATTTTTGATAATTTTCATATTTTAAAACATGAGGAATCTAACATGAGAATCTACCACTTCAACTTCGAATTGATCTAATTTATTTTTCATACTTTAAAACATGAATTCATTCCAATCTACACTACAATGTTATATTTACTTAAATCAAAGGTAGAAAAACAAGAATACAATTTCTATCTTTCCAAAAATGCTTTTTTTCCACATAGAATGTAAAATTTGATTACATACATTTCTTCAAACAGAGATTTGCAAATAGTATTTCAAACAACAAATTTCAAACAATACCAATTTTATTGAACAATAAAAAACTTCCATTAGATCAGAAATGATATCTTTTACAACTTTCTTTCCCATTCATTCAAAAGACATATACAGAAAATATTTCTCTTTCTTTTCATTCATAAACCGAAAACATAGTATATCTCTTTACATTTCAAATTAAAATTTCATAGCCAATAAAAATATCTTTCCATCACTAAAATATATTACAAGTTCATCCACTTCAAAGTGGGAAAGGTTACAATAATTAATAATCTCTACAAGGACTGTCGAAACTGGTCTTTTCCTTAGCTCAAGAAACAGCAACATGTAGATCCATCAGATTCCAATTTTGATCACAACAAAGGCAGGGGGAAAGGCAACACTCTCCACCCAACCAAGACATCCAATGAAAAGGAGAATCCATCCTTCTTCATTGGCCCCTGAGCCCCAACCACAATGCAATAGAAAATGTGTTTTCAAATCATGGCAACAACAGATTCCACAAAAACACATGCTAATTTTCACATTAAAAAATAGTCCAAAAAGAATGTAGTTTGCAACCACATGAAAGACATAGCAAACAAAACAAGGCTTCATCATGAAAAGCCAAAGGAGTAAGAAACTATGGGGGATGTTACTTATGCCTCCCTCCCAAGGGGAAATATATATATACCACCTAATATATCAATACCAATAAAATCAACAATATCAAACCCTAACATGCCCTTATGCCTCCCCCAAGTACCTCTTATTCCTCACATTTCCTTATGCCTCCCCAACCTCTTATGGCACCCCATAATGAGTAAAGAAATGCAAGATATTTCTTTTTAAGGTGGAACCCAAATCCAAACTCCCTCCACACTTATACCTCCCCAAAACACTTATGCCTCCCACTTAAAAATACCCCATAGTCTTCTCCTACACCATCCCTAGGCCATCTACCCAACATAGCCCACAAACATACCAAAACATTCACAACAATAACATTTACATAATTTAAAAAGAATAGCATTTCAAGAGCCAAGCTCCTACCTCTCCATGATGGATTTTGTTCCAAAGTTCCAAACAACAAGCTTTCCAAGGTCAAACAACCCAAAGATCAATAAAGCACAAGCATGTAACTTTCAAACTTTCTCCAAATTAAGAGCTCCAAAACAACAAAATAATTCACCCCAAAATGAAGTATGCAAAAGTGAAGAAACCAAAAGCGTGTAACCCCAAAACAAGAAAATGAATTTGAATATATAGAAGAGGGAAGAGAGGAGGATGAGGTGGATCCATGTAGGATGCCACATCACACATCCTCAACTCCAACTCATAAGTCAACTTCAATCTCCAAGACATAATAAATAAGTGGGTGAATAATATGATAGTTTTACTTACACACTCAAATCAAGCCCATACTCCAAAGGACTAAAATTACGCATTTCAAGAAGAAGTGCAATTAAAACATTCAACTTGACTTACAAAAATGCATAATGAAGGCTATATTTAAAATCTCCAACCATAGTAAGGTTTGTATGAAAATTTAAGAGGTATGGGACAAGTTTAACTTGTCCCACAAGCATCCAAAATCAGTCTCCAAGGACAAATTTCGAATTCCAAAGAAGGTGAAGTGTTTCATACTCCAAAATCAACTTAAACATCTCTTACACATTGCTTACACATTACTTACTTTCTTACAACACTTTAATTTATGATAGTCAAAAACTCTAATAATTACTTTCTTATGACCCAATTTGATTAATTTATTTTAACAATATGATTACTCACATTATTAATTACCACAATTTATTTTAATAATGAAAAGGGAAAGCACATCACTGTATAAACACATACAAACATTCTAAAAAGGAACCAAATAAAATAAATACACTAATCCCTTGGTCACATTTAAAGGTGATCCCCCCATGGAAATCCCTAAGTTACAATCAAACACACAAACAAATACAAGTTGCCATGGTGACCTTGTTGAATTCATCTAGAATTCCAATGTGGTTGGTCTCCAATCCCCCGATGTTTGTTGTGATATTTTCAACACCTGTAAAATGACAAATACCTCCTTCGGCCTCGTGGCCATATCAGAATATCCAAATGAATATAAATATAATTTCAAAATCCATCTAGATATAGTGTGTGAATCTTACCAACATCAAAACAATAGCAAAGATCATTTGCAATTTATATCAACAACTATATCATCATTTCATATGAAGGTTCATTTTCTAGGTCTACTCACAATATCCAAATATCACATGTTTGAATTCTCAACATCCTATAATATACCCATGTAGATTCAATATATCAACCATCTTTAGGTCATATCCATAAAAGTCATTTAATAATACATCATGTCAAACACAAATAACTCAAATCCAATATTCTCATAATATGCACACAAGATGTTAACTTGTAACATTATCTTAAATTAAATATGATTGAATGTATATGGATTGTTTTCCCTTGTAGTTGATCAAGTAGACAAAAGGGTCAAATCTAAATCGTTGCATATAACTACCACAACTTGTAAAACCAAATAAGGAGCTCATATCCTTTTCATGTTTAAATCCCTACTAAGAAAGAGGGACTAGATTTTAATAATCAAAAAATAAAGGAATGGAATGAAAGAGGATCTTATAGAAGATCCTATACCTCAAAATCATATAATAGGGTATGAATAAAAAGGAAAGAATATTTTTCCTCCATATTCTACCAAGAGGTCCATTGTAGTTTTCAAGTGAGGTTATTGGTGTTGTAATACATATAACATTCATATTAAATCCATTGTATTTTTTTCTTGTACAGAAAGAACAATATCAATAGCAATTGAACAAATGGGTTATCTTATTGAATTCTCCCAAGATATAAGTCCCTATTAGTTAATTTAGAGTTTATCCATATTGTTCTGGGTGGAGAGTAATCAAACCAAATCCTCTAAAAAATGTCTTACAATTATACTCTGATAGACTAACAAAAATTATAACAAAACCATAATTTCATTAAAAGGGTGCAATATTTTGGTCTATTCATGAATATTCTCATTTTTAAACCTTAAATCTAGATTCCATGTCTAGTATGAACCACCAAACATATCTTTTTTAAGGGACACAATAAATTCTAATTTTTAATTTTTTAGTCAGTATTGGGAATAATAACAAACCCAATTTCACTTATTTCACTTATATCCAAATAAAATATTCGCATTTCTTCATAAATTTTAAAAGTTTCTATACTGCCTTCTACAAGTTCTATTCCCCATTGTTAGTCAAATTACGAACTCATCCCTAAATTATGTTTTACCTAATGTAGTAAACATATTCCACTCAAATTCTTATAATCTTAATTTTTCACTGATAAATTTTTCATTGGTTCTGTAACATGAATTTAAACGTGCAATGGTGGTGACCCAGCCTAATAATGACCCAAAAAAAATTTAAAATAGACATCAACAAAAAAAATTTAATAATTCGAAGTGCATGTTATAAATGTAATTTTGCATGCTGATAATTGGCATTTATTGATACTTCATAAAAAAACTATTTTGCCAAAAGCGCACTTTCATACTGTGCAATAGTGTAATCCTACAACGCCATTCGTACAAAAATTGGTCAAAAATTCACACCCTAGAATGCAAAAAGTCATATCAAGCTATAAAAATCCTTGAGAGAGGCAAGTCAAAGGACATGCTACATAAACAATGTGAAGTTCAACCAAAAAAACAAACATTCTAAGTTGACAGTCACAATATTCATAGAGGTAGGTGGCAGGGGGGAGGGGAAATGTCAAGCTTGTCACCTTAACTTGAACCAGAGGGGTGAGCCTTCATCAGTAATAGGAAATACGCACTCATCCCATCCATTATATTGCTTATCACCAGAGTCATCAACATTCAGCCGAGTGGGAGAAATTGCCATGCGGAAGTCGAGGAAACTTGCCCAGAGCAATATTGTGGAAAATGGGTCAACTAGAGCCAGTCGAAAGGAGGAGGGTCGACACTAAAATTTTCCTCCATAATTTCTATTTCATTAATGTATGTATTAGGAATAGAATGTTGTTAAGTGTAATTAGTAGTAGCGTCTGATAGAAGATAACGGCGCTGCCAGTACGACGCCGCAAATAATGTGGAGTACGGTAATAGTCAAAGTACAATAGGAATGTTGTAAAAAGTAAATATTTGTCGTAAGTGGTCCGGTAATGTTAAAATGTCAAAGTTTGGGTAATTAGAGAAGTAGGGTCTACATGATTAGGAATTAGAAATATTATATTGGTAATAAGGACAAGGAGTGAGGTCATAAATATTTTGTGTATTTTATTTGTAAAAATTCTAAAAATGTGGAACCCATGTAAAATGATAAGGTTTATCTTATCTTAAGAGATAAGCTTACATGTACAGATAAGAGTTAAGGTATGGAATATGATTCGTCAGAGTGGATTTCTTATCCTATCTTAGAGATAAGATGGATAAGCCTGTAAGTTCTATAAATAGAGAGGCTACCCCCCTCATTTAGCATAGAAAGAAGTAGTGAGAAATATTGTAGGAAGTGTGCGAAGGAAGCCATCAGTTAAAGGTGTGTTGAAGAAGCCATCAAGAGGTGTAATTGTAAAGTTTCTCCCATAGTCTTGTTGAAGTACCTCATGGGTGAGATTGTAACAATTTCATGTTAATATTATTATTTCCTTTGATATTTCTGATTTGTCATCATTCTGTCTTATCATAGTCGATGGTATTCTTGTGTTATGTTGTTGTTTTGTTTCCAGATTACATCCACCAAACTAAAGGCTGTGCATTATTAAATAATCATAGCACGAGGAGTTCCCGGTGAAGAATTATCATAGTGCCGGATTGGTGATGACATTTTGGTTCCGTTGCCGGGACCATTCCTCGTTGGTGGATTTTCTGGAGAGATATTCCCACTTAGTCAAAAATCAATTGGAGGGTAACCTTGTTTTTACTGTGCATAGTAGTTACCATGGTAAAGTCATTTTTACCGTGAATAGTAGTTACCATGTTAAAGTCATTTTTGCTGGAATGAATAGTCAGTTACCTTGGTAAAGTCCTTTTTGCTGGGAATAGTATTTACCGCAGTAAAGTCACTTTTTACCGTGAATAGTATTTACCGCAGTAACTTCACTTTTTACCGTGAATAGTGTTTACCACAGTAAAGTCAGTTTTTACCGCAGTAAGTCAAGTTTTACCATAGTTTACCGTGGTCATTTCTATTTACTGTAGAAAGTTGTAAAGTCACTTTCTAGTAGTGATTCCAATTATTTGTGCACATAAGTCTTGTTGATTGTACTTGTGGGTTGGTATTTCACGGTGGTTACTTTTGAAAATGGGAAAGATTCCTGTTTTTTCAGCTCAATCTAATGAAGATGCTTCTTCTTTCATTCAAGAGTTTAAACGATCTTGTATTTGTAATGGCCTTATAAGAAGGGAACAATGGACTGAATTTTTTCCTACCTTTTTGGATGGTTCAGCACTTAGGTGGTTTGAAACACTAGGTGATAATGTGAAAAATTCATGGGATTTATTAACTGAAAGTTTTCTTGAAGAATTTGGTGAACAACAGAGATATGCAGATCTCATGATCGATATCACAAAGCTAACCCAAGGAGAGAAGGAGAAGATAAGGGATTATCATGCTCGTGTTCTAGAGCTAAGGAGGAAGCTCGATGCCCAGATCCGGAAGGAAGGACTAGCGGATGGGTTGATGAACGGCGTGGATAATCTCCTATGTAAGCACTTCATTCTTGGGATGAAGCCAGAGATCAGACAACGAGTGAAGTATGACCGCCCAGCTACCATTGAACAAGCAAAGGAGATTGCAAGAAGGCAAGAAGCATGGAAGAGGAGCCCAAAGAAATTGTTGCTAAAGTAGAGCCTACACCAGCACCTTTGGTCCAGAATCCACAACCACTCCTGGTGAGCACAAATATTTCTCCTAGTACATCTACTGAGTATGAAGATCTGCTCAAAAAGATGGGTCAGTTAACTATTAATCTTCTTCAAGGAAAGGAATTTAGTTCTCAGGGAGGAGATAGAGGTCCAAAAAGAAATATTTCTGAAGTTGTTTGTTATGGTTGTTATAAAAAGGGTCATTATAAGTATAATTGTCCAGATAGAGCTTCTACATCTGGTACAAGGAGATAATGATAAAGGAAAAGCACCTGTGAATTCTTTTGATGTAGTAGATAAGAGCAGAAATAATGAAGTAGATGTGTTTGTAACAAAAAGAAAGAAAGAAAAAGATAATCAAGATGGAAATGATCCTAAGAAGATGAAAGGAGAAACTAGTAAGAAACATAGGAGAAGAAAGTTGGGTGTGCAGGATTTTCTGATTTCACAGGGGCAAGGACCATACTCCATCTTGGAAGATCTGTCCAAAAGGCCTGCAAATATTACATATGGTCAACTCTTGGCTATGTCTTCTGAGAAGAGGCGGGAGTTGCGAGGTGGACTCAATGCTCGAAGAAGGAAGGAGGTTGAGGTCCCTGTTTTGGAGGCAGAGGCAGATCCCTATGCTCCACAAGCTGAGGTATTATGTAATGGTATTTCAATTCATGATGTCTTAGTTGATGGAGGTGCTGCAGTTAATGTAATGACCGAGTCTGTAATGAATATGTTGGGTTTAAAAATTGATCGCCCTTCAACACTTATGTTAAGGTCATTAAATAAAGGAAAAACTAAACCAGAAGGTGTAGTTTCAAATGTGGCAATATCTGTTATGGGTGTTGTATGTGTGGTAGACTTTCAGGTGATGAAAAATGGTACTGTTGCGTACCCAATGCTGCTGGGAAGACCATGGCTAAGGAGAGTTCATGCAAGAAACTACTGGAATGAAGGTTTCATGACACTTGGACGTGGTAGAGAGAGGGTGAAGATAAATGTGATCCCTCGGCATCATAAAGCAGAACCTGTGGATTCAAGTGATGAAACTGATGATTGGACATCCTCTGATTACTCTAGTACCAGTGAAGTGGACACTGAAGATGAAGAAAGTGAGGTTGATGTTTCAGTCATGGATATCCTTCCAGTCACACCAACTCATGACCCCATAAAATTATCTGAAGAAGAAGTTGATGATCGTCTCCAACAAATAAAGATTGGTGATGCTGTGATGGAGAGTGAGAAGGAATCCTACCTCCAGCTCTTTCGAAGGTACATACACCTATTCACTTTTGATTACAAGGAACTCCGTCAAGTAAGTTGGGTAGAACATTCTATTGAGCTGGTAGATGGTGCTAAGCCCATAAAGCAAATGCCATATAGAATGAATCCTAATTTTTCCAAGACTGTAAAAGAAGAAATAGATAAGTTGCTTGATGCAGGATTCATATTTGCTGTGGAGAATTCAGAATGGGTTTCTCCCATTGTGATCTCAATAAAAAAGAATGGGAAGCTACGCATTTGTGTTGATTACAGGAAGCTCAATAAGGCAACAAAGAAGGATCATTACCCTCTTCCATTTTCAGATCAGATCTTGGACGAAGTAGCTGGCCAGGAGTGCTATAGTTTTGCTGATGGATATAGCGGCTACAACCAAGTTCGTATAGCAGAGAAAGATCAGCTGAAGACCACGTTCACCACTCCTTGGGGAACGTTTGCTTATAGAGTTATGCCTTTTGGGTTGTGTAATGCTCCAGCAACATTCCAGCGCTTGATGAATAGGGTGTTCGAACCCTACATTGGGACCTTCATCAGAGTATTTCTGGATGATTTTTGCATCTATGGGAGCAAGTTGGACCACCTGCACCAAATGGAGACAGCATTTCAAAGGTTAGATGAAGCACAAGCCTCACTAAACCCTACAAAGTGTGTCTTTGGATGTTCTAAAGGCGTTTTGTTAGGGCATGTTGTATCCAGAGATGGTATTGGTACTGATCCTGATAAAGTTTCAAAAATCAAAGATTTACCATTTCCTATGAATAGAAGTAAGTTGAGATCATTTTTAGGCCATGTGGGTTACTATAGAAGGTTCATCAAGAATTTCTCAAAGATTGCACAGCCACTAACCCAGTTCTTGAAGAAGGATGTTACTTATGAACCAGGAAATAAGGCGCATGAAGCTTTTGGACAACTGAAGGAAGCCCTGGTGTCTTCACCTGTTTTGAAGAATCCAGAATGGAGCAAGCCATTCATTGTGTACACTGATGCCTCAGATGCAGCACTAGGAAGTACTTTGAGCCAAAAGGATGAAAATGGGAATGAACATCCAATTTACTTTGGGAGCAGACAAATGAGCAGTGCTGAGGTAAATTATACTGTAACTGAAAAAGAGGCTCTGGCTATCATTTTTGCTGTAAAGAAGTTCAGAAATTACTTGCTAGGGCAAAAATTTCTAGTTGTAACAGATCATCAGGCTCTAAAATATATTGTAAATAAGCCTAACCCATCAGGGAGGATAGCAAGATGGATAATTTTGCTACAAGAATTTGAATTTGATATTATAGATAGGCCAGGAAAGAAGCATGTCAATGCAGATGCACTCTCTCGAGCCTATGATGGTTTAGGATCATCTTGTGATGATGATGATTTCCCTGATGCAGCATTGTTATCCCTTGATACAATCCCTAGTGAATACATAGATATTTGGAATTATCTGAATGAATTCAAGTTTCCTGATGGTGCCAATGCAAAGACTAAGGGAAGGATTACTCAAGCCAGTCGTCCATATTCTATTCTGCATGGAGTATTATTTCGAATAGGACCTGATGGACAGTACAAGAGGGCAGTTGGACGTGATCAAGGGAAGGAGCTGCTAGAAGAATTCCACAATGGTACATGTGGAGGGCACTTCTCTGGACAACTTACAGCAAGAAGGATCTTGGATGCAGGTTATCACTGGCCCACTCTTTTTAAAGATTGTTATAATTATTGTAAGACATGTGATATTTGTCAAACACATGGTAACCGTAAGACTTCATCAGCTCCATTATGTCCTATTCTTCCACTTGGTCCCTTTGAAAAGTGGGGAATAGACATTGTAGGTCCACTTCCAACTACCTCACGCCAAAATAAGTATATTGTAGTTGCCACAGATTATTTGACCAAGTGGGTTGAAGCTAGGCCATTGAAAACAGCTTCCATGGATGAAGTGGCAAGGTTCATATATGAACGCATTGTCACCAGATTTGGTTGTCCATTAGAAATTGTAACAGATCAAGGAAGCCACTTCATTAATGAGGTGGTAGAAGCCCTAGTCAATAAGTTTTCTATTAAGCATAGGAAGGCAACAACATACAAACCAAGCACAAATGGACAGGTGGAACGAACAAATTTTGTGTTGTGTCAAATTCTAGCAAAAGATGCAGCCTTGCAGGTACATAAATGGGATAAGAGGATTCATGCAGCATTGTGGGCATATAGGGCAACATCAAAGTCAGCAACAGGATACTCTCCATTTCAGTTGGCCTATGGCATTGATCCAGTTCTTCCTATTGAGTTTGATATTCCTACTGTGAGAGTTATGAAAAATGAAAGGATGGATGAAAGTGATTCAGTAAAAGAAAGGTTGGTACATCTTCATTTGCTAGAGGAAATGAGGGAAATAGCAAAGGATACAAGCCATAAGAAGAAAATGAAGCAGAAGGAATACTTTGATCAAAAGATCCTTTGGTCTCCATTTCAGGTGAATGACTTGGTTCTAGTATATGATTCCAGATACAAAAAAAGAAGACAGAGGAAATTTCTTCCAAAATGGATGGGGCCCTACAAAATAGCAGCTGTGCATGAAAATGGTACGTACCGACTGGAGGAATTGGATGGCACTCCCATTACGAAATGGGTCAACCACGACAAGTTGAAGATTTTCCACGCACCAGAAGAGTCTACTCCGAGGACGGAGTAGAAGCTAGGAAGGGGGAAGATGTCGACACTAAAATTTTCCTCCATAATTTCTATTTCATTAATGTATGTATTAGGAATAGAATGTTGTTAAGTGTAATTAGTAGTAGCGTCCGATAGAAGATAACGGCGCTGCCAGTACGACGCCGCAAATAATGTGGAGTACGGTAATAGTCAAAGTACAATAGGAATGTTGTAAAAAGTAAATATTTGTCGTAAGTGGTCCGGTAATATTAAAATGTCAAAGTTTGGGTAATTAGAGAAGTAGGGTCTACATGATTAGGAATTAGAAATATTATATTGGTAATAAGGACAAGGAGTGAGGTCATAAATATTTTGTGTATTTTATTTGTAAAAATTCTAAAAATGTGGAACCCATGTAAAATGATAAGGTTTATCTTATCTTAAGAGATAAGCTTACATGTACAGATAAGAGTTAAGGTATGGAATATGATTCGTCAGAGTGGATTTCTTATCCTATCTTAGAGATAAGATGGATAAGCCTGTAAGTTCTATAAATAGAGAGGCTACCCCCCTCATTTAGCATAGAAAGAAGTAGTGAGAAATATTGTAGGAAGTGTGCGAAGGAAGCCATCAGTTAAAGGTGTGTTGAAGAAGCCATCAAGAGGTGTAATTGTAAAGTTTCTCCCATAGTCTTGTTGAAGTACCTCATGGGTGAGATTGTAACAATTTCATGTTAATATTATTATTTCCTTTGATATTTCAGATTTGTCATCATTCTGTCTTATCATAGTCGATGGTATTCTTGTGTTATGTTGTTGTTTTGTTTCCAGATTACATCCACCAAACTAAAGGCTGTGCATTAGTAAATAATCATAGCACGAGGAGTTCCCGGTGAAGAATTATCATAGTGCCGGATTGGTGAAATAATAATGTAACAATGATTTTGAACATAATCCCACTAGATCTTAGATCAAAACAAATATTCTATAAAGCATACTATATCCTTTATTTGTTGGCATGCACTATAATATAATCTAAACTTAATTTTTTTAGAATTGATAATCTCTATACATTTAGTTTTAAATTTCGGACTCTTCAAGTGAAATGTTTGGGATTTGGGTGATGTATAGTTACAATACAAACACTCACTCCTTTTAAAATTATGCATATTCTCTAAATGTTATCTTATTGTTATGTACCACGAAAAATATTTCTTCTCCACCACTAGCACAAGAAACTAATAGTTCTATACATGTGGGAATTATCTACTATACTTCTAGATACAATTGTAAGGCTAGTAGAATATAATGTATCTCGAGGAATCTTGTAATCCAATCTAATAGGAAAATAAAGACTGGGGTAGAGACAAGAAAATATGCCTATAAATATCATGTCTTATTGGCTATTTAGAAGCATATTTATGTCTTTATTCTAGTATAGGGTCTTACTATGAGAATTCTTAATGAAATGTAATTATAATTTAAAACACATCAAAACACTGAAATATTTTGGAACATGATGAGCACAACAATAATTATTTTTTAAATTATTATTAGTGTTAAATTTATATAATTGTGGATGTAGTATCATGGATGATATTTTTTCAATAAAACATTCATAATATTTGTAAATATTCCAATATTTCTTAGTTAATATGTAATTTGATTAGTAACCAAAAATTATATGGTTCACATGGTGTATCTTAAGTATAAGATGGTAGAAAATATATTGTTGGAAGTTGAACTTGGAAATGTATAGCTAGAATCTAAGTGACCATTTCCGATAAAATTAGATATCGTCAAACACTATTGTTCGAATTCCCTTAACATTATTTAAAATTATCACAAGATCTCATAAATATTTTGGAATGTTCCTATCATCATAAATATAATATTATGATTTCATTCACCTTTATAAATTCTATCTATTTATCGCTCCCATTTAATTTTTTGTAATATGTAATATCCAATATTGGATAAGGAATGTATTAGGGACCTAGGTTAGGGTAATTGAATAGTTTTTTACTAACTAACCACATAATCTTCATTCACTATGATGTAGACACCAAATTTGTGTGTTACGACCCCTTGTGACCCGCATCTCATTTCGCAACCTAACCTTATCACCTAAACCTTACACAATTATTTATTAATTACCTTGTAATTGATAAATCCACATCACCTTACCTACCACCTCATTTTACCACCTCATCATGACCTAGTCCTAACCCTAAACTAACCTAATTAAGACCTATAACTTGGTCCACATTTACACCCATGACTAAGGACCCCTTTCTTGCACCCAAAACCGACCTTCTAGTCACTTGACCAAGCCCGCAACTAATCTCTCGGGAGAAAAGCAGGGAAAGTGGGCTATTTTACTAAAAATAGCCTACTTTTTCCTTACCGATACCGGTTCCTACTTGACCGCCGTCGGTTACGTAACCACCATCGGTTCCCTGTAAATGGGCTCCACTAACCAGAAACAAAGGTCGAAGGATTTTTGGGGATCAAGCGAGATCATCATAAGCGATCAAGAGAATCCAGATCTTTACTTGGCTGAGCGGAGACAAGGGAAGAGACAAGAAGAGTTTGCAGCAAAATGAGATCAAGCCCAAGATTGCAACTGGATAACTAGAGCCCTGTGATACTCAGCTAATCATCGGGAGGGAGATATCTCATCTTCTATGTGTCAGGCCATCCTACCTGAGTTCTACCTTTTTCATCAGATTTCTTGGACCTGCATCTTCGTCAATAACCAGTAAGTTACATCTTGCATGTCCTCTTTAATAACATTTCTTATATTTTTAAATCACAGTCCTCATAAATCCATTCCAAGATCCACTACCCAGCGTGCCATTGCATCTAACTATCATTCATTTACCTCTCATCACCTCATTACCTAATATCACTAATATACTTGCCTTACAAACAACACAGCTACCCTACAACACAACCACCCCACAACACAACCAACCTACAGATCCTAGATCCTACCGATATCGGTTATCAGTAACCAGTATCAGTTATTGTGATTCAAAACCAGAAATCAGCCTTTCCCCTACCTGTTTCAACAAAGCAATTTAATTGATATTTTACAGTCTGTGGTGTTAATTCATATTAGCAGGGAAACTGACCACCTTCGAAAGGAAGTTTTATATTTCCTGGGCCCAAGGTAGTTTCCTCATTTATTGTCTAATCAAAATCTTGTGGTCTTGTGTTCTTATTTGTAGGTAGTCCTTCCAAGACAAAAAGGAGTTCTTCGCAGTCAACCTGATCTTTCTCTACGGTACGTGCAAAACCCTCTCGACATTCAACAGGTATTCCTCCTAGCCCTAACCCTTATCTGTTTCTAAAAGGAATGAAAGGATAGAAGCAACTCTATTCCCAGAATTCGAAACATTCCGAGCGAAACATTTTGGCACGCCCGGTGGGACTGATTTTGGGTTTCTTTCTTTCTTGCTTGCTTTCATATAGGGAGTATACTTGCTGTTTTCTCCTTCTAAAGATATTCACAAGGTTTTGTATTATTTCGGTAAAAGAACTTGCTTTGCTTTTACATCTTGCATTAGTGAAAGTCGTCTCTTTTGCTTCATCGAATATCATTTTCGATTTGGGTATAAAACACGTGCATCACATTCTTGCTTGTTTTTTTCAATTCTAGTGAACATAGATTAAGTAACAGGTCGTACACGTGGGGGTGATATCCATGGTATTGACAAGAAATTAATCTTACATTCACTGCACAACACATACCGAATCACTTCACAATTAACTCAACAGCTCAAACATCCCCCCTGTTCCACGGTATTCCTCCGCCTCATTGAGGTAACCTTATAAGACAAAAAAAACTTGACATTTCCCCTAAGTATTTTGTTTAGGATTCTGACATCATTCTACGTCTAAAGGCATAAGCCCACGATAATTAAAATTAACCCTAGGGTTAGTCTCTGGATTTGCGTGTGCATCTTGCTTGTTCTCAGTTTTGTTTTCTCTGTCATACTCTGTCTTCTGTGATCAATAATTTGATAAGTATACTAAACATTGTAAAAAATCAAATTAGCAGCCTTTTATATCTTGTTATACCACTCTTGTTACACCGGCATCGGTTAACTGACCGATGTCGGATAGACTTTTTCCAACATCGGTTATCAGACTGATATCGGTTACTATCTTTTACATCCCCTGACAAACCAGCAACCTGCCAATTTCACCATTTTGAGGATGTTTCTGTTCCTGATAGATTAAAACCCTACTGTGTACTCTTTTCCGTGGTTGTTATCACTCGAAAGAAAGCCGCCGCCATGGTTTCACATGCCTGCTCTATGCCTTTGCCTGAATCACCCCCTTCACATTCTATAGGGAACCCTACGGACACCAGTGAGATCCCCAAAATTCTTGTAGGAGATAAGGAATTTGCCAAATTTCTGGATGCTAATCCTAGTGCTGTACAATACTATTTGTCTCATACCCCTGACCGTACGCCTGATGGTCAGCTCCTTGTTGGTATGCCTATTAGTATAGCTGCTCATTTAGCTCCCACTCCACCTGATAACACCGCCTTGCTTCCCACATATTTAGCCCCGTATCCCAATCCGATGGCTTCAGAGGTTCATATGACACAGATTGGCTTTCCGTTGGTTAATCTTGGACCCCACATATCATTACCATCGACTGCCCCTACCTCATCTCTCTTGCATACTCCTCCGTTCATGACTTGCTCTCTGCCACCTATCCACACGAGCTTTCCTTCTCAAGCTCCGCCTACCTTTTCATTCCCATACATGTATCCAGTGACCTCAACATCCTATATGGGACATCCCTATTTGGTCACCTCAACATATTCATCCTCCATACCTTATCAACATTTAACCCCACCATTGTCTAGCAGAGGCCCTTGGCCCAATTTGCCTCCGTTTACCACAACCGCACCATCATCTCATCCAACCACGGATTTCATAAAACAAATGATGGACAAAATAAAAAATCTGGAGGCTTCTATTTCGGGAAGTCGTAGCGCCTTGACATATGAGCAAGTTTTTCGGGAGCCTATTCACCCTTTTGTCCCCCTTCATTCATATCCTCCTCAATGGGAATTGTTGAAATTTACTCATTTTAATAGTAAAGAGGATCCTCAACAACACTTGCGATCATTTAGACATGCTTGTTATTTGATTGCTCATGATGATGCCTTGTTACTCTGCACCTTTCCCATGTCCTTATCAGGACCCGCCTTGGAGTGGTACAGTGCTTTAACCCAGCACTCAATCTTCTCTTTTAACCAACTAGCCCAATCTTTCTTGGATCATTTCTCCATTAACATTGCCAAGAAAGTATCTATCACCGACCTTTATGCCATCAGACAACTCGAAGATGAATCTATCGCAGATTTCGTTGGACGATGGCGCGGCCTTATCAACCAACTTACATATGCCTTGCCTCAGGATGAACTTATCAAACTTTTTACGCGGGCATGTGATAAGCACATTTCTCCTACTCTTCAAATTCAAACTTTCCACACATTTGATGAGGCCTTTACCATGGCTCGGAAATTAGAAATTCGAGCCTTAGAAGAAGAGAAATTGCGGTTGCGCAACAAAAACCCCAATTTCTGAAATCCAGATTCTACCAATAAGCCAAACACCACCACTCCTCATGCATCCACTTCTTCTAAATCAAAAGGAGCTGTCCACGCGATGATGGTCAAATCTCAAACACCGTCTAATACCCCACCAAAAACCACCTATAAGTACAAAGCCGAGCCCATCAATTACACTCCCTTGGGAGAAACTTATGGTGTCATCTTGGAAAAATTGCTCAAAGCCGGAGCTATCACCTTGCCTCCTGTTTAAACCCCACTCCGGGTTTGATTCCACCGCGCGCTATACCTTCCTGGTACAAAGAAAATGACTTCTGTAACTTTCACCGCGTAAAAGGACATAGTCATGAAAACTGCAAGATGTTGAAAAACATAGTGCAGGAAATGGTTGACGCAGGGGATATAGCCCTCGATAATCCTAATGCCCCTGCCAACCGAAATTTGAAAATATTCAACAAACAATTCCCAAATCACTCTTCTAACAGTAACATAAACTAGAATATCTTAGCCGAGGAAAGTGTTCATGAGATCCATGTAGTCTTCTACTCCCAGCCAAAAGTCTCTATCGAGAAAATTTTGAATCAAGCCTCTTCACTAACGCAGGGGCCCGAACCTCCTTCACCACCATCAAACCAAGGCAAAATCATTCCTTTACCCATAAAGTAGTTAACTGCCCAGACTTCTCTTCTCATCGATGAGTCTTCTTACACCACATCCTTACAAAGACTCGAACGGATTATCTAACTATCTATCTATTTCCCAAACGTCTCCTCCTACCGCTCTTGCGCACAAGAGGAAGGCCGCCAAATCCTTTGTCATCCTTAGATGAGAAAATCTCTTGCACCGACATCACAAAATTCTTGTAACCAATACAGACCCCATCTCAACATGCCCTCCTGCCTATTAGTTCTCATCGACTAAATCTTTTCAAGCGACCGGTCGACCTCTTAACATATATTGATACAGTGCCTCATCTACCCCATGTATCACACCCACAGTGGACTGGAATTCACAACCCACCTTTCTTCCGTACAAAAATTCCAATTCACACCTGACACTGTCATTCTCCAGAAGATAGACGAGGTCCTATGGGAATGTTTGAGTACCCCCTATTCTACTAAAATGCAGAATGACCGATCCAGACACTCTCTACCATATACCATAAGTGTTTACAGAAACTACAAAAATGCCTATGTCTCCTATTCTCACCCCCCGTATCTATACCAAGTATCCCATCCACCTATATTAACCTAACAAAATCTTCCCCTACACTTGGGACCTCACCAATACCTAGTCTAACACACCCGCCTAAGCGACTAGATTTATCCAAAAATAAAGCCGCCCCACACTAGCCACACTCCTAGGAGACAAAAATCATCCGTGCCTCTATCACAATCAAAAAAACCTCATCGTCACACCTACCTTCCATATTGGGACCTCATCCCTCCACCTTGCATCAAGATATCATACTCTGTGTTTTTCTTCAAAAAGACCTACGCCTTATTCTGCACCTATATAGAGATCAAAGGGTATATCAACATTGTCACCCACGTATCCTGTCCACCCAATCAACCCTACAAACAAAACTCCATCATCAAAGGATTTTTTTCTGTCACTCCCCTTTCTCCGTGGTTGTTTCCCGCTACCGCGTCATCTGTAGCCTCATCATCTAACCAGCTGAACGTTAGCCTCCTGCGCAAAGAAAACCACGTTTAGTGAAAAACCAAGTGTCAACACCCCTCGGCTAAAACCACCCCCGTACGAACCAACCAGCCCAAACATTACCAAAACCCGCACAACCAATACCCTATCCTCCTCCGATTTTGGACCCACTCAAAGGATATTACGCCAAAAATCCTTGCTTGTTGGTGGAGAATGCGACCATTTTCCCTACCCCCACTTAGACCTTATGACCGTCTAAAACCTCGGCCTATAGGTTATGATGAGTCTAAAATCTGCACTTATCACTGCACACCAGGACATGATGTGGAGGGATGCAAAGCTTTAAAAACCATCCTTCGTCAGTCATCTCTCCCAGATAGAAAGGTTAAGAAAGAGAACTTACGAAGGGAGAGAACCTTTAGCTTCAATTCCCTCTCCTATACCATTGTCCCCGCCTCACCAAGATCTATCATTATTATTACAACCCCCACCTCTTGAAGACCAATGATTTATCCCAACCATCTCCTCATCTCAGGTCTATGAGATTAATATGATTCGTGTTGCTACTCGAGCGCAGAAAAAACAACGAGAAAGCGAAAAAGAAGAAAGCACACCTGCGTCCTCTCTTTCTCCGTCCACCATCCCGATTGCACCACACCACCCAAAGTGGTTATTCGTGGACCCGCTTACCCGTCTCTAATGGAGTTTCCCATCGAGCCATGATCAAACAGCTTCACCAATCACCCGTAAAAATGACACTATATGATCTCATTCAGACTTCTGAATCTCATCGACAAGCTCTCGTGGAAATTCTTCAAGGGATCGAGGTTTACCTAATGAAACCCTGCCTGTTACTCACATTCTAACACCTAATCACGTTGCTTATCTCATCACCAAAACAACCCACTGCCCCAACCACTTCTATCTCGTACAACAAGTTGCTGCTAGGTCAGTTTCTCCGAAGATGAAATTGTTGACTTTGGTACAGAAGATCCTGACCTGCTCTTTTCATCTCAGCTTACGTCTGGGACATTCGAGGACGTCGTGTTATGATTGACGGGGGGGGTGCTAGCACTAAAACATCATCTCTTCAAAAGCCTTCCAACAAATGAATATCCCTTCTAGCTACATGTGTGCCAATCCCATCATGTTGCGGTCATTCAATGATGCTATTACCTCTTACCTTAGGCACCGTGATCCTCAACATTCGTGTAGGACCACGTACTTTACCGAACTCTTCTATGTCCTTGAGGGGAGAGTTCCAATACAATATATTTCTAGGTCGCCTTGGATCCGGCTATGGGATGGCGTTCCCTCAACCTTACATAGATGCATTAAAATTTGAGTACGAGGGGGAAGTCCTAACCGTTAAAAGCTGATCCTCCCCCTTTAAAACCTTGCAATATGTTTATACCGCCCTATGATGTGTGCTGTACCAATCAAGACACCCATTCATTCAACCCAAACCATCCTCTTCAAAAAGGTGCCTCAACCATCCACCTCAACCGCACCTACACCTTCAACTGAAAACCACTGTCGCAAAAAAACCACTTCCCTTCCCTACAGCTAATATCCCAACCTCCAGACCCCTTTAGTAGATGTTTTTCAACGCCTTACGCTGGGGGAGTATCGCCTATTAAAAGTTAGTTCTTTCCATTACCCCACAGGGAGTACGGACAGGTACATGCACATCCTAACCTATGACCGTGCGTGTGGGGGAAGTAATACCCTACGGACCACCTCACTGCCATCACTAAACCTAACATATGGGGGTGTCGACGGCATCTTCTGTTGCCCCTGAGCCCTCCTCTTGGTGTGGTTCCTTTCCAATCCATTTTCAAATACCTGAACAATCGTCACGTTTCGCCCTCACCTTCTGACTCGCTGTTGATCTTGGAAAGGCTTTGGTTTTGGTCTTTATGAACAAGGCCGACATACAATCATTCCCCGTAACTACACGCAAGCATAATGATCGTAGTGGTCTCGGATTTCCGGGAACACTTACACCGAAGGAAACCTCGTGTCAGTTGTCTTCTAGAAGATGACGACGTCACCCTCTACCGAACCATCATCACACCATTTTTCCTTCGTCACCACAGAGTCGATAGATCCTGAATCTATCCCTCCTAACTTTTTTTTCCATAAATGCTATCTTCCTAGGTCCTCTCACTTATCAACGTGATAATGAGGACCCCTCTTCTATTCCCCTTCTATATCCAGACATGATTGAAAGAGGACTCTTTGCCTTCAATTAACGTTGTTGAGTGCCAGGATGATGACTCCATCCTCACCTACCTTGGTGCGGACGACTCTTATATTCAACGCGCCTTACCATCTAAAACTCAAACCATGCTGAACGAATCTACTATAGAAATCAACATCACACAGGAGGAGGATCCTCACATGTGAAGATCAGAAGACATTAGGGCACCCTGATCCGCAACATTCTGTAGGACCATGTACTTTACCCAACTCTTCTAGTCCTTGCTTGAGGGAGAGTGCACAATTTACAATATATGGCTAGGTCTGGCCCTTGGATCAGGGGCTATGGGATTGCGTTCCCCTCGACCTACATAAAGATGCATAAAAATTGAGTACGAGGGGAAGTCCTTTACAACGGTTAAAATTTGAATCCTCCCCCTTTAAAAACATGCAAATGTGATGATACTGCCACTAATGAGGTTGCTTGTACCAATAAAGGGACACCCCATTCATTCTACAACCCAAAACAATGACTCGTAAAAAGGGCCGAAACCATACAACGCAACCCAACAGTGGGGACACATCAAATGAAAACAACCTTTGAAACCTGAAACCAATGTCGAAAAAAAAACACCAACTTTTTCCCTTCCTACAGCTAACTAATATACACAACGCAGACCCCTTAGTAGATGTGTTTCAACGATTACGCTAGCGGGAGTATCAACTATATAAACGTTAGTATTTTCCATACCCCACAGGATTACGGGACAGGTACATGCACATCCTACCTATGACGTGTTGTGGGGGAGGAAGTAATCCCTACGGACCACCTCACGGCCACACTAACTAACATATGGGTGGGGTGTGTCGACGCATCGTAGTTTCCCTTGAGCCCTCCTCTGGTGTGTTTCCTTTCCCAATCCAATTTTCAATACCTGACAAATCGTAGTTCGCCTCCCTTCTTGACTCGCTGTTCTGGGAAAGGCTTGGTTTTGGTCTTTATGAAACAAGGCCGACATACAATCATGCCCAGGTAAACTACAGCAAGCAAAATGATCGTAGTGAGCGTTCTCAGATTTACGGGAACACGGGAACACTTACAACCGAAGGAACCTGTGTCGTCAGTTGTATTACTAGAAGATGACGACGCACCCATTACCGAACCATCATCACCCATTGTTTTTTTCCTTCGTCACCAACAGAGTCGATAGATCCCGAATCTATTCCTCTAACGTTTTTCTTTCCTTAAAATGCTTATCTTCCTAGTCTCTCACTTATCAACGCGAGAATGAGGACCCCTCTCTATTCCCCTCTATATACAGGGACATGATTGGAGAGGACGTTCCTTCACTTAATGTGTTGAGTGCCAGGATGTTGAGACGCCATCCTCACCTACCTGGTTGCGGACGACTCTTATATTCAACGCGCATTACCATCTAAAAACTAAACATGCAACGAATCTACTATGAAATCAAATCACACAGAGGAAGATTCCTAATATTGTGAAGAATCAGACAAGCCTAAACGCATTCAGAACAAAGTCGCCTTACAAATGTTCTCGTGTGTGCAACCAAGCTTAGCTGGTCCTATGCTGTGGATGAAATGCCAGGAATTGAATACTGACCAGGTTGTCACATAAATTACACGAAAACCCGATTTCAAAGCAATTAAAATAGAAATTGAGGAAAAAATTGCATCCCGCCCTGACCTTTGGCAAGGGAGCTTCAAACGACTCCTTTCTGTTTTCCTTCATTTTTCCTATTGACTATCTAAAGATTTCTAACATCGTACTGTCAAATAAAGCGAGGGGGGACTTTAGATATGCACGGATATTCCAGGATATTAACCTCGCGTACCTAAGGATGATTCCCCTACTAGCATTGACCAACTTGTCTGATCTCATGAGGCCAGAGATGTCTCTCTCATGGATGGCTTTCAGGATACAACCAGACAAATTTTGGTTGCCCTGACGATCAACATAAAAATGCCTTCATAAATCCTTGGGAACCTTCTGTTATCGTGTAATTCATTTGGCCTTAAGAATGCTGGTGAAACCTATCAGCGGCTCAGAACCTACATTTTCATGACATTATGCAAAGATCCTTGAAGATTACGTCGATTGATCTTCTTGGAAAATCTAAAACCCTCGCCAGTGAACATTCAGATGTTTTTAACCCTATTTTTGATCACCTTTACAATTTCTGTCCGTCTTCAACCAAGAAATGTGTCTTTGTGTCCTTTCAGGAAAACTTCTTGGCTTTATCATTTCTTTGCGTGGATTGAGGTTGGCCATCTAAGTCAAAGCTATTCTAGAAATTCACCCACCCTACTAACCTCAACAATTGCGTAGTTACAAGGAGCTCCAATCATCTGCATTTCATCTCCCAACTCTCGATCGATGTAAACCTTTCCATCACCTCCTTAAAAAAAGAATGGTCTTCAATGGACGAGAAGAGTGCCACAAGCCTTTGAAGCTCTCAAAGCTTATCTCTTGCAGCACACGTGGGCTATCCCACCCCAGGATAACGACCCCTTTCTCCTTTACTTTCCGCCACCGACACGCTGTAGGGCTGCTTGCACATCGTGACTCGGGATCGAGAACATCGTTTATATATAAGTCATACTTTTGGTGGAAATGAGACTAGTATACCACATGTAGAAAAGTTATGCTATTTAGCCCTATATTCGTGGCCACCAACTTGACCATACCTTTGAATCACAAAAATTTCATCAGCACCAACACGGACCCCACCATTACATGTATGCCAAACCTTCATCTAAAAACCAACCGTCATTCGACCGATGGCTCATGCTCCGTGTCGACTTCGACCTTGAGTTTGTCCACCAGAAATAAATAAAAGGACAACCATCGTATAGACAAACTTGGGAAAGCCCCTTTACTGGGGAAAAATGTTACCAATTTTTACATCCCCAAAGAATCATACTACTCTTTCCCTCAGGAGGAGTCAATAATCCATGACCCTCTTCTTCGATGGATCCCAAATGCCAGCATGGCGGAGCTGTAGTCCGCGTTGTTCTCATTCCTCTTGAGGCTAAACATATGCCTCTCTCATTCCGACTTGATTCTTTTGCCACTAATTAATACAGCGGAATACGAGGCCCTTGTTCTGGGTCTCCAGGTTGCGTGACAATTAGGTATCAAATATATAATATTGTTTGCGACTATTAATTGGTAAGTGCAATCAACGTTAGGGGCATCTACCAATGTGAAAAAGGAGGAAAGGCAAAAGACAAACACGGGGGTGGGGGTACGTGGATTCACTTCTAGCCTTATTACTCCACTATTATATCCACCATTCCCCGCTCCATAACAATTTCGGATAATATGCTTGCTTAGCCTCACAAATCTAGCTTCATCAATTGACTTTGAACATTTTTGTATTGGCCAACAACTCATTGCCCCATCTTACTAAACCCCGGTTGTTGTACGAAAATACATGTCTGCTAATGGCAGGATACTTGGTACACCAATTCCACGACTACCTTGCCAACTTGTTTCTACCATATGACCTTAATAGTCACCGGACACATGTGTGTTTCTTAAATGCGTTTCTTGTTATGTGTTAGGGGGGGGGAATCCTTTATAAACG
This sequence comes from Taxus chinensis, assembly GCA_019776745.2. Taxonomy (NCBI): domain Eukaryota; kingdom Viridiplantae; phylum Streptophyta; class Pinopsida; order Cupressales; family Taxaceae; genus Taxus; species Taxus chinensis. The sequence continues at coordinate 166,601,496 of CM034157.1, forward strand.
TGGCTTTGATGGCCATTCCTCCTCGATGCTCTCAGCTGGTGGGAGGTCACCAATACAATCCAACAAGTACTGATGGTTAGTGTGGTGGACATTTTAGCAGCCTTGCTTGTGGCCAAAACGAATCCTACGCCTGGTTATTCTGGCCTACTCTCAACTAATGATTACGACGAATTATGTTAAGCATTGTGTTATGTGTCACAACAGGCCAACATTAAATAATCCTAGCACACCTGTATTACAGGTCGCCGAGGATCTGGCCTTCTCACAATGGGGTTTAGACCTTATTGGTGAGATTCTCCCTCCTCTTTCGCAACGTCACGATGGATTATCACAGAAAAACAGAAATATTACACAAAATGGGTGGAGGTTTATTCCACTCATTTCCAACTACAATAAAGAAAAAATTGTAGAGTTCATACCACACATATCTGTCGTTTTGGTGTTCCTACTTCACATCATAAACAATAATGGAAAAGCTTTCAAAAATAGTGTTTGCAAGACCTTTGTGAAAACTTTGGTATCCCCCCCCCCCCCCCCCCCCAAACTTAGCTCTTCATCACCCTACGATCCAAAGAAAAGGACAAGCCAAAGGCCTCTATAAAAACCTAACCAAAATCCTCTCGAAAGTTGTCAATGAGTCCCGGAGAAATTGGCATGATCACATCCCCTTTGCCCTTTGGGCTTATCGTACTAGCATTCGTACCTTCGCTAATGCCACACCTTTTATTTGGTATATGGTACCGAGGTCGGTTGTCTGCCTCTCGAAATCAAATACCCTCCCTCAGAATATCTCTTCAGGATATTCTCACCCACGATTGATTTCTCCGCCAAGAGTGGTTAGCCCAATTGGAGCTTCTTGACGAGCGTCGTCTTACATCTCTTGCTCCCCTTCAAATCTATACAAAACGTATCAAGCGTGCTTATGATAAGCGACTTCATGAGCGTACCTTCTTAAGGTTGGTGATCTGTCCTCAAAGAGAATCAACATGTAACCAAACTAGAAAAGAGCAAACGTGGAAAAATTTGCTCCTATTGGATTGGGCCTTATATAATCACTCACACTTATGGATCAGACACTTATTGTTTAGCTTCGCTTCATGGTAAACCTGATCCTGAACCCCTTAATGCCTTGGCATCTTGACCATTTCTACTGTTGAATTTAGTGTTATATCACTTCTTATCTACCTGTCGCTTGTCCTTGAGCTCACTACACCACATACATTGTTTCCTATAGCTCATAATCAAAAAGCAAGCTCACCGAGTTTGATGCTCACCTCACCCTTAGCCAATGCCTTCCCTTTTTAGATCTAGTCCATGACTCAAAGTAGTCTTAAAACAAGCCGTATTCTATGGGATTTTCTTGAGTAAAAATCCCTCAAACTAGATGCTTCACGTCAAAAGGGAATCGTAGCTATCACATTAATATAGACCGCTGCCCTCGAAGGACAGCTATATGCCCAAACTATTGATGCTATTATATAACTGCTCCCCCCGAAGGACAGCTATGCACTAAATCATTCTGCTACTATAAATAGAATGCTTCCCTCGAGAAAGCTATACACAGTCAGCCTAGTCAGCCTTTATCAGAAGCTCTCGCATTGATCACTTGTGAGACCTCAAGAATATACAAAAGAAATTATCTCACCTTATAGACTTCCCTCATCGATCATTCTATATTCAGTAAATAAATCCATCCTCATGCAAAGAATTTTGAGCATGGACTTTCTATTTGGGGAGGTTTTCTTTTCATCAAACCCACTTTAGTAATAATTTCTCTGTACCTCAGCTATACAATAACCCCTCACCATCACCATTTGTTTCAACTCAAGGGAGTGACCACACCCGATAGTATTGTGATCATACAACTCTTGTCACCTATTTGACTTCTTCGTCTATGCACGGTACCTAGGGCTATTCAGCTCCTCCTTCTACGTTATGTGCCTTTGTTTGAGCTCTTTTCCCACCTACGGAGCACTCTTGTCCTCTTTTCCCTTCGCATCTAGGGTTGTGTGTTGATCTTATAATCAAGGCATGTTTCCACTTCTACTTGGGTAGGCTAACTTTCGTGTCCCTTATACCTTTTACAAACATCACCAAGTTAGTTACCAAACACCATCAATCTTACCTTACCAATATTAATATCAATATTTTTAACCAACCAACCAACTGCCCAACCATACCAAATTGCCTAAATTCACCTCTCCCTGGTCCTAAGGGAGAACTACAATCGGTCTGAGGCCCCTCCTTGCTTTGTGCAATGGGCTATGTAGGCAGCACTTCGGAGACATGGGGTCTCCCAAGGTTAGCTCGACCATCCCCTACCATACCCTATCATGTGTGGTCAATATAAATATCTTTGTGTATTTCTATTTTATCACATTCCTCTTATCCTTTTTCAAAACACCAAAAGTCAAAACGCAAACATTCTTATTATTATCATAACTCAAATCGACATACATATTCAGTTTTATTTAGATTATAAACAAATACATCTTCTCTATCATCGACATGCAGGTCGGCATCCTTATTTATTCTTATACCTTGCTAACATTTACTTAGACCCTCATGCCTCATCCCGAACTAGGGGATGATCATGATCGTCGACGCCTCTCGCTGGGCCTCTCCGTCCTCAAAGGTACCATGGCTATTGGAACCACCCACTGATCTACCAATCTCTCCTGTAACATATGAATAAGATCCCTCGCATGGAGGTATCTCGTCTCTAGTCCTTGTGCTCGTGACTCCGCAACCACTAACAATCCTCTTGTCTCATTCATCTGCGTTTGGAGCTGTTGAACTAAACTCTGCAGACGATATCTCTCTGCTGTAATCATAGCTATGTCAGGACAATCACGTACACCTCGAAGTTCTTCTACCCACCATAATCTATAGGCCTCTATCGTTCCTGCATCCATTACCCTGCGATTGGCTGCTATCTCTTCAGAACCTTCTGGAGGTGTTGGTCGGGGAGGTGAGAATGCTGCCTTGTCGTCAATCCTCATATATGGTCTATAAGCCAGGGGTATGTCTTGCACAAATCCAAATTGTCACCGTACACGATCTAGCGGAATCCTCTCATACTCACCTGGCCTTTGCCCCGCGATCCACCTCAATCGCTCTACACCCCTCAACTCCTCCGCTATGTTCTCTATTACCATATAGTTCCCGTACGGCCTCCAACATATATCCAAAATTGTCACCATCTCCCATACCTGCCTATAATACTCCATGTCACCCGTCACGGCCTGGGATCTTGCCTCTTGTTATGTCTGGACCCATCGTCTGAATCCCAACCTCTGTACTCCGGTCTCTCCTGACTGGATGGGTCGGCCTATTGGTCGCACACAAACAATGTGCTCATAGGCCCAACAGTGTAATAAGTATGAACAATCTAGTGTCATCCTGTGATTTCACCTACAAGCCCATAAACCCCTATATAGCTCCGCCAAATATGCAGGTGCCCATGTAAACGTCACGTTCCTTTCTATCATCTCCCACATAACACACATCAATACCCTAAAAATCTACCCACCCAGCCACCTTGGCTTATTTCACCTATCTACCCTCTCCCTTTTTCAAATCATTTCCATTTTCTAATTATTTCCTAAAAAATGTACATTCCTACCCAAACCCCAAATCTAGCTTAATAACATCAAATTCACACAATGCAGGGTTTCAAACCTACCCGTACGACGACACGTCGTCGTGGTGGGATAGGTGGTGGTGGTCCAGCTGGTCCAGCACCTCCTGCTCCTCCTGGCTGTGCCATGACTCAAACTCTCCTCTATTGGGTCCTCCACCAATCAACTACTGCCTTCTCCTCACTTGGGCCCTCTAACAACTCACTCCTCCAGTCAAATAATGCCACCTCACGCAACAAATGCTCCAATCTCCACTCTCCACGTCAAAAAACTCAATTTGGTTTTTAAATTGCAAAAGTGATGACAGGCCGTATTTTTCTTTTTATAGGTTTTTCGCCCATAACCGATATCGGTTTTATTGCCCTAAGGAACCGGTATTGGTCACCTAACCGATGTCGGTCATAGAGAATCGACATCGATTTTATTCTAACTTTCCCCCAATTTTTGGCCTTATTTACTATTTGCCCTTTTTCACCAACATCACCTATATCAACCTTTGTTGCAAACATTTTACCCACTTGGCCCAACCCAAGGCCTCACCTTACCCATCCGGCCCGACCCAAGGCCTCACCCTAACCATTTGGCCCAACCCAAGGCATCACCCCAACCATTTGGCCCGACCTAAGGCCGTAACCAACCAATTTGGCCCGACCCAAGGTCTCACCCCAACCCATTTGGCCCGACCCAAGGCCGCAACCAACCTATTTGGCCCGACCCAAGGCCGCAACCAACCCATTTGGCCTGACCCAAGGCCGCAACCAACCTATTTGGCCCAACCCAAGGCCGCACCCAACCATTTGGCCCGACCCAAGACTGCACCAATTAAATACCTCACCCAACATCAACAACATACACTTTTATCCACCCATCATGTAGCTTTTTGTTCAATCAAGCTCACCTGTTTGTGTTTTAGCATGATTAGGGTCCTTGACTTGATCTGTCGACCAACTTTTCCTAGACCTAGATCGTGACGTTTATCTCAACCAAACCAACCATTTGGTACTGCCGAACATGCCTAAATGTTCCTGTACCTTACCTGTTATATACCCTAGAGCTACTTCCTATGCCTTGGATACCAGGATTATATCACCCTTGTTTGGATAAACTATCGACCTTTGCCTATGCATTGCTGGTTTGCTCCTTAAATCATGTACCCTAGTCGCACTATTGCATTTCAACATGCGTCTGCTTCCTTGGACCTACCCCACCATCTCACCATCCTCTCTACACCATTTACCCTTTATCAACCCTATCCCTGATTTCATGTTCTCTCAATCTGTGATAGATTTGAGGGGGATTACCTATACCCTTAACAGGAGAAACCACTTCATATTATTGTCCGTGCAACTTTACAAAACAAGATACACGACAATAAGGGGCTAATGTAGACACCAAATTTGTGTCTTACGACCCCTTGTGACCCACATCTCATTTCGCAACCTAACCTCATCACCTAAACCTTACACAATTATTTATTAATTACCTTGTAATTGATAAATCCACATCACCTTACCTGCCACCTCATTTTGCCACCTCATCATGACCTAGTCCTAACCCTAAACTAACCTAATTAAGACCTATAACTTGGTCCACATCTACACCCATGACTAAGGACCCCTTTCTCACTCCCAAAACCGACCTTCTAGTCACTTGACCAAGCCCACAACTAATCTCTCGGGAGAAAAGCAGGGAAAGTGGGCTATTTTACTAAAAATAGCCTACTTTTTCCTTACCGATACCGGTTCCTACTCGACTGCCGTTGGTTACGTAACCGCCATAGGTTCCCTGTAAATGGGCTCCCCTAACCAGAAACAAAGGTCGAAGGATTTTTGGGGATCAAGCGAGATCATCAGAAGCGATCAAGAGAATCCAGATCTTTACTTGGCTGAGCGGAGACAAGGGAAGAGACAAGAAGATTTTGCAGCAAAAGGAGATCAAGCCCAAGATTGCAACTGGATAACCAGAGCCCTGTGATACTCAGCTGATCATCGGGAGGGAGATATCTCATCTTCTGTGTGTCAGGACATCCTACCTGAGTTCTGCCTTTGTCATCAGAGTTCTTGGACCTGCATCTTTGTCAATAACCAGTAAGTTACATCTTGCATGTCCTCTTTAATAACATTTCTTATATTTTTAAATCACAGTCCTCATAAATCCATTCCAAGATCCACTACTTAGCGTGCCATTGCATCTAACTATCATTCATTTACCTCTCATCACCTCATTACCTAATATCACTCATATACTTGCCTTACAAACAACATAGCTACCCTACAACACAACCACCCCACAACACAACCAACCTACAGATCCTAGACCCTACCGATATCGGTTATCAGTAACCGGTATCGGTTATTGTGATTCAAAACAAGAAATCAGCCTTTCCCCTACCTGTTTCAACAAAGCAATTTAATTGATATTTTACAGTCTGTGGTGTTAATTCATATTAGCAGGGAAACTGACCACCTTCGAAAGGAAGTTTTATATTTCCTGGGCCCAAGGCATTTTCCTCATTTATTGTCTAATCAAAATCTTTTGGTCTTGTGTTCTTATTTGCCGGTAGTCCTTCCAAGATAAAAAGGAGTTCTTCGCAGTCAACCTGATCTTTCTCTACGGTACGCGCAAAACCCTCTCGACATTAAACAGGTATTCCTCCTAGCCCTAACCCTTATCTGTTTCTAAAAGGAATGAAAGGATAGAAGCAACTCTATTCCCAGAAGCCGAAACATTGCAAGCGAAACATGTGAAGATAATCAATTTTGTTAAAAATTAAAAATTACATCAAATAAATATATTCAATAAAGGTCCTCTAACGGTTCTCCATAATATTACACTAGCTAAAATAATAATATTTTTTGTGATTGTTTCCAAATACATTAATAAATTATAAGACTTTATGTGATTATTTTAGAAGATTTAACTCTTTAGTTATTAGTTAATAGACATTAAATAATATTTTATGAGTAAGGGTTCAAAATAACCTTATCTTATGACTTTGAATGGTCTGATTTCCATTCATTTCACATCGAGGTGATGTGATGAGGCCCAATATTATTTATAGGAAATTAAATTTAGATTAGGAGCTTATTTATGTAGAAACCTACCTATGATAATACTATGGTTATAAATTGGTAAAAATAATCTCATCACCCATGTGGTCATATAATCCTATATATTATGGTTCTGCATAGGGAGAAATTTGTGTTATTTCGTTGCACTAAGAGATGTTAATTGTTTACTATGTTGAAGGACATGGGGTGATTAGTCCCCAATTGTGTCGATGAGAAACTAGACAGGTATGTCCATCCAACTTAGCATGAAAATGGAGGAGATAGATAATAAGAGTTGGATACCAAAGAAACTCAAAAAGGAATAATACAATTATATCAAAAAACATTCAAAAACTCTTATATCTTCCCCTTTACATGTAATAGGAAAATAAGGAGTGCCTAAAAATAACTTATCGATATTGATACCCTTCCGTAACCTCTTCGAACACACCATTATAAGTTTATTCATCCTCAATTCCTTCAATAAGGACATGGATAAGAAAAGATAAAAATTTCCCCCAAGATACCTGAAATTATTGTAGAAATTAAGTGTTGTGGTGAAGGAGTGAAATACTCCATTCCCCGTGTAAGTGATTTTTTGTGAGTGAAGTGGATGTAGATTTTTTCAAAAAAATGTACATGTATGTAAATACATAAAACAAATAAGAAATTTGATATAAATTCCATTGTTAAAAATTGTCCAAAAAGGTTTGAACTATTTATATGTTCTTTACCAATTTGTATGTTTTTGAACCTGCAATTTGTTTACTAATTGTTTTAATTTTATGTTGTTTTTAAGTACATATAGCTTGTGTGTACCTATGTATTAGAAAAAAAATCATCTTGTTTCTATTATAAGGGTAGTATATTGTTAGATGAATTTCCCGTCTTTTTTAGGTGTTTATGATAAACCATTTGAGAATGCATGGGAAAAGAAAAGTTGAATTCTCATGTATTGTATGCCTTAGATTTTTTAGATGAGTATTAAATGTTAAAGATATGACCACCTAAGTAAACCTATACTTGAGAAAATGGGGTTATGTGTGGTGTTAACCGTGTCACCCATCAAGATAAATAATATAAATAGTATTAATAATGCATTTACAGGAAAATAAGAGAAAAACAAAAGTAAAATTAGAGTTATTTATATACAAACAATGTCACATAAAAGACATAGATCTGTAAACATAAGACAACCATGGTATCACAAGATAATCAAGGAACTCAATCCATCATAAGTTAAACAATAAATTATTACCACACACAACTAAAATGTATGTATAGGAAACAAGAATGCCATAATATGATGAATTTGTATATCTAGAAACATGTGAATCAAGAGGTGTTCACACTACACAAGACACACATTTTAGTCATGTTACGTAAAACAATATAAGATACACAATACATGTAATTAGGTGTAATGAGGAAGAAACAATGAGCTACAATAAAACAATAACATGTATGTTTATTGTATAATATATGCCCTCACTGTATAGGATGTCTCCGTAAAGGTTTTCCCAACACCTATCATGGAGTACCACTATGTGTATGTCTTACTTAAAGATCAACACACACATGAATGCATGTGTGTAACTATTAAACTCATATGATATATATCAAATTGAATTGACAAATAATATTTATAATGTAAAATGCTAACAACACAAGCTAGGTGTACAAGTCTTGGTTTGTATTTTTGCAAATGTATGAGTTTTTTTAATTTTGAAACTATGTTAATGTTTCTGTATTTTAGAATGTAAATTTATCTACATTGGTATATGTAGCACAATACTTACCTAATGAGAAACTCGTGAAGATGAAAATTAACTCTTGAGTAAGATGGAGGCCCAACCCTCAATTATAAAAAATAATGTGACTCAAATGTATGTCATATAGTAGCAGTGATGTATTCCAAAGATGGCCTAAGGGAAGGACTAGGTGAAGCATATTCATGAGTCGTGTGAAGTATAAGTATTTAAATTTATATATTGTATTACAATATTATGTCCTAGATATATCACAATTGATTAGTATTGATTTTATTTAATGCAAGAAAACCATTTCGATTGAAGAGATGGGATATAACTCATCATGCTGATAGATAGTATTAGTAATATTACCAAACATATTCAAAACATGACCCTCATGCATAATACACAAGAGAATCTCTAATTTTAGGTAAATTTTTATTCAAAAGAATAATGAAAGATCAGAAAATATCTTTGAGGTATTGGAGAAGGTATCATAAAGTGGTATAGAAGTAGGTGTTATAGGAGTATATGTGTAGAAATTAAATCCCTATTTATACTATGAATTTTATGATAATGAAAAAATATTGGATAGAATGGTAAAAAATTATAGATTATGAGGAGATTCACATCCAGTTAACCCCAATATTTAAACCTATATTAGACTAAGTATCAAAATTTAGTCAATTAATTACAAGAAAGGGAGTTACATGAGGTTATTCTGATTAGTTAAATTCCAACATTAATTATATAACATTAGAAAAATGTATTAATTCTTGCAATCAATATAAAAATTAAGATATGAACTTGAAAATAAAAAGTGGTTGAGTGGACTTAGTTGAATGAAGATGAATTTAGGAGGAGGTGTTAGGTGTGCATACTCTTGAAGCTCTGATATATAAATTGTATATTACTTTAGTATGGGAAATTTTATTAGAAATACTCTAGGGCAAGACCACATATATATTCAAAGAGCATCATGCTGTCATGTTAAATGTCTATAACGCAAAATTTAAAATTTTGTTCATGACAACCTACCACCCACTTGAAAACCTTCTTTCATGGTCATTGTTAACCCTTCTTCCAACCAACCTATCCTTTGTTTCATCCTCATTCTAGATGAGAGGAATGTGATAACATGCTTTTCTAGTGTTTTTTATGTGCATGGAAGTATATATAAGTAAATTTAAGAATATACTACTTTATTAGGTGGAATAGTGATCCCTAAAGCACTAAATTGGATATTTTAAGCTATATCATAGTGTGGGAAGATCTTAAAAAAGATAAATTCATGGGATAAAACCAAATGGATGTTTTGTAGAGTATTATTAAATACATCTAGGTAGTTTTAAATAATTCTACGGGTTAATTTTTTGTTTGAATTCAATCAATAAAAACAAGGTCATTTCGGATTCAACGATTAATAACTTCAATGGAAAAAATGAACTTGTTTTGTAGATCCATAATTAATGGGAGGAGTTGATAGATAAATAAATAGTCAACAAAAAATATATAGGAATTCAGCATATGGTGGATAGATAATCTTTGGTCTAAGTCTTCACTATCCTCCATGATTTTCTAGTTCACTATCATTACTGCTTTATGTTAAAAGAGCGATTGGGCTTGAAAAAAACATTTCACATAAAGAATTGTATATTTGAAATGGTTTAAATTAAGGAATTTACTGTTTTGGAGTTGAAATAATATATTTTATCCTCCAAACTCTAAGATCTTCTCCCGGGCTTGAAAAAACAATCTATATGTTTTATGCTCACGTTAAAGGGTGCCATCAACATTCTTCATAAGATTGAGCGCATTTCTCATCGTATTTTGTCCCTTTTCCTTTTAACCATAGTGCAAGAGGATAGTGGGGACACAAAAATGCTTCATTCTCGATGTTGGTTCAGATTTCTGTCACTTAAAACATCAAAACTTGTCTCCTAGGTTCATTTGACAATCCCTAATCGTGACCCCTTCACACTCAGCACTTTTTTTAATGCATGTTATTTTTTGTCCCTTATTGCTTAGTGTAAGGGGTCGTGTGCAACTCACACGACCCCTTCCTAATAAATAAACTCCACCAATGACACATTTTTTAATGTTTATTGTTCCTTGCACCTTGTTCAAATAGAAAAGGGGTTATATGGGACTCTCATTTTTTCCTTATCTCATGGAGTTATCCCCCTCTCACATAATCAACGGCATCTCAACTCCTCGAAGCTTATTTTTAACCGCTCCATCTCTAGCACATGCTCTCACATGGTGACACTTGTTACAATCTAGTGTATAGAGAAACTTAGTAACCCCATTTTACGATCACCTCAAATATACCCTATTTTCATAGGTGAAACTCACCATCTAACCCCAACTAGCCCTTGTTAAGCATATATGGTTAAACATGAGTTAAAATTCTAAAAGGGTAAAATGGTTAAAACACTCAAACACTATGTCATTTTTGAAAACTAGTTTCCCTCCAAAAGCACCTAAAAATGAAAATAGATGAATTATAACATGAAAATCTATTGAAACTCCATATTTTTTCTTCTTATAAGCCATTAAAACCAGCTCTATGTTATAGTTCTTAAAATTGGTTTTGCAATCATTATTGGTGATTCTACAATAAAAAAACCTTAAAGCTTTTTCAAAGTGATCCCTTTGATAACCCATTTCGAATGATATATCAATTGGGGGATTTCATGGTACATGATTTATTTTCTATTTGATAATGAATTCTCCAACCATGAACTCCATTTTTCTATAATGATATTTGTATTTTCCCATTGACTCGGCGAGCCAAATTCACTAAAAAATGGTGTAGTTGATCCTCTTTAAATAAAATATCATTTGATCCATTTATTTACTAACGAATTTTATTATTTTTGGGGATATGTAGGATTTCATTTTATCTCAATATTTTCCATTTTTGACAAAATTTACATTTTTTCGGTGATCTAACATGCCAAATTTCCTAAAATTTGAAGTAAATGTTCGTCATAAAATTAGCTTCCATTTGAGTTATTTATTACATGATGTGGTCGAGTATTTTTTGATATCTATGGAGGATTGAATTTTCTCTTAATCTTTTTTCCTCTTCGATGAAGTTTTCACTTCTCAACTAGTCTAGATGAGACAATCATCTAAAATTTGGAGAAGACCATTCTTGAATGAAAACAATAATTTTTGAGACCACTATAATCTCATTCTGACATGTGCAGGGACACTTGCTAAAAATATAAATTTGTTTCAGGTCCTCACAATTTAAAATAGTAATTTTAGAAATGAAAACTTTTTGTGGTCACTATTACTCTTTTACATTGAAAAACACTAAAAAGAGACAATTTGAGAAACTTATTAAATATAGCCATTATTGGTTGGACCTGCTAAAAAATATATATTTTGGATTAGTATTAAATCATTCATATCCACTCATTGTTTTTTATATTTCAGGACTTCTTCATCATCGTGAAGGTGAAATACTTAGGTCTTGCAGGGTCAATTTCCACAATTGAACACTAAAGTATCACAATGTGGGTAGCAATTAATTGTACCAACAGCAATGGACCTGGAGGATATAAAATCAACAATCCTAAGTGACCTCAAATGAAACATACGGAGAGAAAAAATTTCTCAAGTGATGATCAAGAAGATCCATTTGTGAATAGTTTTTTCCCCGATTGATATTTGAGATGAGTGTCTTGATTATTCTCTTATGGTGAACAATCAAAAGAGCGAGTGGCTTGAAAAAAACCTTTCCACATAAAGAATGTATATTTGAAATGGTTTTTAAATTAAGGAATTTACTGTTTTGGAGTTGAATAATATATTTTATCCTCCAAACTCTAAGATCTTCTCCCGGGCTTGAAAAAACAATCTATATGTTTTATGCTCACGTTAAAGGGTGCCATCAACATTCTTCATAAGATTGAGCGCATTTCTCATCGTATTTTGTCCCTTTTCCTTTTAACCATAGTGCAAGAGGATAGTGGGGACACAAAAATGCTTCATTCTCGATGTTGGTTCAGATTTCTGTCACTTAAAACATCAAAACTTGTCTCCTAGGTCATTTGACAATCCCTAATCGTGACCCCTTCACACTCAGCACTTTTTTTAATGCATGTTATTTTTTGTCCCTATTGCTTAGTGTAAGGGGTCGTGTGCAACTCACACGACCCCCTTCCTAATAAATAAACTCCACCAATGACACATTTTTTAATGTTTATTGTTCCTTGCACCTTGTTCAAATAGAAAAGGGGGTTATATGGACTCTCATTTTTTCCTTATCTCATGGAGTTATTCCCCCTCATCACATAATCAACGGCATCTCAACTCTCGAAGCTTATTTTAAACCGCTTCCATCTCTAGCACATGCTCTCACATGGTGACACTTGTTACAATCTAGTGTATAGAGAAACTTAGAACCCCATTTTACGATCACCTCAAATATACCCTATTTTCATAGGTGAAACTCACCATCTAACCCCAACTAGCCCTTGTTAAGCATATATGGTTAAACATGAGTTAAAATTCTAAAAGGGTAAAATGGTTTAAACACACTCAAACACTATGTCATTTTGAAAATAGTTTCCCTCCAAAAGCACCTAAAAATGAAAATAGATGAATTATAACATGAAAATCTATTGAAAACTCCATATTTTTTTCTTCTTATAAGCCATTAAAACCAGCTCTATGTTATAGTTCTTAAAATTGGTTTTGCAATCATTATTGGTGATTCTACAATAAAAAAACCTTAAAGCTTTTTTCAAAGTGATCCCTTTGATAACCCATTTCGAATGATATATCAATTGGGGGATTTCATGGTACATGATTTATTTTCTATTTGATAATGAATTCTCCAACCATGAACTCCATTTTTCTATAATGATATTTGTATTTTCCCATTGACTCGGCGAGCCAAATTCACTAAAAAATGGTGTAGTTGATCCTCTTTAAATAAAATATCATTTGATCCATTTATTTACTAACGAATTTTATTATTTTTGGGGATATGTAGGATTTCATTTTATCTCAATATTTTCCATTTTTGACAAAATTTACATTTTTTCGGTGATCTAACATGCCAAATTTCCTAAAATTTGAAGTAAATGTTCGTCATAAAATTAGCTTCCATTTGAGTTATTTATTACATGATGTGGTCGAGTATTTTTTGATATCTATGGAGGATTGAATTTCTCTTAATCTTTTTTCCTCTTCGATGAAGTTTTCACTTCTCAACTAGTCTAGATGAGACAATCATCTAAATTTGGAGAAGACCATTCTTGAATGAAACAATAATTTTGAGACCACTATAATCTCATTCTGACATGTGCAGGGACACTTGCTAAAAATATAAATTTGTTTCAGGTCCTCACAATTTAAAAATAGTAATTTTTAGAAATGAAAACTTTTTTGTGTCACTATTTACTCTTTTACATTGAAAAACACTAAAAAGAGACAATTTGAGAAACTTATTAAATATAGCCATATATGGTTGGACCTGCTAAAAAATATATATTTTGGATTAGTATTAAATCATTCATATCCACTCATTGTTTTTTATATTTCAGGACTTCTCATCATCGTGAAGGTGAAATACTTAGGTCTTGAGTCATTTCCACATTGAACACTAATATCACAATGTGGGTAGCAATTATGTACCACACATGGACCTGGAGGATATAAAATCAACAATCCTAAGTGAACCTCATGAACATACGAAGAAAAAAATTCTCAAGTGATCAAGAGATCCATTTGTGATAGTTTTTCCCGATTGATATTTGAGATGAGTTGTCTTGATTATCTCTCTATGGTGAACAATTCAAAGAGTATTATGTTGGAAAATAAGGTTGCATTTGATAGTCATTTATTTAATCGAAGAGGTCAACTTTAATTATTTCATCTGTAGACGATTTCAAAAATTACATCAATAGAAATTCCTTTACTAGAATAAGATTTTTCATCTACGAATTGATCACTCCTTTCTTATTATCTCTCTTCTTCCTTCTATCTACACTTTATTCCTTCATTTAGAATATACATTTTTGCTATTTCGTCTTATTAACAAAATTTACCTTTGTATTTTTCATTTTAAAAGTTCCTATTCATAAATAAGAAAATATATTATTTTTATTCCTGAAAGAACATGAAAGTTCACAAGTGTTAGAAGTGTGAAAATTCACTTAGGGGGGAGAAGAAGAGACATATTGTACGATATATATTGGGATGGATTCTCCATTCGAAACCATTGATGCCTTTTTTTCTCCCACGAAATAATTTATTTCATCTCTTTTCTTCTTCTACTTTGAGTTTCAACATTGCAAGCATTTTAATCTTCAACAACCAAAAAAGAACTTTTCATCTTTCATAAATAAATAAATTGAACTTTTTGTATTTAATTTTTTAATATTTTTATTTCTTACAAAGTTGTTTTTTTCCTATTTTATTTGGATTTAATCTAGTTAATTTCAGTGAAGTTTTCAAGTCCCTATTCACTACCTTAATCACGAGGTTAAAAAAATATTATCTACCCTTCAAGTATCTCCATGAAAATTCCTCCTTTGTGTTCATTACAATAAATTTACCACTAGTTTAGTGAGAGTTCTTGTATTATCCCAAGCCTAATTGATACAACATATTTTTCTTTTTCAGCATTCAATATTATTTCACTTCCCTTCCCAAGAGGAGGGACCTAGTTTCATGACCATTGGTGAAAACTAATCATTTAACCTTGCGACATATTATTTCACTAACAATTGTTTATTCCCACCATGGGTAATATTTTCTTTTCCTTAACCCTATAAAGATAAAAAAAATAAAAACATTCATAAAGTAAAAAACTAAAAATGAAACTTAAAGTATGAAACTCATTAATTCAAAACCCACTATTGATTTTTGTAATAAACCTTTCATAATCCTAGCTATAAATTTTCTTATTCCTCTTCGAAAAATACATTAATAAAACTCAAATATAAAAGGTACATCATAAATAAAAAAGCAAGTGAAATTGTAGTCTTTCATAATAATTTGTTTGAGTTGTAAAACCACATTGATTTTATTTTTCTCCAACACAATTAAAATAAAATCTCCTAAAGATTCATTTGAAGATCCTATCATTATTCTTGTTGCATCTCTCATTTCTCTACCACCAGTGACAACACTTCCTCATAGATATGGTTAGACCTGTACCATGGGGGGATACATATGTGCATTATCACTAACTCCTTTGCACCATCACCTTCCTAAAGTATTAAGAATGAATTTTCCCAAATAGTATGGAGATGGATAACAACATCCATATGAGAATATTACATCTTTTGGCATTCTTGGAGTGGACCATGATGATTTTGTTGTTTATCTATTTTTTGATTCATTATAATACATCACTGTACAATGGTTCTACTATTTTACATCTCACTCAATTACCGAGTGGGAAGATATGAAAATTATATTTAAAAGAAAAATTAAAGCCATTCAAATATTTTCATGTCCTCCTTGCTCAATTTACTCAAATAAAGAAATAACCACTAGATCCCATGAGAGAATGTTTCACAAAAATCCACAGATTGATTAACTAGATTCCTACTAGTTCCCCTCTTACTAAATACATTCAAAATAGGTTCTTTGTAAATGGTTAGCTACCTGAAGTTGGAATCATCTTGAGAAGATCCCAAAAAGCTACCCTAGTTGAAGCTCAAGACCTTCTGGTGGATGTATAAGATGATATTATCATGTCTGGTAAGATAAATAAAGTATCAAACCATGAGAAATTTTGAAGTTCTAGTTCTGGGATTAATAAACCACTTTATAAAAATTGGATAATTATATGAATTCTATTACAAAGTAACTTTATAAAATTACTATATGAAAGGAGGAACCTAGGAAGAATTTTAAAAATAAATATCATATTGTTGGAACACCATAGAGGCTTGCTTTGGAATACCCACCTATTAGTGTAGCTTGTGAATCTCAAAAATAATAAGATTACCTAGAGATTAAATAAATTTGAGATGATAGAATTGGCTACTAAAAAAATTTTCATATATCAAAAAGACCTAATATAGTCCATAGATGATATGGATAACTAGTTTTGTGCATAGTTCACTCACTCAAAAGCAAAAAAAAATCTTCTTCCTCTTCTACGGTACAAAACAAGAAGCCTACACATCCTCATTTGGAGATATTACCAAGAAAAAAATGAATATAGTATCTTTGCAGCACACTTCCACCTACTTAAGTAAGAAAAATATTCAAGCCACCTAGGCCAAAACAACATATACTTCTCTAGGTAAGTCTCTTTCCATTCCTTAGTCGAATCAATATTTTATTCTATCATTAAGAATGTATTTTATACACCTTCAAAGGATTCCATTGTTTCCCAAGATTCCATATCTTCATTCTTTGACATCATTGATCATGTCAAGAAGGATAAAATTATAATTTCAAAAGATGAGTATCTATGAACTAATCCCAAGTAGTTTTGTAAACATATATAGTTTATTAAAGGAAGTGATTCAACGTATAATTAGAGAAATTACATTTCGAAAGAAAAATTTCCCACTCCTCATGTCAACCCTTCTATGAATATTCTTTCTCCCACATCTTCAACTTCTCAATGAATTAAACGTTTCTACATCCCTTTGTTAATCAATGAGTATAAATTAAGAAATTTCATCAATGACTTTAGTGCTTTTCTCAATATCATACCCACCAAAGTGGAAAAATCTCTTGGTCTCTCCCTTATTCCTACTACTATATATTTTTATTCGATGAATACCAAAGAAGTACCCCTCATTATTAAATCCAAGCATTTTCAAGTTGCATTAATGGTATTCCTTGACAAGAAGGTCAAGATGAACATAATTGTAGTAGGCATCCCAACTTAAAATGAGATGTTATTGAGTTAGATATTTTTTCAGTATGTTGTTGGAGAGAAACAAATTCAGTGGTCATATGTTACCATTCAAGTCAAGGGAAGATGTATAATCTCCTTACCATAAGAAAAATGAGATGCACTGGTCAGAGAGAGGATGGTTCAAGAGTAGAAATTTTTTGACAATATTCAATATATGACAAACTTTTCATAACTCAATAAGAATATGTTGAGCTATCGTTACCTACAGAAGATTATCTAGGATTGATTGAGCCATTTGAGAAAAAACTTGATGATTTGATGAACATGGAATTTGATTCAGTAAAATCATATTATTTTATTAAAATATAAATGTACAAAGTTGTTGTAAATAAAGTAAAATTAAATATGAATTTTAAAATTTTATATAATTTTATTGATGAAGGGAAATGAGAGGGATAATGAAAATTACTTAATTTTTCTTACCTGACAGTGACCTGGGAATGTGTAGTGTGATGATATATAAGAACATATTGTCACAACAAACCATAGAAAATGTAGTAGAAGTGGAAAAAACTAGACTGAGGTGCCTTGATATGGATGGGGTGCTTGGTGTGCTATGGTCTAGTTTCTGGGTGCCCTAGTTTACAAACAAGGTCGGAACCTGGTTTTGATACGGTTGCTAGGGTTTCATACTTATTCACCTTTTATCACGTGTATGTCACACGTGGATCACCGAGGTACCTATAAAAACGTAATGAAGAAAGCATCTGCAAAAACCTCAAATAGAAATCTAATCCTGAAAAATAAAGATACAAGATGAGAGCCAAAATTGTCCTTAGCCATCACAATGGTGGACTTGCAATTGATTATTGCACTACATCTCTGACCCAATGTAGGTATATGTTCCTATGTGTGTAATAGTTCTCTTAGGATGCCCTCATGTCAATGATGCCACGATAGGGGGCAATAACTAGATAGAAATGTAAATGTCTTGATGGAATAGAATGAACTCCCCTTATTATGAAGTGTGTATGAAGAATAATGGCCCAAATGTAGTCCCTTTCTCTTTTTAGATAGTTGGCATTTGATAAAAATAGTCTTCCCATATAATGCTATGTATTTTACGTTTATATAGTGATCTTTTGTTTGAATTTCAACACTAATTACCAGACATGCTAACTAGTACCTCATGATATAGGATAGAAATCTTAAATGATCGACCTCAAATGTCAAAAATAAGATCAAACATAAAGGGGACAAGGGCACGTAGGATGTAAATGAACACATGACACTAGTTTCTAGAGACAAGTGACGACAAATGAGTTAGAATTGATAGACAGGGATCCCTATGACCTTACTAGTACTACGTGTATGAGTGACAAGTGTGAAAGACAAAAAACAATAAAGATCAATAAAGAAAAATGGATGGAATATTGAATGGGTCGTCATTAGATACTTTTCTTATGCTAGATCCATTTATAAAACAACATACTTGGTGGTATAATAATAGTAGTAAGTGTGTGAGTTTCTGTCTACATTTTCCCCTACTTTATGTTGGTGAGTGAAAGGTTGGTAACATAAAGTAGATAGAGATGCATACTTGATAATTCCAAAGAATCCCATATCAATTAAGTATGCGAAGAGTGTAACAGAAGCAAGTTATGAGTGATATCATATAGCATGATGAATAATGGATAAGCTTATTGATCTATAATCGATAACGAGAGGCGTAGGAACATTATGAGGAGAGCTAAGAGAGATTGATGATTACGGTGTTAAATGATTGGATATTTATGTTTTATTGTTGATGAATATGTGATGGGGAAGGAAATGATCAAATCTTAACCTAGTTACGTGTGTATGAAAAATTGATGATTTGGGCATCTTGCTACCAGAGGAAGTTTGTATGGAAAATGATCTATGTGTTGCAGATGGAAAAATATTTGGGCATCCAAATTTCACTACATCCTCAAAAGAGCTAGCCGTTACAGATGGAAAAATATCAAATTTGTGTTGATTTTTGATTAAAAAAATTGATCAAAAATTTTGACCCATATAAGAGCAGTATAGGAAAGGCAATGAAGACTCATTTTCCCCATTTCAAGGGTGACTCTTAAATTTGTATGTGTTGGATTCCATGTTAGGTCATGTCGAAGCAATCATAAAGTGAAGAATAACTTCCCATGTTAGGTCATATAGGAAAGTGGTGATATAACTCCCAAGTTAGGTCTTTTGGGAGAATAAAAGCACTGTGTTTATGTTTATTGATGTGATTTTGATTGTTATAGATATTAAAGTGTATGTGATTGATTTATTGATTAGTATGAAGATATTTTATGGTTGTTGACCCCATGTTAAGTCAGTAGGGGATATCACTAGAAAGTGATGTGAAATGTCGTATGGTGTAGGAATGTTTTTCCAATAATGAGGAATTAGAAATTATTGCATCATGGTGTAAGGGGAATTATAGGATGAACCTAATTATATGTCCCCATTTTGGCCAAAGAGGATGTGAGAACAAGAATGGTTGTTGAGCCAAAAGTAAGTGCGTAATAATTTAATGGATAAATTATGATAGGTATTGGAAAAGTATGTGTATATCAAATAGGAATGATTTTAAGGAGAAAAATTGTTTGTGAACTAGGTATGATATGATAGTAGGTAGAATTATGAAAAGATTATTGAAAACGAGATTTAAATTTGAGTAAGGATTCTCAAGATATGAGGGAAATCGTGCAATGTGTATTAGTAGAGAAAATGAGTGTGAAGAGTTACTATAGTAAAGTGAATAATGAAAAGTTACTATAAGTAGTAATATGATAAAGTGATTAGGTAACTCATTTGATTATTACATGAGTGTGATTACGAGATCTGGGTGTGCAAAGATGGCGCAAGTTAGAGCACCATGACTGAGTCAATTTGAGATGGTAGAAAAAATTATCGCATCACGTATGATGATGGAGTTGGTAATCATGATTTTTTTTTAAAAATGTGTTGACATTAGTTGTTTTTTAATTTCTTGGCATTTTGGAACTAGAAAAGAGCAACGAAGGCACTAATGGCCTTTGCGATAGGATTTCCCATACATGGGTGTTGATGTCCTTCTCCTTGGTGCCTCATTCCTATTGTTGACCGCCCATGTCCAGAAAACGTTGGGTTGAGTCTAGAGTGATGTAGATGTAAAAATTGATGTGTGTTGATCTTGTAGATTATTTTGTGTGTATATGTATGATATTATAATGCTATGCTTTTTTTTTTGTGTGTAGATGGACATCCATTCAAGAGAGTTCCATGGTGGAATTTTTTTGAGTACTTTTCTCAGATTAGGGTTGCCATACGATGAGTGGGATGTTTTGGACCTTGTTGGCCTGCATCACATAGCAAGGATGGGGGATGTGCCCCATAATATGCCTATGATTACAAATTTGTGTGAGAGGTGGTGTGCAAATACTTGTACATTTTTCTTACCTATCTGGGAGATGACAGTCACACTAGAGGATTTGTATTGCATATTGTGATTACTTATTATTGGAAAAAAGCTATAGGTTATAGACGTGGGTGATATGCAAAGACAGATGAGGGCTATTAGGTGGTATTTTTTGGGGACTCGATTTCCTACCGAGGCCCATATTATCTTGGATGTTATTTTTAGATCAAGGGTTTTCGGATTGCAGAAGATTATTTCCGTATTAATAACATCTTGAATAGTATTGGAGCATGTTTTTATAAGCATATTCTATAAGATGTATGACATTTTTCATCAAATAGAGAAGGAGAGTACTTGGTATTATTGGAAATGATGTTTATTGGACCAGTTGTACAATGATCTATATATATTTAAATAGGAGAAATATTGGGGTGCTATTAGAGATAAGACATTATTACATGTAAGGGTGTATGAACATATTGTAGTGTTAAGACTAGTAGGTGGATCTCCGGCATATTAGGTGAGGCTAGACATATTTTATGGGAGGTTTGTAGGTGTGCATGGGAGGAAGATGGATACAAAAACGTATAGAGTGGTGATAGATCGTATGGGGCTAGAGGCCTTAATATGGAGGCCATACCAAGACTACGGTAGATGGCTAAAGGATGTTGTAGATCTATGATGCATACAATAGACTTCATGGCTAGAGGATTGTTTTTTGGGGTGGCCCAGTTATTTCAGGTTGAGCGAGTTTCATGATAGTTTGGTATGGCCCAAGACATGCCCCTAGATCCATATGTATGGGTTAGATCTATTAGGGAGCTGGGGAGGGTTAATTATAGACCAATTATGACAGAAGAATAGATAGTACCTCTCAATACAGATGAGGCCGACACGGCAATAGATCTAATAGATGTGTATGAAGTAGTGTGTATCGAGGTGTATCATGCTTGGTAGGCATCACATCGGTGGGTATATTTATTTCCGTTATTTCCATATGTAGTTGGATTACTGCTAGGATGAGGAGTAGAGGGTAAAGCACCTACCATTGGTGGCATAGCACTGGTGATATCAGAGCATGAGTATTTCCATATTTATCTTAAATGATTTATTACTTGGTTATGTAATCGTTTTTGTTTTTCTAATGTGTTGTTCTTATGGTTATAGGTGATGCATATGGGTCACTCATTATGGACATAGAATGTTCCCACTGATATACTCATGGGTGGAGGCATGCTAGAGCATGTAGATGATATTTCAAGTGAGCATGCCTAATTTCTCAAGCAAGTGGATATAGAAGAAATTATGTGTAGTTGCTAATTAGGGATAGGGATCAGGCACATGAGGACACATGACGATGTAGAGAGGTAGCGGGTGGTGGTCCTCTAGCGTAAGATGTATTTTCATATTTTGTTGAGTTTATAGAGCTCCTTCACGTAAAAATCGAAAGATGTGACATTATTGTGCAGGAAGGTAGAGACATATATATTTCTTGATAAGTGGATAAGACTGAGCGATGAGGCTTCTAGTTCTAGAGGTCTTACAGTGACAGACAGTGATAGTGATGATGTGATTTGATATATATTGATGTAATGATGTAGGGGAGTTTCCTCCATTGATGATATCTTTTGTAACACTGATTGTAAACTATATATATATATATATATATATGTGGGGTCTTATTAGCATATAATCATTCTATTTTGATTTTTATTGATGTGATGATTTAATGATAACTTATGATTCACTGATTATGGTTTATATATGTGATGAGTGATGTGCTAAATTATTTTTTTATTTGTTGAATTGATTTGTAATGGGTGGTTGTTGACATTGAAATAATGTGATTATATATTTATAAATGATGATATAACATATATGATGATATGCGATGTACGTAACATGATTACAAAAATTAAACTATGTGGTCAATGTTGTATGAGGTGTAAAAGTATGATGTGGTCGTAATAGTGTAGTGTGTTATGTTTGTGGAGCCTATTTTCATGTTAGAGTATGGTACACCTTCCATGTGTTACACTCGGGTATTTTTACGGCGGTCCCCCCGATGAAAGGGGGTTTGGGGGCGAAGCCCCCGAAGCAAATTTTCATGGGTGGTTCATTAACCCATGGGTAATGGGTAACCGTTATGGGCTGTTTTTGGGCCCATGTTTTTTTTTTTTTTTTCGGTATTTTTCCCATTATTTTGATACCCACGGTTTTTTTCCCTTGGTTTTGATACCCACAGTTTTGTATCAAACTGCTTAAGTAGTTGTCTATTTATATGGTCTTATGCATATGATAGATGAACAAGAAAATGTATTGCAGATGTGTTTTGAATTCGGCTGTGAATTCTATAGAGTTTTTTGAGCATAGCTCCAAACGGATCTGGGTATTGTATTGAGAGAGCAGTGGCTTGTAATTAAATCTGAGCAAGTGATTGTTGGTGGACGTAGCCCAAATGGGGTGAACCACATTAAATATTGTCCTCTTGTGTTGTGTTTATTTTATTCTACAATTTTATTTGAGATCTGTAATAATTTTCTGCATATTAGTTTCTTCTATTGCGATTCTGTGAGGGATTATTCCGCATATTTATCTCTTATTTCCTATATAGTTAAGTTCAATGTTAGTATTAGGATAGAGGGTAATTTTAAGTGATTCCCCTAGTTTAAAGATGATAAGGTTCATTTTTATAAGACCCTTGAGTAGTCAAGAATATGTCGAGGGCCTTGGAAACTAAGGTGTAGTGGTAGTAATGATGTAGGGGATGGATAGTGCAGGCGGTGAATAGACAATATGGAGAACATTTATAAGAGATAAATTGTGGGTTGTGGATGAATAATAACCTTAGAATTGAGGATGAAGGAGGAAAAATCATCATAGTGACAACACACCTACGTGGGAGTGAGATCAAGACCGCTCATGAGAGTAGGAGGGCCAAGGAAATGACATCCTTATCTTTTAATTATAACAGGCGATTATGAAGGGAAAAATAGTCATTGTCCCTGTGGCCATTGATACAATTATAATTACAGTAAGGTCTATCATGCTGGCACTCGCAAGTGATGAGTTTGATGATGCTAGTTAGAAGGGAGATTGATCAAATTCCTATAATTAATGGAGGAAGCACATAATGACATCTAGTATGATGATAAAAATGTAACGGATCCGGTGAAATAAGAGGAGGAGTCTCAGGTGAAGCCCTACATGGAGGATGAGATGAAGCACACCTTAGGTAATGGAGAAGGTTGAACTTTCCTTGCAAGGAGGAGATGGAGAAAGTGTAGGTCTCTCAAAATATGGGAGAAGAGAAGAACTAGATGATGTAGGAGTAGTAGTAATAGAAGGATGACCTATAAACATGTGCAACAATGATTATTATTCTATCATTATGACCCTATGCAAAACTAAAAATGATCACACGTGTCGTATTGTAACCATTGTTTGTAAGGTAGGAATCAAACCTGATAGAAGATAAAATTATTCTCTAATCAATAGGATAAAATGACGTATGGTTGGTTTCACACCATATATGATCGTAAAATTTAATCAATGATAGGTTTTTTCCTGATGTAATCTAGGTAAGGATCAAGGTGAATTCCTAGGGTCATTGTTGTCTATGAACGACAAGAAAATATTGTTCTAGTATCTCACAAATAGGTATAAATATTTCCAAAGGGTATATGGGTGGACAATTACAAAGGTCATTTGGGAGACTATCTAAAAGTGGATTATAGTGTGTTAGTGGAGATCACGGAGCAACCCCCACATGGCTTATGTGATTGGGGCATTTGGTGTGATTTCACAACATGAAACATATCTCAATATTGGGCTGCCACACTTGAGAGGGACTTCCAAAGAAAGCCATTCTTTTGCGTACTAATAGACTTTCCACATGAGATCTCGAGTGCATGCAATTTAAACTAATCCTAACTAACCATTCAATGAGACAAGGAGAGAGAGAGGTGAGAAGGAATCCTACACTAGTCGTGATACACTCGAAATGAGTGGTGACGATAATTTTTTCAAGGGAGAATGAAACAGTGAAAAGGAGACTGAGGAGGTCAGACAGATCGACATAGACCCATAGTCAAATCCTCCTCGAAACTCCATGAAGCACAACATCTTACATAC
The DNA here is from genome assembly GCA_019776745.2 of Taxus chinensis. Lineage (NCBI taxonomy): Eukaryota > Viridiplantae > Streptophyta > Pinopsida > Cupressales > Taxaceae > Taxus > Taxus chinensis. The sequence continues at coordinate 166,626,347 of CM034157.1, forward strand.
ACCTGTAAACTTGAAATAGACATACACAGCGAGAAAACCAGAGATAGAGAGGTAACAAATAAACATGAATAAGTCCACGGGTTGAAAGATGCCATGAAACAAATTTTATAGATCTATAATGTGACAGACTATTTACTGGGTGCTCAGAGGAAAAAATACACTCTCCAATGTAGGATAAGGCTTTCTCTCAAATGATTTGGGCACACTTTGATAGAGTCCCCACATCCCGAATGTCTCCCTTCACTTCATACACATGAGAAGTGTACAAAATATATGGTGTGAAAGCTCGAGATAGAGGAGAAAATCATTCTATTTTGTTTATTATGTGATGATTTAATGATAACTTATGATTCACTGATTATGGTTTATATATGTGATGAGTGATGTGCTAAATTATTTTTTTTATTTTGTTGGAATTGATTTGTAATGGGTGGTTGTTGACATTGAAATAATGTGATTATATATTTATAAATGATGATTATAAACATATTGATCCTAGTCATTGGAGAGATAACTTATCATACTTCATGTTCAAATCATCCAGGATAGGTTTTGGAAACATTGAGAGGTGAAAAATTGTCCGACAATAATACACAAAGATCCTGGTATAAGGTGTAACTTGCTTGAAAGGTTTTAGGATCCTTATGAATATTTGATGTTATGTTTTTGGAGCCTATTTTCATGTTAGAGTGTGGTACACCTTCTATGTGTTACACTCGGGTATTTTTACGGCGGTTTTTGGGCCCATGTTTTTTCGGTACCCATTGTTTTGTAAAACCGCCTCTTCAGTTACCCATAGGTTTATGGGACAGTTTTGTTTTTCCCCATTGTTTTGATACCCACGGTTTTGTAAAACTACTTAAGTAGTTGTCTATTTATATGGTCTTATGCATATGATAGATGTACAAGCAAATGTATTGCAGATGTGTTTTGAATTCAGGTGTGAATTCTGTAGAGTTTGTTGATCATAGCTCCAAACAGATCCGGGTATTGTATTGAGAGAGTGGAGGATTATAAAAAAATATAAACAAGTGATTCTTGGTGGACGTAGCCCAAATTAGGTGAACCACGTTAAATCTTGTCTATCTATGTTGTGTTATTTTATTCTGTAATTTTTATTTGAGATCTGTAATATTTTCTGCATATTAATTTCTACTGCTGTGATTCTATAAGGGATTGTTCCGCATACTTTATCCCTTATTTCCTAACAGTGTTGATGTTGATGTTTGCAGATGGGGATAGTGGTATGAAAGTAAGAACATGTAGAAATCGTGTAGAATCAGCTGCATTGAATACAAAAAAGTATATCCCTGTTTCTGCAGAAACTACTTTCCTGATAATCCCAATTTTCCCAAAGCTTGCTTGGAAAATTTTGCGTCTTTATCGAGCATGCTACATGTGTGTTATTTGGCTGCTGGTAAAAGATGGGCTAATTTCCTTGCATAGTGACAACACACCTACGTGGGAGTGGAGATCAAGACCGCTCATGAGAGTGAGGGCCAAAGGAAATGACATCCTTATCTTTTAATTATAACAGGCGATTATGAAGGGAAAAATAGTCATTGTCCCTGTGGCCATTGATACAATTATAATTACAGTAAGGTCTATCATGCTGGCACTGCAAGTGATGAGTTTGATGATGCTAGTTAGAAGGAAATTGAATCAAATTCCTATAAATTAATGGAGGAAGCACATAATGACATCTATTATGATGATAAAAATGTAACGGATCCTGTGAAATAAGAGGAGGAGTCTCAGGTGAAGCCCTACATGGAGGATGAGATGAAGCACACTTAGGTAATGGAGAAGGTTGAACTTTCTTGCAAGGAGGAGATGGAGAAAGTGTAGGTCTCTCAAAATATGGGAGAAGAGAAGAACTAGATGATGTAGGAGTAGTAGTAATAGAAGGATGACCTATAACATGTGCAACAATGATATATTATTCTATATTAATGACCCTATAGCATAAAACTAAAAATGATCAACACGTGTCGTATTGTAACCATTGTTGTAAGGTAGGAATCAAACCATGATAGAAGATAAAATTATTCTCTAAATCAATAGGATAAAAGACTAGTTGTTTCACACCAGTATTGAATCGTAAAATTTAATCAATGATAGGTTTTTTTTCCCTGATGTAATCTAGGTAGATGATCATAGGTGAATCTAGGGTCATTGTTGTCTATGAAACGACAAAGAAAATATTGTTCTATCTCACAATAGGTATAAATATTTCCAAAGGGTATATGGGTGGACAATTACAAAGGGTCATTTTGTGAGACTATCGAAAAGGGATTTAAGTGTTAGTGGAGAATCACAGCACCCCCAAATGGCTTGAGTGTGAGTGGGGCATTTGGTGTGATTTCACAACATGAAACCATATCTCAAGATGTGGGACTTGCAAAACTTGAGATGGACTTCCAAAGAAAGCCAGTTCTTGCTTCCTGATTGAGATCTTCTCTATGGAGATTGGTTTGAGCCTTCATGGTTTACTCGTCTACCACCGTTGATAATAACTGAAAAAAAAAAACCCACCCAAAATAGGTGCATCTGATCGTTACAAAGGCGGTTCATTTGTCCTCCATTGAGAATAGAATTTTATATGAGGTAAGTTTTTATGGGACTTATGGATTTGGTCAGGCTTTGGAGTGACATTAGACATGGCTATTCCAAATCCACCATTGCAGCTAGCCACAACGCACAACATCTTATACTTTTCAAAGCTGTAAAATAAATACATAGTCAGAGAAAAGCATGAGATAGAGAGGCACAAAGAAACAATCTAGGTATGATGCTAAGGTTTCCCCTAGCTGACCACGGGACAAGACGTTATTGCTCTATATGGTGCACAGACTATTACATGTGTTCTTTTTATGCGTAGAAACTACGATCTGGCAGGCATAAGAGATAGTCCTACATCTTAGAACAAAAATTAATGAATTGAAAACTTATAACACGAGTTTCTCGTACATCCAAAAAATTTAGCATCCTATTTGCTCAGGACTGTAGAGGTATGCATTGAAGAAATTTATGTAGATGATAGTAGGAGTTAAAGAGAGAAAGAAGAAGACACTAGACTCTGCTCTGTAGCAGGAGCTCGACAGGACCAAACATTAATGCAGAAAACTGCAAATACTGCCTACAAAACTAGTAAATTGCATCTTAAAAAACACTCTGATATCTGTTCGACACCTCAACAGTCAGAGCATGCCACTGATACAATAGCGGATCAGAGAGCGAAACAGAAGGTGGTTTAGACATGGGGAAAATCAGATTACATGATGAAGTAGGTGCATTGAGAAGCAGCTGACACATTCCCATTTTTTACCGCGCCTAACCGGCATCAAAATTAATATTTTTAGGCTTCCATGGCATAGACAAGGTCGATACCTTTCTGATGGTGCAATAATTTGTTAAATTATGAGCGTGCTACATAGAAATGATATGGCTTACCATTTCAATATAAAATGAGGTCAGACTTGAATTAACCACCCAAAATGGATTAAGGGAATCACATGTGTAGCAGAATGGTTTTACAGTCCTCTTCCTCTTTACTTCATACATCTTGTTGTTATCGTTTATAATGTACAATGATAATGATTGTTTATGGAGTTGCCCTCGTATGTCACTTGCTAATCACAAGTGTTGCCATGGAAATTATTTAGTTATAGAAGATGAACTAATAATAACTAGTAATTGTATCCACTGAGGGGGTGGAATGGAGACGTTGACATGAGGTCTGGAATGGAGTCATCGATAAGGATGTATTGAAGAATTTGGGATTTACAGGAGGCTCCTTGGGCATCAGTAGGAAGAGAGGTGGTTGAAGAAGGGGATATACATGGACGAAGTCCGGGGCTAGAAAATTTAAACTACCTCCAAGGGGACAAATGCCTGAAACATCTTGAATTTTCAACATGAGAAAACACACGTGGCGAGTCATCCCATGTTCAGGGACTGATGTAGTAGATTTACCTTTTTATAGATGTGCCTAAGAGACATGGTGGTGCCATCCATGGCTTTCTTTGTTCCATCTTTATAGACCATTTTGGCTAGGTTCCATTTTGTTGGGCAAGGTCATAAGTCTTCCCGATCCTACAACAAATATCAGACTGGCGCATGTAATTGGGAACCCGCTCCGTGGATTTACTATTTGACATCACCTCCTTGCCATGCTGACAAGTTGGCTAACAATCCATTGGCTCTCAATACATTATTCATTTTAATCATGGACTTTTATTCCCTAACACATTGGAATGCTTAAGGGCGCTTTTTGAGTCTCCACTTTGGGATCCCGCCTTTGAAGTTGCGCTGAGTACGACACCTGGCACCTGTCCGCTGATTCTCATATACTTAGTCAATTTAGACCGATACTTGAATTTGGGATTCTATTGGACTTGACCACGTGGAGGGATTTGTGCTAAATGTTTGGGTTTCTCTACTTTTGGATTTACACATTTTGGAGATGTGTCAATGGGGCATGTGGAATCTTCCACCATCTCCCTCAATACTTAGCGTTAATTTAGGCTTGCTTTATCGTACATTTTTGAAGCCACGAAGCCTTAGATTATTTTCCCCAATTTCCTCCAGTGAGACCCTGATGGATTTCTTTGGACAATATTTTCCTCCTTCTATATTGACCAAATTAAATGCTCCTACCATTTTTGAGCCCATCTAAAACTTGGTCTATTAGATTTGAAATGTGGGCTTGTGCGACGGAAGAGACTCTTAGTTTTCTTTCATTATGTGGGGTTAAGAATAATTCTATCGCAACCCTGATTCCTCCATTTTAGAATCTAAATATGATTATCCTGATTGTTGGATTTGAATGTTAGTTATGAGGATTGTGGCTATTCATGACCCTCTGGTTTTCTTCTGTGTAGATTCGTGTTTGACCAATTTTAACCTAGAGGGAAAAATTGGGGATAAACAATTTGTGCAACTATGGGGAATTATCTACCTACTAATGAAGGAGACATAGTAGCGTTGAAGCATCCATTGGGTGTGGAGTCAAGAATGATATCCCTGATACTAATAGTTTTTAGCCTGTTGAAACTTCTGCCCCGATTAGCTACATCCTAATGACCATGAACTCACCCCTCTCAGAGGATACTTTACTTGTTCCATGAGAATGGATTGTTCAGTAATCTAATTATTAGTTTCTCTATATTTAATTGTTTTACGTTGAAACTAGCAACTCGTTACAGGAAACTATGGACGTAATTTCTATCATGAATACTATGAAGGGCCTAGCCTCTCCACCTGTAGAGAAATCCCAGAACAAAACTGTATGTACAAAGACAAAAAATCAGACATGTCTCAAATGAGACATGCAGAGTGTGCACAAGAACTTCTTCTGGTGAAAGAAAAATCTACTCCTACTCCTATACTAACCAAAGAGAAATCAGGGCCTCAAACAAATCAGAGTTGCAAGGATATACAGGAAGGAAGTAACTCCTTTTCGCAAAAGGGGCAGCCATATAAATGGTTTTTCACTGAATATGGCTACTTAGATGAGTGAAAAAACTGACTGCAAGGTCGATCCTCCACCCAACATCATCAAGGTATCTGAACATTAACAAAAAATACCTCCTCAAGTTGATTTGCATTGGACTCCTGGAGGTGTTGATGGTGACCCTTGGTGCTTTGACAACTCATCCTCATGCCCTGAAGTAGGCATGAATGGTTTTAGCTTCTCCCTTAGCTCCAATGAAGCCAAGTATTTGATTGGGAACTTGTATTGCTTCCTTTGAATTTTCCCCTTGCTCTGAATTTTAACTCCAAGAATGGAGAATCTTTTATGTGGACCTTCTTGGATGGATGGTGTGAGAGTGATGATGACATCCTCTTTCTCCTATTCTCTTCCTTCTCCTGTGAAGAACATGGAAGACTCATATCTTCCAACCTTGGTTCCAGAGGGATGCTAGTGAAATGTAGGTTGTTGTACTTGAATGTTCTCCTTCAAAATGGCAAAGGATCATGTGCTTGGAAGGTGGATGATGGATGAGGAAAATGATGTGATCTCCTCGGGATCCTCTCCATCAAAGCAAGAAATCCTCCAAGTCTAGAAAGATAATTCTTCCTCCTTGTTGTCTTGTTGCATGTGCTCGACCTCCTCCATGGTGTCCTCTTGATCTGAAAATTGCTTACCATGGTTTTCTTCATCCTTAAACATGAATTTTGAAAGTCCCAAACTCTTCTTCAACATTAGAGATTGAAGGGGATGAAGTGGGAGGAAAGAACTTAAGGTTCTTCTATAGCCTACTCCACACTTGGAGCCTCTGAAACTATATGACTCCTCCTCCATCATGGGTTCATCAATCAAATCATGCCCTTGAAATGAAAGCAAAAAATCTTCAATGATGTTTTCTTCATTGAGTTTCTTCAACACTAATTTGATCTCTCCCATCTGCTCCTCTTCAATGGTACTTGGAGCTGATTGTTCCTCCTCTTTAACTGGTTGTGCAGCTTGGATCAGATCAACATTCTCTTCAGAAAGAGTGCCATTAGGGACACTTTATTCAGAACAAATGGACTGCTGATTTTCTTCCTCTTGTTATTTGTTCCTCTTCTACTGCAAACTCAGTCTCATCCACCACTGGTGCTTTAACTCTGACCTCCTCTATTGGCTTAACCATCAAGGGGATCTTTGTAAACCCAAATTCGGCAGCCCAACTCTTCAGATTGTCTATCATTTATTTCTCTATTGGGTTCCTCTTCTTGTCTATTCTCCTTGACTGGATTCTTGAGTCTCTTCCCAATATGGACTTGGGAAAGTAAGAGGAGTGACAAGTTGGGGTTCAACCAGCTTTGTAATTCTTTGTGGTGGAGAGGAAAGTGGAACTTCTTGTTTGTTTGGAGGGAATGACTGTTTGGAAGGGAAAAGGGTAGAAGAACTGAGATGGGATGGAAGATCAAGAGATGGAGAAGGGAAATCAACACTTAGGGCAGCAGATGAGGGGCTTGACTCTTGATCATGCTGAAATGATAAAACTCGAGAAAGAGAAAATTAAGGACAGGGAGTTGGTGATTGACTTACCCATTGACAAGATTAGGAAATTGTGTCAACTTTTCTCATGTGGGTCTCAATCTCCTCAATCCACTGTGTAAGTTGAGGCAGAATTTACAATCTCATGAATTCAATAAATTCTCAACATAAAGGGCTGTAATGTCTTGGAAAAGGGTCTCCAAAATATGGACAAGGTGTCTTGAAACCAATCCTAAATCCTTCATTTGTGTTGTAGCCATGGATTGCACCGTGCTAGCCTCCATTCCTTGGATCTTCTCAATAGCAAAAACCAGATTCTCACATAGTTGTTATTATTGTATGCATCCCCTTGTTTCTTGATAAGGTCACATGACCAAACTGGTTTTGACCCTGCTCATATGGGTAAGCATTGGATGGTCATAATGGATCTTATGCATAGTGCTATATTTGGAGGCAACTGGCTAAGTTGTTGGAGGTGGAATGCACTGATGTAGGTGCGAAAACCATAAAGGGAATGAAATCATGTTTGCACAACTTCATGGGATGGAAGAAAAAAAATGGGAGATATGGAAAGAAAATTGAATGAATGATCGGGTGGAAATGGATGGGAAAAAGGTCTATAACTTCATAGATGGGGTTGTTGACCAAAATAGAGTCAGCCAGATGTGCTTTCCATGTGCTCTAAAGGAAGGTTAAACCCAAGAACACAACAACCTGACTGAAGATAAAGTGGTAAGGTGCTTCAAAATCTGTCCCATCCCAGCGGGAATGCCAAAACTATTAGAGTGGTCGCACTGTGGCTTATGATTTGTTGTTGAATGGGACACCTTGGTAATATGGGAGATCTAACCTCAGCGTCCCATCGGGCATGCGAAAAATGTTACTTTAGAATAACAACACACCCAAATGGAATGGTTATGAGTGGGGCCTTCGATGTGATTGCACAATATGGGACCATCTCTCAAATTGTGGGACTTCAATTCCCTTCCTGAGATGGACCTCCAGAGAAATTCGGTTCTTGCTTCTTAATCTATCTGCCACAAGTTACTTGAGTGCAGGCAGAATCTAACCTATCCTAATCTAACCATATGCAAGAGATGTGGAGAGAGAGAGGGTGAAAGAAAGCCTACAATAAGAGGTGATACACTAGAAAAGGAAGTGGTGAGATACTCTATTGAGGGAGAATGAAATAGGGAAGATCCTCACCCACTCTAAGTGGTCCCCACTCAGAAAGGAGTAGGACATAAGACCCAGATCTAAATCTATGCGGAATCGAAACTCCATTACAAGCATCGACATCTTATTACTTACAAATGTGCAGAATACATATTACAGGGAGATCTCAACATGAGATATAACAGGCAACACAGAGAGATACAGATTTAAAATTGATGCCAAGGGATTGAAAGCTACGTCACAAAACAAGAGTCACTTGCTCTATAAGGTGCACATACTATTACATGGGTGCTCCACTCTCTCAATACAATACACTCTCTAGATCCGTATGAGAAGGCTATGCTCAACAAACTCAACAGAATTCAGGAAATGATTTCAAAGCACATCTGCAATACATCATAGAATGTCTCCCACTTCTCATCATATGAATAAGACCATATATAGATAGACGAATTGCTTAAGCAGGTTTGATAGAGAAACCCGTGGGTATCAAACTTAATGAGCTCAACCACCAACCATTACCATGGCCCTTGTGAATCCAATGGGAACAATAAACTGTCAACTCCACCTCTCTACATCTGGGTACCGAAACTGTCATTGAAAAAGGAAGAACATGAGATCAAATCAAACAGCCTATAACGGTTGCCCATTACATGGTGTGAAGATGGGTTTCCCATTTTTTACCCACCTTACCTCATCAAAATTTAAAGTTTCAGGGGCTTCTCCCATGAACCCCCTTGACCCGCTCACCACGAGGTTGAGACCTTTCCATATGGTGTGAAATACCTGAGTGTAACACATAGAAGGTGTACTGGATCGAAAGATATGTCCATTTGAATATTTGAGTTAGGCTACATACAAAAATGGTGAAAATCTCCACACTTAGAAACTCACTTTGTTGCACTTTTTGCCCAAAAATTCACAAAAATGCAAAAATTACCAACCAAAGCTAAACGCAATTAGTTTATCCAAAAAAAAAACACCTTGGTCCATCATGTCTGCAGGATTTTGACTGGTATGAATCTTCTACAACTTCAACTTATCTTCCTCCAAAGTTGTCCTAATGAAGTCATATCTCAACTGTATATGCTTCATCCTAGAGTGGAAAGAAGAGTTCTTAGCTAGGTGTATAGCACTCTGACTATCACTATATAGCTTTACATTCCTTCTGCTTATGCCCTAACTCCTCAATAAATTGTTGTAACCAAATCATCTCTTTGCTTGCCTCTGTGGTAGCAACATACTCAGCCTCCATGGTTGACAAAGCCACCAGCTTCTGTAGTCGTGAAATCTAGCTCACTGTTGTCCCACCTACATTGTAAATATAACATGTCATGCTCCTCCTGCTGTCTACATCTCCAGCCATGTCTGAATCTACATAACCATGTAAAGTGGTGTCTGATCCACTGTAGCACAAAACTGTCCCCATGGTCCCTCTCAAATACCGAAGGATCCACTTTACTACTTTCCAATGCTCTTTACCTGGATCACTCATAAATCTACTCACAGCTCCCACTACATGGGCAATATCAGGCCTAGTGCACACCATAGCATACATCAAACTGCCAACCACTGATGAGTAAGGTACCTTGGACATCTGGTTTCTTTCCTGCTCTGTCTTGGGACATTGCTCCTTTGATAACTTAAAATGGCCTGCCAAAGGAGTCCCAACCGGTTTAGCATCCTGCATGTTAAACCTATCCAATACCTTCTTAATGTACTCTTCCTGAGATAAAGTCAACTTCCGTTCCTTCCTATCCTGAGTTATCCTCATACCAAGGATTTGTCTGGCTGCCCCCAAATCCTTCATATCAAAGGATTCACTTAGTTGTTTCTTGAGTACTTTTATTTCCTGCATGTTCTTTACCTGCAACCAACATGTCATCTACATACAAACACAGGATAATATAACTTCCATCCTCAAATTTCTTTGTATACACGCAATGGTCAGAATGACATCTCATATAACCTTGCTCCATCATGAAGCTATCAAACTTCTTATACCATTGACGTGGAGCTTGTTTCAGGCCATACAAGCTCTTCTTCAGTTTGCACACCATCTCCTCTTTACCTTTGACTTCATATCCTTCTGGCTGCTACATATATAGCTCCTCCTCCAAATCACCATGGAGAAATGCAGTCTTTACATCTAACTATTCTAAGTGCAAGTCTTCTGCTGCCACTATTCCAAGAACAGTTCTGATAGAAGTCATTTTTACTACAGGAGAAAAAATCTCATCAAAATCTATACCTTGTTTCTGTGCAAACCCCTTGACCACCAACCGGGCCTTATATCTTTTCTTTCCTCCTTATTCATCTTTAACTCTGTACACCCACTTGTTCTGCAATGCTCTTTTGCCTTCTGGTAGCTTCACCAAATCCCAAGTCTGGTTCTCCATGAGAGACTTATGCTCCTCATCCATGGCTTTCTCCCACTTCTTACTGGCATCTACCTGCATTGCTTCATCAAAGCTCTCTGGCTCTCCACTATCAGTGAGTAATAAATAATAAAGAGAAGGAGAAAAATGTTCAGGTTCTTTTCTTACCCTAGAAGACCTCCTCACTGTAGGAGTTTGGGGTTCCTGTTGAGTAGGTTCCTGAACTGATTCATGGGTCACTTTCCCATCCGGAAGATCCTCTACCACTACATATTCTTTCTTGGATTCTTCCCTATTTTCCTGCAACTGTTGCTTATACATGACTTTCTCATTAAATACCACATCCCTAGACTGAATGATTTTCTTGTCCTTAATACTCCAACATTTAAATCCAAAGTCATCACCACCATAACCAATGAAAGTACATTTTTCTGATTTAGCCTCTAGCTTGGTCCTATCATCCTTGTCTATATGAACAAACACCTCACATCCAAAGACTCTAAGAAATGAATAATCAACTTTCTTACCATACCAAGCCTCCTCATGTATGCCTCCATCCAAGGCACTTGAGGGTCCTCTATTTATCAAGTACACAGCTGTGCTCACCACTTCTACCCAAAAAGAAAGAGGTAGTCCTGCATGTAACCTCATGCTCCTAGCATGTTCCATTATTGTTTTGTTCATCCTTTCTGACACCCCATTCTGTTGCGGAGTTCTTGGAACCATCTTTTACCTGTGGATTCCATTCTTAGAACAATAATCATCAAATTCATTGTTGCAATACTCCCCTCCATTATCTGACCTGAGACATTTTAACTTAAGACCTGTTTCATTCTCTACCAAGGCTTTCCATTTAACAAAAGTGTCAAATACATCAGATTTGTTTCTAATACAATAAACCCAAACTTTCCTTGTTGCATCATCAATAAAAGTAACATAATAACTTGAACCCCCAAGAGATGATACCTGAGCCGGCCCCCACACATCAGAATGTACCAGCTCTAACTTACTCTCTTTCTTTGTAGGTCCAACCTTGAGAAACCTTACTCGCTTCTGTTTCCCATATATGCAGTTCTCACATAAATCCAAACATGTTTCTGTATATCCAGGAAAAATCTTCTTTATGATGTCCATGCCCTTATGGCTCATATGACTGAGCCTATAGTGCCATAATGTTGTATCTACATCTGAAGCCACAAGATTACAAACATTAGTGCTATAAGTGGTTAAATACAAGGTTCCAACCTTCTTACCTCTTGCCACCACAAGAGCACCCTTGGTAACCTTCCAAGAGTCAGCTGTAAATATCACAGTACAACCATCACTTCCCAATTGCCCTGTCGATATCAAATTTCATCTTAATGTAGGCACATGTCTGACATCTTTCAATAGCCAAGTATTCCCATTCTACATCTTAACCTGAACAGAACCTTTTCCAACTATGTTGCAAGGCTCATCATCACCAAGAAAAACATGCCCAAAATCTCCTTGAACATAATCAACAAAATAATGCCTATGTGGAGAAGCATGGAAAGAAGCCCCTGAATCTAAAACCCAAGATTCAGTAATATTGTGCAAAGAAAGAATCAAAGCATCCTGACATACATTACCCGTTGCCACATTTGCCTCCTTGTTTTCTTCCTGTTGTTTCTTCTTGTCCCAAAGCTCCCAACAGTCCTTCTTTGCATGCCCAGACTTTCCACAGTTCCAGCATACAATCTTGTTCTTGGATTTTGACCTTGCCCGATCGTTTGATTTTCCACGGTTTCCTCTATTCTTCTGTCTCCCTCTAGTTTCCACTGTCAAAGCATTCCCTGAAGTAGAAGATTCCCAGAGCTTTTTCTTCACATTTCCTCGCTTAGAATCACCCCTACAACATCCTCAAACTTCAACTTTGAGTTAGCTGGAACCGAGTTACTTACCGCCATTACCAGGCTATTCCAACTCTCAGGTAAAGAGCACAGAATTAATAAAGCCCTAACTTCTTCATCAAATTCTATTGTAACCGAAGCTAGCATATTCACAACCGTATTGAAATCATTTAAATGGTCTGCTACTAAACTATTCTCAGACATCTTCATATTAAACAACTTTTTCATTAAAAATATCTTATTAGAGGCAGAGGGTTTTTCATACAACTTCCCTAATGCATCCATTAGATCTTTTGTAGTCTTTTCCTTTGAAACATTAAATAATACCGAAGATACAAGACACAGCCGGATTGTCCCAGTGCCTTCCTATCTAGCAAATCCCATTCAACATCTGTCATGCTCGAGGATTTGTTCACCTTCTCAGACAGCGGAATATAATGATCCTTCTGATAAAGGTAATCTTCCATCTGCATCTTCCAAAGACTGAAATTCTACCCATTGAATTTATCAACCCTAGATCTTCCATCATCTATCATAGCTCCCACTCAAGCTAAAAACTTTCCCTATAATTCAACACTTCAGCAAACCAAACCAGGCTCTGATACCAATTGTTAGGAAATAAGAGATAAAATATGTGGAATAATCCCTTACAGAATCGCAACAGTAGAAACTAATATGCAGAAATTTATTACAGATCTCAAATAAAAGTGCAGAATAAATAACACAACACAGAGAGACAATATTTAACGTGGTTCACCCAATTTGGGCTACGTCCACCAAGAATCACTTGCTCAGATTTTATTACAAGCCACCACTCTCTCAATACAATACCCAGATCCGTTTGGAGCTATGCTCAACAAACTCTATAGAATTCACACCTGAATTCAAAGCACATCTGCAATACATTTGTTTGTATATCCTATCATATGCATAAGACCATATAAATAGACAATTGCTTAAGCAGTTTGATACAAAACCATGGGTATCAAAACAATGGGCCAACACCAGCCCAAAAACCTATGGGTCGAAAACCGTCTCACCCATCAAAACAATGGGTACCGAAAAACCATGGGCCCAAAAACAGCCCATAACGGTTACCCATTACCCATGGGTTAATAAACCACCCATGAAAATTTACTTTGGGGGCTTCGCCCCCAAACCCCCTGACCCGCTCACCGGCGAGCGGGACCGCCGTAAAAAATACCTGAGTGTAGCACATAGAAGGTGTACCACACTTCTAACATGAAAATAGGCTCCACAAACATAACAGTTGAAAACTTCCCCACTTGAGAATGAATAGGGGAAGGAAAAGAAAGAGAAGGAAGAGTATAAAAGTTATAGGAGAAGGTCTTGAGAAAAAATAAAAACAGGACATCCTCCTCCAGTACAATGACAACACCAACATAGGACTCATTAGTGAAAACAAGCAAGCTGCCCTACAGAAAAGGAAATTTGAAAAATCCTTCCAGTGTTATAGGGACTACACCACGAAAGTCTTAATGCCTTCATTTAGATAAAATAATCCGATATTCTTTCCAAGTATTAGAAAAGTGCTAATATCCAAGTAGATGTAAAGGTATGAAGTAGCAATGCAAAAATTAATCCCCTTCCAAATAGATAAGCTCCCATGGATTAGCATTGATCCTTACCTTGCTTGACCTGACTAAAGCATATGCGGTAGGATAAATTTGAGAAGGAATCTCTGATCTAACTTTAAAGTTGAGAAATAAGGCATTGAACACAGGTGAACTGCACTACTGTATTGTCAATAAACCCATGCACTATGAAGTCAGAAGTTTGCTAAGAGAACTTCAAATTGCATGGAAGAAAATGGAAAGAAGCTAAACAAGGAAAATGAATGACAGATGGGTGGAAATGGCCAAGCATGACCATGGACAAGGTATGGAAAATCAGAAATGAAATTCAACCAATGCCTCTCACCTGAATGTTGCTTTGGTATTTAAAAAGATAAAGATGGAACACTAACAAGGAATGGCGGAACATCAGACCTATATCAAGACCATTCGTACAAGTGCAGCAACCTTTTTCATATATGACATGTGAGAACTGTTCACTGCATTGTCGCACGGTGGCTTGCTAAGGATGCAGCATTTTTGAAACTACAGACTACATTGGGATGAGGGATAACCTCGGGTCATAGACACATCCCACTCGAGCAGAATTAGTTCCACTCATGGTCACACGGTGAGAAAGATTCCCAGTTGTTTACTGAGATACCTTGGAAAGATAGGTGAGATCTACCATTTGGCTTCAGTGTCCCACTGGGTGTGCCAAAATTCATTAGTGCAGAATCACAACACCCTCGAATGGCCTGAGTGTAATTGAGGCATTAGAATGTGATTACATAACATGGGACCATCTCTCAAGCTATGGGACTTGCAAAACTTGAGATGGACCTCTGGAGAAAGCCAGGTTCTTACTTCCTAATCTACCTGCCACAAGCTACTCCAGTGCAGGAAAACTTCTATGAGATATGCCTAAGTCCTAATCTAACCACATAAGATTTTTGACAAGGAAGAGAGAGAGAGAGGGTGAAAGAGCCTACACTAGTTGTTATCTGGTGATACACCAGAAAAGGAAGTGGCAAGATACTCTGATGAGGAAGAATGAAACAAGGAAAAAGAGACTGAGGGAGGTCAGACAGAAGTGACACAAACCCATATCCAAATCTTCCATTGAAACTCCACGAAGCATGACATCTTACACCTATAAACGTGATAACACATACACATGGAGAAAAACGAGATAGAGAGGCATAGAGAAGGAACAAAAACAATCCCAAGGGTTGAAAGATGCACCACAAAATAAGATAGTATTGCTCTATAAGGTGCACAGACTATTACATGGGCACTCCAAGAGGAACAAATACATGATACTAGGTGGAGAGAAAGGCTTACTCTCAACACTGGAGTCAGGAAATGACTTGGACAGAGTTTCCTCGCATCCTAGAATGTCAAGCCTTCTCAAATAAAGAATTATTACAATATATAGATGATGAAAACTAGAAAGAGAGAGGAGAAACTCAACTTGTCTCTTAAAATTGTAGCTCAACCACCAACCATCAATGCCCACTAATGAATCCACCCATAAATCTGAATCACGAGTCTGAAACTATATGTCTGTTCGGTGTGTTATAAGAAGGAAGAGCTACGGTGGATCAGATCAAATGAGATCTAGTATTGTAAGAAATCAGATTCTACATTAATGGCTTGAAAGACATTTTCCCATTTTCACCCACCTAACCTCGTCATAAATTAATGTTTTAGCTCCCATGGTATAGACAAAGGTTGAGATTATTCCTAACAGTCCAAATATGTAAAATTTTAGGTCAACAATAAGAAGATATGTTCATCTGAAGAAATTAGAATCAGGTTTGTATACCAAGTGCAAAAACCAGTTAGCAGTAATGGGTCCAGAAATCACCTAAATTCACCTTGCGCCTTTTGGCGGTCAAAAAATACAGATGGAATGAAAAAATTTCCATACAGCCCCATGATCATTTTTCCAATGTCATGGTTCATGATACCAATGATGGGTCCACATTTGTAGTGGTGTGGAAATCTTCCTAGGCCTGTCGGCTCGCTCCTATGGAAGCCAATATGTAGGCCCACCTTTCACATGCAATGCAGGCTTGAGACGTGGTGCAACGATGAACAGATGAAAATGGAGGTGTGACACATGAGAACTTTACGCCTCCTGTGGGGTGGAAGAATAATAACATTACCTCTAGATGAAGGATATACCTTCAACGCTTTGAATTAACACACCTATGACATGGCAAGCCTACACTTCTAGATTTACTCACGAGAGGTAAAGCCAAAGCTGAACTTTGACCTTATCTGTCTAATTTCGCAAGTGATCATGAACTATTCAACCATTATCTGTCCTCTTTACGATGACTGGACTAGTGTAAGGTCTATCACATTGTAGCACTACAAGTCTCCACTGGATGTCGCACCTTTGAAGGTCATCTGAATCAAACATGTGTTAGGAAAGGTCTGTTAGCACTCTATACTTAGTCATTTGATGCCTGCTCCCTTTTTGGCTCCCATAGATCCACATGGAAGGTTGGCAACAAGTTTGAGTCTCCACTTTTGGATTTATCTTTGAAGTGCCGAGTGAAGACTCTTGGTACCTTCCGATGAGTCTAAGACTTTTTCAACGGCTGGTGTGACTTTGGGGAGACTCTGGGACATGTGGAGGCTTGGCACTTGTTTGAGACTTGGCTTTTGGAGAACCTTTTGGATGTTGCACCGATTGGACACTTGGACAGCTTAACATGTCTCTTCCATACTTAGCCATTTTTAGGCTTGCATTCGAAACCATTTAGCTGAGAGCCCAAAGGACTTTAACATCCCCGTTTTCTCCTTTCCTCTGGTTTTTTGACATTGTTTGACTCCTTAGCACTACCCTTCTTTCGAGCTCATAGGCTAGAATACTAACTGATGCATTTAAGCAATGAATTGATACATGGTAATCAATGAGTGACCCATTATTTTTTCCGTGTTTCATGTAATTTTTGTCAGATAGATGATCATTGTTGCCTGACTCTTGGATTTGAATGTGAGTTCTAAATGGATAGATCCGACTTCCATTTCAGGTGAATTTCTTAAGGGTAGATGGGGTCATTTGAGAGAATCATTAACGGGGGGAAAAATTGGGATAACATTGAGCAATAGTCGATCATTAGAGTACTAATCCATAGCCATACGGCAATTGCTTGAGATGCAAGTATGAGATTTCTAGTACCATCAAAGCATGTAAATGTATGCATAGTGAAAATCGTGAAATGCTGAGATTATGAATATTTTTGTTAATAGGACTGTCCATGCAAATCAACTATTATCAACAAGAAGCATAATAGGCCTTTCTTTCTAACATGAGAGATTGGAAATGCAGACTCTAAATGGCCAAAAACATGCACAAGAGTGATAAGATGTTATGTAGAGGAATGGTATAGGATGGAAATAAGTGTAATCAAGTGGTTACAATTTTCCATTATGATTGATCATTGGAATATCAAGAGGAGACATAGAAGATTTTGATGTTAAAGGCACACTAGAGATGTTGGTGCCAAAGAAGTAATAGGAGGTGAAGAACATGGAACATCCTATAGAAGTAGGTAGGGATAACATCATAAAAATTATTAGGATGATGATGTAATAGAAGGAAATGCCGTGCATAGTTGTTAGATGAACTAATCTAAAGATATGAAGGGGTATGAGGAAATGAACAGACTAGAAAAGGGATTAATCACGCATATTAGTATGATACAATCTTAGGTAGAATCTTGAAACTGATGCAGGTGTTTCACACTTAGTAATATGAACAAAGAATTCAGAATGCAAGGGTTTCAAAGTGTTATCATCATAAATCATAATGAAGGATGAGGAGAATTCAGTATAGCAATGGATCATGATTCAACATTTTCATAAAATTAAAATGAAGGAGTATTAGATGCAGCTAGTATGAATCATGCACATGTATTATTTTCATTTTCTAAAAAATGTATGAGATGCAGCTAGAGTATCACCCTTACTAATATGAGAATCATCACGTACATGTTTATTATCATCAAGATTAAGCATGAAAATAATAATAACATCATCTAAGTTCTCACTAGAAATTTTATAAGGAGGAGTGTGGATAACTGAATAACAATGTATGCAACGAGTAAAATTTTGTCAGATTAGAAATAAGGCCAATGACTAGTAATGATCAAATCTATTATGCTCATTGTATTTTTTAGCTAAGAGTTGTCTGTTGAGTATCATACTAGAAGAGTACACATCATTGTGATATAGGGTAGCCATGATTTCAGCAATAGAAGTTTGCTCATCATAGATATTATTTTCACTCACATGAGGCATGATTAGCCATGAGAAGGGTAAAATTTATCCTTAGCCATTAGGGTATTGAGTGGGTCCTAGGTAAAGAATAGTCATAAGCTACAGGTTCACCAAAATGGTTGAATAAAATATGATTCTTTTATTACAATCTAAATGTAAAAAATTTCTTTAAATAAAGTACAATGAAATATGAATGTTAAACAATTTATTTAATTTTATTAATGAAAGGATATGAGAGGGATAAGGCACAAACCTTGATTTTTCATACCTCGCAATGACTTGGGACTGTGGAGTGTGATGAAACAGAAGAATATACTGTTGTAACGAGCCATAAAATAATGCAATAGAGGTATTAAAAACTATATTGAGGCACCTGGAGAAGGATGGGGGTTCCTAGGGTGCTCTAGTCTAGTTTTTGGGTGCCCTGGTCTATAGAAAAGGTAAGAACCTAGTTTTGATATAATCACTAGGGTTTACCACTTATTTACCTTTTAAATGTATGTCACACTTGGATAGCCGAGTTACCTGTAAACCTATAGAGAAGAAAGCACCTAAAAATACATCAAATCGAAATCAAATCCTTAAAAGGAAATATGCAAAATGAGGGGTCATATTTTCCTCATCTAGCCAACTATGGTGTAGATTATGATTGAGCATGGTGCACTACAACTCAGAACCCAATGTAGTTCTATGTGGGCTTTCGTTTGCAATGGTGCTCCTAGGTCACCCTACACCGCCAACAACGCTAAGATATGGGGCACTAGCTAGATAGAAATGCAAATGTGTGGATGGAATAGAATGAACTTCATCTTCCTATGTAATGTGTATCCAGAATAATGAGCCCAAAAGTGTTGTCCCTTTCTCTATGTAGATAGATATCCCTTGATGAGAATAATTTCCTGCGAGTATACTGGTGTGTATGTTGTGTTTATATAGAGATCTCTTGCTTGGATTTCGACACTAATGACTCTGACATGCTAGACTAGTACCCTCAGGATATGAGATGGGGAAATACCAAAAATACTAAACTCAAATGTCAAAAATAAGATCAAACATAAAGAGGACACGGGCACCCCAGGATGGACATTAACAGCTATCACTAGGGTCCATCCGTAGGCATTAGTTTCCAGAGACAAATGACGATAAATGAGTGGAGAACTAACTGACAGGGATCCCTATGACCTAACCAAAACTAGGTGTATAAGTGACAAGTATGAAAGATACATAACAATAAAGAAACCAACAAGACAAGCGGAATGGAATAGGGAATGGGTCATGAGTGAATAATTTTTCTTACGCAAGATCCATACATAAAACAACATACTTAGAGTGGTATAGTAAATAGTATTAAGTGCATGATTTTCTGTCTACATATCAAGGGTGTAAGGGAGCATCATTTGTGTGGAAACATCCTAGTATGGAAGTGTAGATACAAGATATAGCCTACTTAGGGGGATTCATAGATGGTAATGGATATGTGTAAGATCTGTCATAAAACCACCCTGAGGTTGGATAAGTAATTGGAGTACATGTAGAATAATGTATATTCAATGATATTTTTTGAAATGTAAGGCCCAAGTTCCCAATAATTATTGATCAATGGATTCAATTTATAGACATAGTTGGTGTTTCTTTGGTTGTGCAACAAGTGAATCTTTATGGTTCCTATGTTTAATGTGGGATGACATTCACAATGAGGTTATGTTTGCACAAGTGAAAATGTGTCTTGATTCGTCATATTGGATGATAGTTTACTCAATAAACAAATATGTATCTCCATAAACTTCCGGAAATAAAATGTGTTTTCACTAGCTCAAGATGGTCACGATGATGAAACTGATGCATATACATAAATATGAACACCAACCATGTACCCAATATGCAGATACAACTTTTAAGAGTATTATTAAACCATTTTTGGTCACACCATAGTAGATGAATAAATATCAAGATTGTAGCTTGTCTATTGTGAGAAAGAGTCATTACAAAATAGGTTCTAAATTGAAATGACACCAACAAAGCTTCTGATGATGTCAAAAGTATATAATCTTGCTCTTCATGTAAGAACAAAAATACTATAGATCTAGTTTGGTCTATATGTAATATGATTAAATGAACTACATTTTTTTATCTATTTTTACACATGACTCATTTAAAAGATGAAAATGACATGTAACATTACTAATTCCTATTGGAACGGTCATAAAGTGAAAAATGATAAATTCTGAAGTCTAAATTTAGATACGAAAATAGATCTTCATATGTAAGAATCTACATTTCAGAGACATTAATGATAATGGGGTAATCATGTGGATCCCCACTTCTAAAATGCAATCATAGCCATAATTTCTTCGAGAACTTATATAAACTAATTTCTATCTTTCAAGTATATGGAGATCTCATCATAATGTGATTTAGTTTTCTCAAGCATGTGAGATAATACATATTCTATTATTCAAACAAGCTATTGCTGAAGAAAACAAAAAACATTGATTAAATATACAAAACCAAAATTTATCCCAGAAGATAATAAGTAATGATTGTAATAATTTGGTGATGCTATCTACCCTCATGCACATACTTTATCTAGGCATGATATGATCAATTGACTTAGGATTGTAGAAGAAATGTATATCAAGGAAAAAAAGAGTAGTTCCCTTGGTTGAATGTTTGTAAATATTGTCCAACTTTATCAAATGGATGACTCTATTGCCCAGGAGATAAGACATATTTTCTTGCATGATCCATCCACAGTATCTACCCATGTTAGATACAATTGTTATCATACTAAATATCTACCACGTAAACCTTCAAATTTTGCTTCATGACTAGAAGCAATATTCCTTGGCTTGAAAACCTTATTTCTGTCTCATTAGCTCTAATCTCAATTCTCCTACCACCTATGAACTATGTCATCCTCATGGTATGGCTAAGAATGACAAGAATATGAAAATTTCAAGAATTTTTTTTGGGGAAGTCATGTAAAATGAACTTACATTTATGAAGATAGTAAGCTCTAAGGTGGAAGAGTGCTTCTTGAACCCCAAATTGACTATTTTAAACTCTAGATCAAATGCGTGACAACATGGCAAGGATTAAATATCTAGAAGAGATAAAGTGGAGTCATATGAATTTTTTAAAGGGATTATTTAATAAAACTAAGTGTATTGAACAAATAAAAATGCACATTAGAATCAGAAACCAAAACAAAATGTCATTCAATCACAACACAAGAGGAAAACCACATTGCAAAGTTGGTATAAAAAACCACCATCATACAATGGGAAGTTGTGTAACCATTGATTACAGATTACAAGACTCATGGGACAAGTCTTGCGAGACTTCCAAAAAAACTGGTACAATAGACATCATGATTGGTTTACACAATACATGTGTGACCAAAAAATGTTGGTCAACAATTATGGCACTAAAGTAGGATGATCCTAAAAGTGAAGAGATCCAAATTGTTCAGTTGGGGTATGCTTAGGAAGAGTGGGACTTAAACAAAAAATAACATCAAATAGGAGAAGTGCATCTTTTAAATTGGTGTACTAAAAGCATTTGATGTATTTATGTCAACATTTTATTAAGTTTCATATATCCTAACATCATCATCAGGTATTTCAGAGTTTCAAACTATGTAATCTCCATGGGTGCATTCTCACATATGGTCCCTTGAAGGATCAACATTCTTCATTACCTTGGAGTGAGAATTTTCAAGGTGCATATATCCCTTGACAAGTGTCCCATAGTGCAAAGGAAAAATTAGAAAGGGGAGAGATACCTACCTCACTTTACTTACCTTTAAGCTAAACGAAGCTAGTAGAGACATCTTACAGCTTGTCAATCCTAGGATTGTTATGCAGATTCAATTGCATAACCCCATAACCTGTAGTTCTTATCAATCATACAAATTTTCCCTAGAGGAATGTACCATGGTGCACGAGGGGAAAGTATGGAAAACAAATTTCACTTTTTTTGTGTCAATTTCTATTTCATTCTCTTTTAAGATTTAGTGTGTTTCTAATTTTTATTTTTATTTTTGGCAAATAGTTTTTTGAAAGGGACTATACCCTTAAGAACAAAAGAGGGCCTAGAGGCCAGAATAGAAATGAGAACCAGAACAGAGAGGATCAAAATCCAGATGGTACAATGAAGCCCAAAGTAGCCAAAGAGTAGCTGCCCCCATCAAAACAAAAACAACACGAACACTACAGAAAAGCAGCAAAAAGACAACAAAATAACAACAATAATTACAAAGAAGTGCAACAAAAGCTCCCACAATTACTTCTTGGTGGCTTTGTCGATGCTGGTTTTGATACTCTGCCAAGATTTAAACATAGCCAAAGTCGTCATGTGGGTAGAGTCAGTAACATCTAGCTGATCAATGGTCCTTTTGCTTTCTTTATCATGCCCCAAAGGGTTGCCGGAACCCCGCTGAGATTGGAGACACTACGGACATGCTGCTCAATGAACTCTTCAATTGCATTAAAAATGGCCATATTATAATCATGGCGAGTCTTGGCATTCCCTAAATGGGAGTCTAAGGAGTTCAAATTCTTGTAAATATCTTCAATTTGGCTATTATTTATAGCCAACTCCTCCTCCTTCTTCCTCTTACCTTTTTGTTTTGCCAAGTTTTTAACCTCATCCTTCAACAGCTTCATGTAAGCTTCTAAGGCTTCCAACATTTTTGTGGAGCTCTCCATATGCACATCCTGAGAACTAGCACTGCTAATATGTTAGGAGGTCATGTGCAATTTCAATCTCTTGAGGACGCTTCCCCACAGTAAGGGATATCAAGGTTAAGTCTTCTAGAGGACCTAGTAACCTGTCTGGCCAAAGTGGAAGCGAAGGGGGGTGGGAGCAACAGGTGGGGGGAATGGAAGATACGGAGCCTAGATGACCAGATAGGAGGGGTGATAGTAGCAGTGGCGGGGACAAAATGTGGAGAGATGGGGCTAGCGGCCGCTGAACCGGGCAGAGGGGGAACAGAGCCGGGGGAGGGAGGAAAACTAGGAGACCAAAGAAGACACAACTTATGCAGCAAAAAAATTAGCCCTTGGTGCAAAGGAACCACACGAACATGCTTTTGAAACTCCAAAATGGAGCGCTCAAGAGATTTAAGTAGATAATGGGGGAAATATACCATGTGATTCCTGCGGAAGTGGTTGAGGAAGACAAGATGCTTAGCTGGCATAGTGACGAACCTCCCTTCCAAATAAATGAACCACACCATCATATGGGTAACCTCATCATAAGGAAAAGGGATCAAGCTAATAAGCAGGTCTGCCGTGACAAAGATCAACTTCTCTGTTCCCTCTACAAATATCATCTCTTCAGCTATCTCTGTCGACCCTTTTGTTAAAAAAATGGTACCCCTCCATGCCAAGGCTAGTCGCTTCAGCAATTAACTCCTTGTTGATCGAAATCTTCTACCCCCCATAATCCATAGTGCGATCCTTCCACTCCTTTGCAAAACGCACTGAAATACTTTGGTCATGGCCCTGAATCTTCTCCATAAAGTTGGTGATGCCTTCCAGGATAAGAATATTCCAAAGCTCCACATTATCCTTCCAATCCGGATCCACGCTGGGCTCAATCTGGCAGGGGAGGCCCCCCATCTTCACCGTGATTAACTGCTTGCAAATTTTTTTAAAATCCTTAAGAGCGCTGAATACCAGTCCTGCTTTTCACTATTGTTATCCGCACGAATGTGAAATTACTGTTTAGAATAGCCATTGCTTTTCCCATGAACATACCTGCGTGACTGCTGATTTGAACCTATGGAAGTTCGCATGTGGGAACTACGACCCTTCTGCTAGCCCACTCCCTATCATCATTAACATTATTTTTGTCTTGGGGATCCGTAGAGTCTTGAAACTAGATTGTAAAGAGCATAATGTTGCCCACATGTGCAACTATCATTTCTATATAAATCCACTTGAACTTACCATTATACTTCATACAATCTTGATTGTTCGACAAGATTTGTATAAGCTTAGTTTTAAAGTCAGCACATGTGGGAGCTTTATTGATACTGATCCACTCCCATTGATCATAACCCAAATCATGAAATTTGCGTGTGTATAGATATCCACTTGAATGCTACTTTGAAGCTGTTTAGGAATGCTATTATTATCCCAAACAATGTGGTTAACATTAATGCCATAATTAGCCAATGCATCTGCCAATTTATTACCCTCCCGGTAAGTATGCATGATCCGAATGTTATTGAATGTTTGAAAAATACTTATGGACTCTGAGATAAAATCCTTGATGCTCCAACTTGGAGATGAGCACTATTTAAGGAGATTAATGATATTCAGGGAGTCCCCTTCAATAATGAGGTTCTAGATATTTTGAGTCTGGGAAATTCTCAGGCCCCATAAAGCAGATAATGCTTCGGAAAAATGATTGGTTTGAATTCCCATTTTCCCAGCATACACAGCAATCAGACTACCTTTATGATCCCGTATCGCTCCTCCCCTTGCCGCAATCCTAGGGTTCCCCTTAGAGGCCCCATCAAAGTTCAACTTAAACCAATTAAAATCAGGAGGATGCCATTTAATCAAAGATCTATCAATGTTATTCCCGGGATTGCTACAGCTATTGACAGTTCCAATATGCCAATTGGATAAGATATATTCTTCATTCCTCTGGATATCTCTTGTTCTTGGGGGGTTTAAATCTAGCAATGTTCTCTTTGATACCATTAGAAATTTTACCAATACTAAAGTTTATAGTTTTACTTCTTATTTCTGAAGATAATATCATTTCTATCCGTCCATATCCTCTAGATTAAATGAGGGATAACCAGCTTCCAGATCCTTTTGACAACACAATGCCTATAGGGTGGGTTCCATTGAGTCCATAGCTGATTTAGATCCTTCGGTACCACCTAGAGAGCTTCAAATTTAGAGAGGGCAAAACTCCATATTCTGGTAGCATATTCACAATGGATGAACAAATGACTGATATCCTCAGAATATTTCTTACAAAGATGACACCTATTAGGGATTATAAATCTTCTTCTCATCAGGTTGTCAGTGGTAATAATCCTGCCTCTGATAGCCAGCCAAAGGAAAAAATTTATTTTAGGAGTTAATTCAGTCATCCAAATCTTATTCCAATTGAACTCTGTTTGACTACTGTGGAAGAAATTATTATATCCAGTTTTGACAGAGTAATTCCCATCATTGGAATTATTCCATACCAGCTCATCCTTGGAATCCAGTTGACTTAAGGGAATAAGATCTAATTGATCTTGAAGGGAGGAAGTAATTTGCATCAGATCATCTCTCTCCACAGAAAGTTTTTTCCAATTCTTGTTGGTGCCATTTCCCTCAATAGGTACGGGATAGATCTTTCAATGCCATAGTGGCTAGCAAAGTTGCCTTAATTATGGCAAATTCATTTAGAGATTGCCATTAAACCTTCTTATTCAATATTTATACCATCCCCCACTTTCCATAGAATGCCCCTGCTTATTCATGTTTCTGGCCTCTTGAGATTGATTGGATGAATCATGAAACCGACAGGGGACCTGCTCATCTTGCAGGTTATCAAATAGACATTTACAAGCAAATTCTAGTTGTTCTCTTGATGACATTGTGATTAAATCTTGAATCCAGGGTTGTTTTGAGAAGGCAACAAGATTGAGTTGCCCATATTTCCAATTTGGATCAGCTCATGGTATCCTTTGTTACTGATCTTTTATAGGACAATCCTACATTGAACTTCGGGGTGCAAACCTTATCCCAAACTAACTAAGTGAGGATGTGTTTGTTCTTCCAGTGGCATTGCCATAAATGTATTAATTTTCACAATCCTTTCAATCTTATCAGGTTCCATAGAAGGAATAGGGGATCATGTTGTGACATCCTAAATGGGTACCTTTCTGAAGAGTTTTCTTAATGAAACCGAGCATTGAAAGTTGCTCATACAATAATCGATCCTTTCCAAGTGAGCCATTGAACTTGGAATGTCTTGAATAAATCATCCCACAAATTAGCTAGATTACTTTTGCTAGTCTTAGATCAAGGCCCAGTAAATCACTGGACATTGGCGCACTTATTTTAGGCAAAATATTTTTAATTTTAATGTGCTTAAGTAGATCATTTTGAAAAAGACTATGCTAGCAATTTTATGGCATAATTGAACTCATGTCCAGCAATCACCATTCGTAGATAGTTTAAGCCTTGGTAGCCTTAACTTCAATCTTGAGTATGGAAGTAGCATAGTTTCAATTCAAATTGCTGATGGGAGAAATTGTTTGACTGATGGAATTTAACTCCTCCCAAAAGAAAGTATACAAACTGTTTTGTCAATTGTTCTACTAAGTAAAATCATTGGAAAGAAAATGGCCAAACAATTGGATATGCTACGGTCCCCTTGCCTAAGCCAGAAGATGCGGTTAATAGAAAAAACCCATAGGCTCAGCATTAACCACCACTTAATCTCATGTATGGATATACAATTTTGTAGTCAATTTTTCTAGAATGCAACGGAAAGCCCAACTTAGTTAAGACTTTGTCAAGAAAACCTTGCAAGGAGCTTGTCAACTGCAGAAAAATTAAATATCAAAGCTTAGGGTCCTGCATTTCTTCTCAATGTATTCGTTGTATACAATTATTTCATGAGCCATAATCACCCAATCTTGTCATAAAGATCCCAAGTGTTTGTTTTAGATTGCCAATTTTTTCCTTTCAAGATTAGATCATTCATAATGATTGAAAGTAGTAATAATTTTGGTAAAAATTGTATAGATACTTTCAACGAGGCTGAAAAAGTTTTGAAATGGGGAGCATCCATTATTAATTGAAGGAAATTTAAACAGAAAGAAACCTATTGATTGCAAGCATTTCTGTTATATAGGGGAGGTTCATATCAAAAGTAAAACGATCCTACAATTCAGATTTGGTAGAAAATCAATTATAAATACTTATGGGTTAAAAAAATGGCAGGATGCCATGTTGCTTCATATAGAAAAGCCTTAGAGAATGTAGAATATTCAAGGCGCAAAAACAACTTTGGAATGATTAATTCTATATTGAAAGATCCCGTGCAATTTTATACTATGGGGAATGCCTTTTAAAATTTGTAGCTTTAGGGAGGATGAAATTCCTCTCCTCTACAAGCTTGTTATGAAATTGCTTTTTCTTGATTTTAATTGGTAAAAGGTTTTGGAGGGACCTTAACCAAGTTACAACCAGAGACTTCAACATCCTAAGACAAATATGAAAAACAAAGTGGTCATATGACAGAAGAAGGGGGCCTGTCAACCTCTTTAAGCCAAAAACAGAAACAAACTAAGAACTAGGGCAGGGGCCATCTGCCATACAAGGAGGCCTCTACTACTAGCAAAACTGCAAAAAAGTATGCACCACTGACAACTTAATATTCAATCATTATAACAGCTTCACCAAACTCACCATAAGCATCCATTTTTATTTCACTAATTGAAGGATTTGTTGTAGACTTTTTATTACCAATTTTGATTGCCTAGTACAGCTTTCAAGGCGGTAGTGATGCTTTGGGTCATAATTTGAGGCTTTTGAACAATCTAAATTGAGTGAGCTTGCCATTCTTCCATGCAGAATTCGGAACATTCACTGATCTTGTCATAGATTTGCCTTATGCTGCACTTTCAGGAGGTCAAGAACCGCCTTGTGAATGAGCTTCAGATGGTTGTTATGCTTCTAATTCCAAAGTTTGAAAGCAATCAGAGTTGTGAACCGATCCCTCTTTGCAAGGATTGGAGGCAAAGTCATCATCTGAGTTTTTGGTCCATATTTGAGAAGGAAATCCACATTATCTTCAAGAGATTTTAAAGTCTCAACTTGAATTTTCAACTTGTCCTGAACAAGGTCCTGATCTCTAATCACAATAACAACAGGGGAGCTAGTATCCGCCATAACCTCTTTTCCCTTGCTACTCCTAAGAACCCTTTTGGGAGGTGGCTCAATTGCAGTATTGTGGTACATGGGATTCTTAGAACGGATACAGGGCTGTTGAGGGGGTGGTGGGACAATTTGGGGACTAAAGGATCACTAGCCACAACATCAGTAATGTATTGGTGCATAGAGATAATGACCCCATGATGTAATGACACAGTTCTTTTATGGCCCTTAACCTCCACAATTGATTTTTCCATGGATTGCAGTATATAGGTAGGACAGACTCACCTTGGGCTTGCGCTTGAAATGGTTTAATAGCACTAGGTGATGAAGCGGGACTATGGAAAACTTACCCTTCAGTGTGATATACTTGACCATCATGCGTGCTACTTCATCAAAAGGCTTTGGAATTTTATCACAGACAATGCCCTCCTTAATTTCCAAGCTTTCCCCATCAAGAAAGATTTTTTCCTCCACTTCCTTATCAAATTTATTCCTGAGAAACTTATTGCCATCCATACAGAGTCCGGTGATGAAAGAAACAAACTCTTCAGAAATATTAAATTATTTGCCTTTGTACTAAATTTTCCTGTCTTTCCAGTTCTCCACAAATTGCAAAGAGATGAATTGGTCATGCCCCCTAATTCTTTGGATAAAATCGGGGAAACCCCCGATGCTAAGGGTTTCTTAGAGCTCAACATTTTCTTTCCAATGAGGATCGAAAATCAACACGACAAGGAGCTCCTCCCATGGTGTCAGCTGACGACGACTGTGAAGAACAAAGTTTAAAACAACTACAAAAAAATTTCCCAACATCACGCCAACAACTCAAAAACTTGGTAGTTGCAGAAATATAACCAGACTCCTTCCCCCAATTCTGTTTGAAAGGCCAAAAGTACTCAATTTTTTAGATGAAGGGGAGATAAGAACACTTGTTATCCAAAATAAGCCTATGCTTATTTTTGGCTAACTCCTCCTTTTCCTTTGCTGGTACTTAAAATGATTTTTTTGCATGTTTCAGGGACTCAAAATATTCTGGAAATGGCTTCATCAGATAGAATTTTTTTTTCCCTTTCCAGAAAGGTAAAGAAGTCCACCTAACTCCTTGTATTTTTTGAGTTATGGCTCAATTTTGGGGGGCTGTGAATTTGCAATAATTTGGGCACTCATCCCTTTTTGTGGAAAAAGGGCGCAAAGGAAATATTTGGCCCACGGGCCTAAAGAAGGAATGAAGAGCACTCATGGGGCCAGGGAGAAAATTTTGGCACTTAGCTTTTGGGGTGAAAATTTTAAAGTAAAAATTCGGCCAGCGGGTCTGAAAAAGGGAAAGGAAAATAAATTTCTTAAGGCCTACAGCCAATGAAATGATTCCATGTGTCCTCAGACTGGCGAGGTCGTGGAGAATTTTGGGAAAAAAAATCATTTTTGCAAAAAGGGGGAAAATGTTGTTTTGAAGCCGTGGATCAACCAGAAGGTGCCACGTAACATCGGAGAAGTGGGGCATGAATATTTTTCGGAAAAAATTCCCAATTTAAAAAAAGAGGAAAAAAGGGAGAATTTCGGCCCGTGAACCCAAAGTTTTCCCTAATTTTTCCATTTTTCGCCCAAATCTTCAAAGGTCCATATCTTTTGATCTAGAGCTCATATTTTCACGATCCTTATATCATTAACAATTTTAACACTGATATTTGAGGGAGAAAATTGAAGAAAAGTCCTAGGCACGGAAAAAAATGCATAACAGACATCCAACCACCTAAAATTAATGCAGTATGGCACCCATTTTTCTCTAGCACGGTCGAATACATAAAAAAATGGATTTGTGAAGGTACCCTTTCCATTTTAATAGATCTTTTCAGGTGGTCAGACCTTTTAATCAATTTTCCCACATTTCTCTTTCCTCTGTTCTCTTGTTTCATCGATATATGCTAATTTTTGGCTCATTGTAAAGGGTTGGACATTCTTGATCTTGCAATCTCTTCTTTTATCATTAGCAGGTAGATTTGAAGGATTTTTAGACCTCCCATGAAGTCTGCAACACATTTTTTCCCTCTCTGCCAGTGTAATGCATTGTATTAAACTTGGGAATGATAAAGCATGTTTTATGAATGCTTTTCCAATCCTCTCATGTGTTTATTATTCTCTTATGATATTTCATTATATTTTAGCAATTTGTGCATGTTTTTATGTTGCATATCCATGATCTATGTCTATTTTACAAAACAAGAAGTTCAGTACTCTTGTGGTGTATCACCATCCTATTTTTACTTAGTTTTGTTTCTCATTTTCGCACATTTTCTCAACCCTACCTCCTTGGTAGTTTTAGAGTAGGAAATTTGAATCAGATCCTCTACAAAAATTGCATGCATAAACCTAAACAGAGGATTAGGAACCAGCCTCAATCTGGAGAGTTTTCCCAATTTGCAAGGTCCCACACTTAGGGAAAACTCCATGTGCATTCACACCAAATTTACAATTTGTCTATAGCATACCTGAGGTTCGATTTGGGGGTGCTGTGAATCTGCACTAATAGTTTTGGCACACCCAGTGGGACCTTAGAGGTATGCCAATTAATCTTTTGCAAGTTGGTGTGTTCCTGTAAAGATTTTATCCTTTGGAGGCATTCTCAAGCACATATGATGACACCATTTGGTCAACAACCCATCTCTGAAGTTGCATACCTTCTTTCCATTCATTTTCCTATCATTTTTCCCTCCATCTCTTCATTCTTATTTCATCCTATGAATTTTTTCAATCATGAATTCATTCTCCCCATGGAATTTTCATTTGTTACAATAGTAGCAATGTTTCCCACCTCCAACATTTTGATCAGATTCAAAACCAATATGCATACCCATATGGGCAATGCCAAAACCAGTTTGGCTATGGAGCTTATCAAGAACAAGGGCACACATATAATAACCATGGTGAATAAGAAGTAGATTAGGAGAAAGAACAATCAGCTCCAAGTCTAATTGGAGAGAAGCAACTGCAAGAGATCAAATCAGAGTTGAGACTACTTGATGAACGGAGCATTATTGAAGATTTTTTGCTTTCATTCAAAGAGCCTGATTTGATTGATGAATCCATGAAGGAGGTTGAACACATGCAAAAGGAAAACAAGGAGGTAGATTTTCTATCTGACTTGGAGGATTTCTTTGATGGAGAGGATCCCATGGAGATCACATCATTTGCTTCTCCCTCATCCACCCTCCAAGCACAAGAACCTTCTTCCATGAAGGGGAGCATTCAATTGCAACAACTTGCATTTTATAAAAGCCCTCTGGAACAAATGCTTGGTAGATATCTAAATATTCCATATTCTTCATTGGAGAGAGGAAGAGAAAAGGCTATCAGGGGAGCTGTCATCATCTCTATGTCACACCATCCCTCCAAGAAGGTCTGCACAAGAAAAATCCATTTTTGGAGTTATAATTCAAAGCAGTGGGCACATTCAAAGGACTAGAATGTGCCCTATAAGATACTTGGCTTCATTGGAGCCAAGGGAGGAGCCAAAACTAGTCATGCTTGCTTCTAAGCATGAGGATGAGCATCAAAGTACCAAGGATCAACTATAATACCTCTGGGAACCAAGTGAACAAAAGATTGAAAAGCTATTTATTTTGTTTCCAGTTGATAACTTGATGGAAGGAGTGGAGAAACAATTTGCAGTCAGCCTTCCACTCCTAATAACAGCTATGTTCAACTCCAAATCATTTGCATGGCTGACAATTTTAAGGAAGGGAAAGCTATTTTGTACAACCAGTTGTAGGGTTTGTTTAGCCCACCTTTACCTTCGAGTTAGAGTAGATTAGGTAGGTTTATTTCAGTAAAAGAAGTTCTTGTGCACACTCTACATGTTCCATTTGGAGCATGTATGATTTTCATGTTTGTACATATTTTTTGTGGTGCTGGTTTTTTCTTGCATAGTCCATTGTCTTGGCATTTGGTCATAACCGGTTTCAGTTTAGTGGGTTTCCAAGAGGCTTAAAAGGAAGTTTTCAAAGTAGAGGATCATTTTACAAGCTATATATCATGAATCCATGCCCAATGGATGCTTCAAAGGCATACTGGTATTTTCATCTAGCAGGTAGATGACCCCTCTGAGTCACTAGAATTGTTATCCAAAATAAGCCCATGCTTATTTTTGGCTAACTCCTCCTCCTTTTCCTTTACTGGAACTTAAATAAATTTTGGCATGCTTCAGGAACTCAAAATTGTTCTGGGTAATGATTTCATCAGATAGATAATTTTCCTCACCTTTCCAGAAAGGTAAAGAAGTCCTCCTAAATCCTTGTATTTTTTGAGTTATGGCTCGGTGGAGTTTGGAGGGAAATTTTCCCTGGGCGGGTCTGCAACCAATAGGAGGCCACATAAGGAGGAAAACTTTTCCAGGGAATTTCAGGCAACAGGTAATTTGGAAAATTTTCCAAGGAAGGGTGGAGTGGGGGGATGCAGGGAGAAAATTTCGGCACTTATAGGAGGCCCCTTTTTACAGAAAAAGGGCGCAAAGGAAATTTTGGCCCGTCGGGCTCTCGAAGAAGGAAGTGAAGCGAAAACTCAGCAAGGCTAGGGAAAGAAAATTGATTCAGTGCGCCACATAGCCTTTTGGAGGTCAGAGGCATGGAAAATTTGGTCAAATTTAAAGTGCATCAAAATGGGTATGCAAGGGAAAAATCTGACCCAAAAGCCTACCAAGGGTTAAAGGAAAAATTGGAAGCTGCACATTGGCGCCATATCAAATGAAATAGTGACCACGTGTCATGGAGACCAGCGGGGTCACAGTGGAAGTTTTTTGGGAAAAATTTTACCCAAATGAAAAATCAAAAGGGATGAAAGTGTTGGTTTGAATGCCACGTGCTTCACCCCCTAGCCAATAAGAAGTGTCACATGTGTCATGTGGAGCAGCGGGGCACATAGGAGAATTTTCGGGAAATTTTCCCAAATTCAAAAAAGGGAAAATAATAAAGTTTGGTCCCGCCAACCCCAATTTTGCCCTAATTTTTGCCCTAATTTTGCCGCAAAATCTTCAGACGGTCATATCTTTCGATCCAAGATCGGAAGATTTTCACGATTCTTGGTATCATTTGAAAGATAGTTAAAATTATCTACATGATGGAAGCTTCAATTTTGTATTTTTATGGAGATTGGACTAGAGAAAATTGAAGAAAAGTCCTGAGGCACGGGAAAAAACGTAGAAATGGTTACCCCAACCACAAAAAATTAATGAAGTATGGGACTTCGTTTTTGGATCCAGCATGGTTCAATGTACATTCAAAAAATGGGATTTTGAATGGGTGCCCTTTCATATTTTAATGAATAATTATTTCGGTGGTTGGACCTTGTCAAATCAAATTTTCCCCACATTTTTTCACCTTTGCTTGTTTTGCTTCATCGATAAAAGCCAGTTTTGGCTCATTTGTAAAAGGTTGGACGTCATCTTTCTCTTGCTAAGCTCTTCTTTTCTTCCTTAGCAGGTTCAAATATTTGTTAGAATTTCAGACCTCCCATGATCTGTAACTAACGTTTTTTACCCTTTTAACCAGTGTAATGATATTGTATAAAACTTGGAGCAATGAAAAATGCATGTTTTGTGATGCAATTTTCAATCCTTCTCATGTGTTTTATTATTGTCTTCTTGATCTTTCATTACAGGTATTGCATGTTTGAATCTGTTGCATGTTTGGATGTCTGGAGCTATCTCCATGGATCTATGTCAACATTTTGTAAAATAAGAAGTCCATCCTTCCCACTCCTTTACTTGTATCACAGTCCCTATAGATTTCAACTTTGTTTTGTTTCGCCATTTAGGCTTCATTTTTTTTCTCAACCCTGTCTCCTTGGTAGTTTTAGAGTAGGATTTTGAATCATAACCTTGTAAAAATTTCACTGGACATACACCTAAGGTAGAGGAGTAGGAACCAACCTCAATCTGGAGAATTTTCCCAATTTGCAAAGGTCCCACACTTAGGGAAAACTCCATGTTGTGCATTCACACCAAATTGACCATTTCCTTAGACAAGTAAGATCTTGAGGGTCGATTTGGGGGTGCTGTGAATTTGCACTAACAAGTCTCTCCATGGTCCCTCACATTTAGATTTTGAAGGGGGATGCGATGAAGAATTTTCACAATTGAGAGAGGGAAACAGTGTAAACTTAGTGTCCCCAAGATCCCCTCAAATGAAGATTTTCCCCTATTTTGATTGTACGGAACTAACCCTGGAACCCCTAGGGTTCCTTAGTTAAGCATAGTATGGGGCAAATTAATAAGTTAAAATCTGCTAAAAGG
The DNA here is from genome assembly GCA_019776745.2 of Taxus chinensis. NCBI lineage: Eukaryota > Viridiplantae > Streptophyta > Pinopsida > Cupressales > Taxaceae > Taxus > Taxus chinensis. The sequence goes on from CM034157.1 coordinate 166,660,815, forward strand.
GTGAGATGTTATACAAACACTCATGAATCTATGTGCCAATTTTTAAAAACTAGTTTCTTCAAGAGGAAACTGGGTACGATAAAAAGGTAAATTGAGTTGAAACTTACTATGGAGATGATATTATATTAGAGAACTCCAGGTGTGGTTAATCAATAATATTAATGTCAATAGAAGACCAACATGCTATGAGCCAGTAATTGAAAGTAGTAACTATCGCTGTATTGGCAACGATTGTGCTTCCAAAGGTCCTTAACTTTGATATTGTCAAAGTGCTATAAGGTTGATAAATGCATTTCAAATGGTCTATCACGTTGGAAGTTGTATATACAAAAGTTGACCCCTCAAGGTTTGATGTTTGGTAATTTATGATAACTATTCTTGAAGGTTACGTAGGTTGAAATTTAATGAGCCAAAAAATGTAATTAGGCTTTTAAGGTTCCTATTAAATGTATGGATCTCCAACTCCCTTAGCCATATTTGGAATATATTCTAGACTATTGCAAAAAATGCATGGAGAAACATTCGGCGTATGCTAGTGTATTATGGATATATTCAATTTTCAGAGTCTAAGCCATACAATTTTCTTTTCATGACAAATGTGACCAACATGGCAAAAATATCAAACCATCCAAGCATGATAACTAAGCAAAAATTGAGGTTGAAGTTGCCTAGGCCACACAGGTATGCGCGGGACATGCAAGACCCAAAAACCTGAAAAGGCCGCAGTTTATGGGAGTTGAAAAAATCAGACATTTTTACCATTCATGTACGGTCCAAGCATGATGAAAAATTAAGTACATGCGAATTCCCTGACATGATGTGAGAACGTCCACATTGCTCTTGTTTCAGTGGAAATGTTAGGTCCCAATGATCCAGGTATCTCAAGTACACGCGGGGTAGTTCAGACTCAAAAGGCCTGAATTGTCTTACCTTCTAAAGGCTAGTAGGCATCCTATGGGATATAACGAAAGGATTAAAATCATCTAGATGTGGTATTGAATATCTATGAACATATTAGAACTGATTTAGGAAAGTTTAGATTTTTTTTGGAGGTATAGGGACAAACAATGCAATATCGGGTTTTTTAGGTGTAAGGAGTGGGTAGTCAAAACAGGTACCTCAACTGATGTGGATATAAGACCTTGGACTTGAAACGGCCATAAATTTTTTCCTTGAGCTCCGATTTTCATGAAATTGGACTTTCTAGAATGAGACATATTAAAAATAAAGAGACATATTCAGCTCCAGAAAATTAAATGCTCATTCCCATCAAAATATAGAAATGCCTGGCTGAGTTAAAATAGCTGTTCGTACTCAGAAGGCCATAACTTTTGCATTTCTCAAAAAAAACACACAAAATTTATATTATTGGAATAGATGGTGATTTTGTAGAAAACGTGCTCACATTGAGAACAATGTTTTATCTGGTAGTTTGGATACATTCAATGGAGCATGGGTTGACATTTCTCACTACTGGAAGTTGTGGGACAATGTGGGGAGCGTTTTGCAAGAAACAGAACATCATTTCACTTCATTTACTACATCTTGCAACTGGTTGAAGGAAAAATTTCAGGATTTTCATTTTTCCTCTGTCTCTCCCCTCTTAGAAATCTATAAATTAGAGTGTTGGGCTCATCACAAGGTGAGGATGAATTTTTCAATCCCTCCTTTCTCTATCACAAGGTGATAGAGGGGACAAGAAAATGTGTCCCTCTCTTTCCCCTTGTAATAGTTTTTCAACTGTGACCATAGTAATGAAGCTCAAAAGATGCTAAAACAAGTGGATGTCATTTCACTTTCCCCTCACCAAATCATGATGCGCCACTTTTCATCATCTTCAATATGATTGAAAATGATATTATGCCTATACATTATTCTCTTGCATGGATTCATTATCATTATGGGAATAGAGGGTACAATAAAATTGTGACCATCTCTATTTTCACAGATTATTCTTTGATATGACCCTGTTATCACAATGTCTAGTATGTATTAATTCTTCCATTGTTTTACATCATTGGAAAGCTGTCTCGTCACATCCTCCTTTACTTGTGTATCAAGTACAAGGCCCAAAATGAGGATTAATTTTCATTGCACCTCTATGTTCCCTGGTCCCTTAGAGAAGTTAGATGGGGATAAGTATAAATGTACCTGCATATACAATAGATTCTGGCAAAAAACTCAAGAATTTAACAAACAACTTGCTACTCCAAAAACTACTGTCAAGATAGCTAGTCCCAAAACTTGGAGATAATAACTTCATGTCTCACCTAGTCACATCGTGAGCTCAAGCATAGTTCACATATGGAAGCAAATATAGGGTTGATGATTGAAGACCTAAAAATACGTACAAACCTAAAGAAACTATATTTTTATGGTTCTTCCATTCAATAAATTCAATTATTTTTTATCAAATATTTTGGTCATAGAGCTAGTCAGATTACAGGAAACTGATATATACCGAAGCTTTGAGTTGGAATTTATCTTCAACAGTGATAATCCGTTCATGTTATGAGTATGGTGAAGCTCAGTGAGCTCCATTAATGGATGATCATGAAAACTATGGATCTGAAGTATGTTTCAGTCTTTGAATAAAGAGCCATGATGTTTCGATGTTCCAAGCATTCCGGTGGGCGGAACATAGGGAAACATTTGGAGCACAAGATCGTCAACAAGGAGTGTGAATATGAAAAATAGAGTTAATGATGCAAATTGAGTTCAAGCATTCAGAAGGGAACTTCTCAAAGAGTTGAAGCATAATTTCAGGCCTAATCACATGCTAAAGATAATAAGTGTTTCAAATTAGGTCAAGTTTTCCTATACTCAAGAACAGATCATAAGCAATACAAAATGGAAGGTAGGGTTAAATTAGTAATTTGAGTCTTAGTATAAAATACATTCTAAATGAAGGCTGATCCATTGAGGTTGTCTGAAAGAGGACTCCAGTGCTATCAAGTTCTAAAAACAATGAAGTCATCAAGCCAAAGGAGGATGTCAAGTGAAGTATGTTCTAGAAGTTTCATTGAATAAGGTCAGATTTGAGTTTAAATAGCTTGATGTGCCATGAGAAGTTGGCGGATATAGGTGTTTCCCTACCTGTTTAAAGTATGAAAAGGTGTGTTAGGTGAATTCTGGATGAGTTTTTTATTTTTTGATTCATGTAGGTGTCTTAGTGTGTCATGTTGTCATCCAAGTTCATCATTATAGTTTTGAGTCTATTATCATGACATGATTTACATAAGTGGTTTCAGCCAATGGTTCTTGAAATGTGTAATACACATAAACTGAGGAGATATGAAAGAAAGGATGCTGAGTGAACCTCATAAACCTTCACAGGAAAAGAAGTTATTAAGTGACCAGGATAGCTCATTTTGATATTGGTTTTCCATTTGTATTCGAGATTAGTTTGGTGTATTCTCACTCCTTGGTGATCAAGAGTATTTTACGGGAAAAGAAAATCACACTCATTGTGGCTCAGTTAAACAAAGAGGTCAAGGGAAATGATTTTTTCTATGATCATTTCCACCAATTCTATCGAGATAAATATTTTTTCTATTAAAATTTCCTTCGTCTCGGGGTTGATCAATCCTCTCGTATTCTCTCTTTATCCTTATTTCTACATTCTAATCCTTCATTGGCAATGTAATTATTTTCTATGTCATATTTTTCACTTAAGTGAACTTTTAATTTTGCATTTTTAAATTTCCTTTTGATAAATAAGAAAAGAAATTATTTTTATTCTTACATGAATATGAAAGGCCACAAGGGGTAGGAATGTGATAAGTCACTTGGGGAGGAGAAGAAGATAAACTTTATAACCTATATATTTGGATAACTTCTCCATTCCAAAGGGTTAATACCTTTTTTTCTCCTACTACAAATGAAAAAAACTAGTTCATCTATTTTCTAGTCTACATTCTTCTACTTCCCATTTTATACTTTGCAAGCATTACAATTTTAAAAAAAGCAAGAAATAACTTTTTATATTTGAAGAATAAATCAATTGAAGTTTTTTTCTTTCATTTTTTTTTATCTTACTACTTCTTACATAATTTTTTTCTTCCTATTAGATGTGGAACTACTCTTGTTAATGTTAGTGAAGTTTACAAGTTACTATTCATTACCTTAACCCTATCTCCATATAATCTTATCTCATCGTTACCTCTCTGTAAGAAAATTTATCCACTATATTCTCGTCCTAATGAAAACAACATATTTTACTTTTCCCTTATTCAATAAATTTTAGCATCCCTATTCTTGAGACCTAATCCTGTGACTGTTGTTACAAAACATTATTCTTTCCTTGGAAAACATTATTTCACCAGCACATCCATATGAGTTTTTACGTTACAATATGGGTTTTATCCTTCTGAAAAATATAGCTCTATAAATTTATGGGACTGTCACGTAACTAGAAAGTCATAATATTTTAAAACCAAGTTTTTATTCATACGTTGAAGCTATCTAAACATACTAAGTGAGGTCTCAAACCCTATCCATTGGTGAAAGCCCCTAAAAATCAAAGGTTAGTTGTGATTTGGTGAAATCCTTTCACTTATAACATTGTAACTACACCAAAATGCAATAAACCAAGCACTATTCTCCACCTACCATGTGATATATTAATAATTATTACTAGATTGACAAGTCCTTGAAAATTATTTAGTTGAGTTTGGATCTTCAGTACTTGGAATGAAAATGTTTTAGTGCTTGAAAATGAGACGTATTAATCCATTGAAATAATAATATGATTTATAACTACTGTGTCTACATCCTTAATGAAGTTGTGCATTAGGTTTTGTAAAATTTATGACACTTGTGGTTCTTATTAGGAGTGTCCAAAATGAGTGTGTCAATAGAGTTCCATATGATTTCTAAGTATGTAAATCATGTAGTATTAAGTTATTATATTGGGCTCCAAAGGTAAAATTTTATGTAAATTTCAACCCATAATAAATAAATGACCCAAGAAAGATTATAGAATTAAAATTAAATATAGAGTTTATATAAGTTCAAAATTATACAAGTTAGACATGACCAAATATCACAAGCTGACCAAACTATACAGTTTCAGATAGAGATAAAAAAAATGGTAATTAAGGGTTACATTGTATTAAGTTTAGTTAATCTATGAATTTTATGCATTTAATTCATAGAAGTTGATGATATATCAATCTGTATGAGTAAACAGATTACACATGATACATTGGGATGTACTGAGTAGGGATAGAAAGGGAGTGTTTATATTATATAGAATGCATTATGAAAATTTGTAACGTCAAAGACTAAATTTCCAAATTTGATTATCTACATTTACACTATATATATATATATATATATATATATATATATATATGATTTTTTGTACATTTTTTCATTTTTCAGACCTCCTTTTACATTACAAGCCGTATTTTTTCCTAGTATACCATTGAAATTTTATATAATATTAATTACCCATATATTATCATGTGTTACTTATAATCTTATTAAAATTACGACCAAAGGAAAAATATAAGATAAATCAAGGTATAAAAAGAAAAAGAAAATCACCTACTATTAAAGGAACGATGACCATTGGGATAATTTTGATATTATATATATTGAAATTGATTTTGGCCTAATAATGCACCAAATAAACCACATAATTTTTTTTATGAAGATATAATTTAAATATAAAATAGAAAATAAGCCTATTTATCTTGAATATAAGAAACTTTGGAATATATTTGGATTAACTAACATTCTTGATAATATGCAATTATGAGGGTTTAGAAGGATAATCATCAATTTCTTTCATGAGTTTGGAGATAGTATGTTATAATTTTATTATCCAAAGTTATAGAGTCTAATTAATTTTATATGTTCATGTTAGTATTTTCCATGTATCTCATGGGTAAGACACAGATTCCCCTATTTTTGTTATTTTGATTCTCTTGAATTCATGATTATAGTCTAATTGTCATTAATTAATCATTTTTCTTAATATAGTTTATTTGTGTAGTTGTATGGGTTAAATATTGGTTGGTAGTTTAGAATATTACGTATTTTAAGTGTAATTTTATTAAATTATAATGATGTAATAAGTGTGAATCTAAGCATTTATATTATGTAATGTATTGTTATTTCATAAATACTTTAATTTATACATTTTATGTATCAGTTAGGAATGGTTTATATTTAAACAATATTTGGGTATGAATTCCCTTGCTTAAATTTCTTAATGAATGCATTGTGAAAGGTTGGAATTAGTTATTGTTATGTCAAGATACATCATCATGGTACACTATGTTTCTAAATTTTATTCCAAGATAACTATACAAAACAATAACATTTCTAAAGGTACAACCCCTTTCCAAATTAAGGGAGGATCCCTTCTTCCACCATCCGAAAATGGTCATCACCATAAACCTCTAACCAAATAAAATGCAATATTTTCTTCAATATTAATTACTTTTATTTTTTTAATAATGATTTGAATAACACCTATATAAAGTGATGTTTCATGAGGCACTACATGTTTTGGGAATGATTAGATATAGTCATTATAGTTAACATTACATATACTAGAGTTTTCATATATATTCCTTGATACCTTATATATTCCATAACCCACCTCTTACATTCATATATGTTTATGAATTTATAATACTTGAATTTAATATCCTCTCACAATAACCTATATAACTACCTAAAAAACTTTCATATATCTATATAATCACCATTTATCATCTCTTGACTCTTTCCACAACTTTATAATCATTCAACTAGATCTAATGAAATTAACTATGGTTGGTTCCTCTAAATATGTTTCCTAATCTCGAACTACATCGACCATGGTGGAAGCTAATGACTATATGAGACTTTAGTGATTAATAATGATACCTATTTATAGAAATAATTTAATAATATTTATGAACAATTACACCATCATAAATGGGTCTCTTACACGCACCAAGATTATTAAAAGGTATTATATATTTAGGAGTGAATTTTTGTTACACTTGGATTAATATCCTTAGATAATAAATTGTAGGACACTCAATAATAATATTTTCACTAGCAACATCTACTAGTTCACTGGGATTACCAAGAGTAGTTTACTTATGTCTTCATTTTATCCATCTTGTAGTCCTCCACATTAGTTTTCTCAATTGAATCTACTAGCCTTGGGGGTTGCATACAAAAATGGTGTCTTTATAATGGTAAGTATCTCTAAATTTAATTTTCTTGTATGTTATTATTTTAAATTTTTATAAATTGTTGTATCATGAAAATATATTAAGATAAAATATAATATTGGTTTTTATTTTATTATTACTATATATTATTTAATTCATTACATCTTCCATTTATACTTCACAACATATCAATCTATTAAACCCTTTTCTACAACCTACTTTATAAAGTTCTATATTCAATTTATATATTATTGATATTCATGCAATCATGATAGTATAAATAATACTTGTCTTTTCCTAGACATAGGGTATAAAACCTTATACATTAAGTAAAGAGTGGATTATAATTTTCTAAATCTACATATCCTGTATAAATTGATTAACAATAGTGTCTTATGTGTAGGCCATAGTATAGTTCTCTCCATATCCAAATATATATCCAGTATTGAGGAAAATTATAAAATATAAATATTATTATCTGACATATGTTTGGTAAACTCAACATGAATCTTAACGTACCCCTGTGCGATTCAAAAAACATGTTATTTTTTTTTTAAAAATCATATTAATATCACCTTCTTATCTCTTCAATATATCTCATACAAACCTCTCAAATATTTTCACTTGATGACATATCCTACATCTCCCATAGTGACTCTCTCTCTCTCTCTCTCTCTCACACACACACACACACACACACACACACACACACACAAACAAACAATGTTGGTTAGATGATTTAAAAGGTTTCATCTCTTGAAACTGATCCCAGGGTCATCTCCCATAGTTTTATATCTACAAGAGGACAATACATTTATCTATCACCTTGTCATAATCAGATATGCACAATGTTTTATGTCATTATACTAGTTATCATAGATGGATATCTAAGATAGGATATTCACTATCTATTAATTGAAATATTTATCCATGCTGAAATAGAAAAAATATTGAGAAAAATTTATTTCCATCTTTAATCCTACCACCATGGTTGAATATTCAAAAGATGATATTCACTTATTTTATCCAAATGAACATACAAAATTAAAAATTCATTTTACTGATGATCTGTAGTATTTTAAAACCCTCACCCACCCTTTATTCGAAATTATAAATTGGGTACTTAAAAAAATATTAAAAATTACCCTGTCATTGTAAAACTAAGAAATGACAACATGATCCACTATACTAAACAACTTGATGTATATCATTTTTTTTCTATGCTCATTTCAATGGTTACCTTAATAACATCATGGTAGATTAAATTTTAATCAACCTAGTCATAGATAATTTATTTTTCCACCCTAATTTTCACGATATAGCTAATTTCATTATAGATTAAATTATCTAGGACATGATGTCATCATATATCAATCATAATAATCAACCTTCTAGTTTTTTGACATTCATAGGTTAAATTTGAACTACGTGGATCATAAAATCCACCTTACCTACATTAAGCCATTATAACCTCACATGTTTGTACATATAAGGACATCGCATAATGACGATAATTATCCTATATCACATTTTTAGGAATCTCCTAATTCCTATCCTTTCTTTAATTTCACCGATAGGAAATCTCTTGATTAGTTATTGTAGTGGGATAATCCTAGAAAAACCTATAGAGTTACATAATGGGATGCACAAAGTTTAAAAATTATATTTATATCAAGAGCCTTACATCCTCTATAAATACTAACCCTCAATTTTTCTTGTGAACTCTCTCATGGGGCTATTATATAGTTTGGTGTTATTTTAGGGACCTACCTAAGAATGGTTTCCTTCTTGACTTAGATGTATGAAATAAAAAATACATAGCTTCTACTTAACAGGATTATCATATCACATGCACTTTCAACCAAAATTTTCCAACCCCATCAAATTGTGCACTCAACCTTGTTTTAAAGTTATGTACCCTATATATTTTCTTGTTATCTCTCCTCACCAGACAGTCTATATTTTCATACTTAGATCCATAATTTAAACTCTCGATTATAAATTCCCTTATCCACCATATCACCATATTTTCATCCCTATTGCTCTAAATTATCCTAATAACTCTAAGGTTTTGGCCATGTGGTCATTATAAATTATCTTGACTAAATAGTTTGGATTCCTTTTCATTTTCTTCCTTCTTGATCCACATGTCTTATTTTTATGTAAGATCTTTTCCTGTGTCACACCTCTTAATATTTGAGCTTCAAATTTTTATTTATTTTTTTTATTCCCTTCATGATTCTATGCCTACTTAGAAACTTTCATGTAATCCATTAATAATAACATCTCAGCAAAGTCCCTTCATTTATTCACCTCACGTAACCCTTATATTTATCCATTACAAAAAACACCTACCCATAATCCCAAAACTCTGGCACATTTCTTCTTCCCATTTTACTTAACATGTGTCTTACATGCAAAATCTCCTCTATTCCTATCAATACTTTAGAAAACCATGCCTCACTTTTAAACCATAGTACAATTTCATGCAACCTTACCATTATTTTTCTACATCCTTCACCTACATTCTAGCCTGCACCCATACTTAATAAAATTGAGTAGGACTTCGTTCGACCTATGATGATCCTACTCCAAAACATTACAAAATATCTACCATAAAAAATTGCAACAATGTGATTTTGGATAGTAAAATGTGATAGTAAGTTAATATTGGATATAGTTCATGATTTTGCAATCCTTTTGTATGGATATAGTAATGTAAGAATAAAATATAGAATTCATAGCTTCTCTATGCACATAAGTAGAAAAATGATAAAATAGCCTTTGAAGATACAAGAATGGAAGATGAAAGGACTGGTACATTCGATAATCATCGCATTAGCCATGGTATTGTAAGCTATGTACATTTGATTATAGAAATCAAGGTTGATCTTTTGATCCTAATAGAAATTACTTCAGTATCATATTGTTTATTTTCCCATTCTTTGTTCTTGGGTCCTCTATTTAATTATTTTGTTGCATTATGATATTTATCTAATATGTTTATATTTCTCATAATGTCTTAGTACATACTAGTCTAGTGGCACAATTGAATACTTTATTAAATCATTCTTTGCCTTCATGGGATCTAGACTATTATACATATTACAAGATATGATGTCGTTAATCCAAGAACCTATGTTAACAATGGTTCGCATCTTTTGATGAGACCTAAAAATGATAAGATGGTTACTAGGAATACCTTAAGAGATGTAGAAAGATGGTTAGAGGAGAAGATGAAGAAGACAATTACATTGACGATCTCAACTAAAATAATTTGTTTACAACACAACCATATGGAGATGTATTCTAAGACTTTCTGGGTGTGCAAACTTCTAGATATTTTGGCTACATAGGATTATCTTAGGTTATAATTTTATTGATTTTTACGATATGAGCCCAAAGAGGAATACCTGTATGCTACATGGAGGAAAAAGAGGAAATAGTTATGAGCAATATATGGATGTTCTATGGACCTGTGATGTTGATCAGTCTAGGATGAATACTATTACTTATGGATACGTAACTCCTATATTGTTGTTTAAAAAAATTAGTGTTCATTTCACTATATATTGAATGACATGAGTTTCTATCTGCATTAAGAGGAAAATTTGTTAGGACAATTACCATATGTTGGTCAAAATGTTGGTTATATCTAAAAGGCTATGGTGCCAGATTCCATTTTTTAGTTATGGAGTAGTTAAGTACGTGATCCAAGGGGTATTCAGTCTAGTAAGAGGAAGATGAAGGGGAAAGGATCCAAAGATAAAGAGAAATATGGAGGTGCTTTTCCGAGTAAGGGTCATAAAAGGAATAATAAAAGTAGATAGATATGGAAAGGTTGCAGAGAGAAATAATAATTCACAATGTAGACAGGGAAGTGGAAATAATTTAATATGGGAAATAATGCCAACCAATTAACGCAAGTAGCTGAGTAATAAATAAGAGTAGTTGACTAAATAGTATGGTAATGAAGCCTCCTCTGAGGTATAGTTTAGGAATTTAAGAAATGAGAAGTATAATTTAAAGTGGTATCAAGAGGGTGTGCAGTGAGGTATCATGAACCCTAAAGAGGAAAATGGTTCAGAAAAGAAACCGAGTGAAATTCAGAAATAGAAACTTAAGAATAAATATGTAAACCAAAAAAGAAAAGTGACCTACGAGGAATAGCTTAATTAGAAGTAGTTAGGAGTAGATTTACGTAAGTAGTGGATGTTTAACCCTAAGAAACCATCATTAGAAAAATAATGGTATTGTGGTTCATCTAATCAAACAAGATGTACATACAATATGAATAAAAACATGTAACAGTGTGAACCTTAGAGGCAATGTAGAAGATGATAATACCCCTTTTCTAGGATAATATATCCCTGAAGTTAGATAGAGAACTGATTACTTGGGATTTCCTGAACAATATAGTACTAATTTAAAATCTATGCAAGAATGAAAAAAAAGGACCATTGCCATTGAACAAAATTTTGAATCATCAGTCATACTAAAAGATAGAGCCCAAAAAATGGTGAATAGAAGTCAATGGTATGGGTCTTTAACTGTCACAAGAGAAATAGGAGTTTTCATTACATAGTCCTTGCATTACAAATATTTGATTGAGGAGTGAAATTGCAAAAGACTTAATGAGGAGAAGATAGTAATAATTAGTTCCATTAATTGCCCAAAATACAAGGTTACAATTTTCTTGAGTCTGGTAGAATTAGAAGAAGAGGAGAAATTGAAATCCTAGATTACTTTTTGTACTAAGTATTGGAGTGAATATATTTTCACAATCATAGTAAAATAGAACATAAAATAAGAATCTTAACATTCATTAGATTTCTAGTTGCACAAAGTCAAGATTAGGAACCCATTGGACTCATAGTGAAGTATTTTAATGGCTCATTGTCTCTAATTTTACAAGTTTTCAGCTTCCATATGATAGAAATACCATTATGATTAAACATTTACTTTTTTGACTTGACATGCGATGAGGTGTAAAGAAGGAACACCGATCATTAGGGCATAATTATGCACCATATTTGATTTGATAATATGTGCACAAAACTTTAGAGAAATCAAGTTAAGTATATTTATTCATGTTAGATAGAAGGATATCAAAGTATATGGAGGATGAATTTATTTAGTGTATGAATGCAATGTGATTCAAAAAAAATATTGCTAGAGTATTACCATGATAAAGGTAACTTCAAGATCTTCTAAGAAATAAAGTAAGACTATAACAAAAATAGCCATGAGAACATGATAGAAGACATAAAATGAGAATAGAGAAGAATAGAAAGGAGCATAAGCTTGAGAAGCATCCTTAAGATGTTGGATTTAAATATTTTCTAGATATACTCGCTCATGTCCATAGCAATGAATTTTCACATCAAAATAGAGAATACTCGGAAGACTTGAGATTGAATCGCAAAATGTTGATTTCCTCCCTCAAAAGTATGACTAAGTGACTCATTACATAGATGATCAACTATGTAACTATTGATGTGAAAATGAGTGGCATATTGGAGAGGGAGGGCAGATCAAGCCACAAAGAACATTAGGGTTCATATATGAAACTCTCTTAGATAGTAGCAAAATAACACTTTTATGAAACAATTGATACAATCTTCCTTGATGTTAAAAGTTAGAATATTCTATTGAAAGAAGTAAATGGTTTGTTCAATATAGATATTCAATGATATATCTTTTTCACATTATGATTTCTATTCATATATCATATCAATCATTCCAGAGAAGAGAAAGGATTCTAAATTATGTTACAGAGCATATCAATATGTTATTATACATGAGTACATGACACTTTGATAAGTCTCCCAAGTAAGTTAGAAAATCCTGATAACTCTAGATGATGAGATGTAAGGGATAAGATACTTAGCTAGATTCCTCAATAATCTCAACTATGTGCCAGGAGGGAAATTTCCAAACTGCACCTACTCAGTGTACATAATCTCATCTGAAATGGGTCCACATCAGTACTCAATCAAGATTTTGGATCTACATAGATGAGGTCGGACATGGTTTCCTACGTGTTGGTACCCAAATTTGTTCTCCTTTTCAGTTTAAAGAAACATCAAAAATATGGCATGAAGCTTGAAGGACAAATAGATCATGGTATATGTCATTTTTGTAGTCAGGGATATGATCTAACTGGCATTCATATTTGTGGAGATATGGATAGCACTTCAAATAGGACTTGATCTTAACCCAAACTGTTTTAGGTTGTGCCTTTCAACCAAGGTAATAGAAACTATTTTGCATCACTCTTTTTTATGAAGGAGGTGGAGATATACTTTATATTTAGGTAATATTGTATGAAGATGTTCCTTGGGAAAATTTGATCAATTTTCCATTATTCTAACTTTCAACAGAGATGTCACTACTAGATGATGGAAATACTCTCGATGACAAGGTTGAGGGTTGTTGAAGACATTTTTATGTCTTGATCTTCCTTCTGCATACTTTAGCAGATGGATTTTAGATTCTTCTGTGGGTATTCAGGTAAAAACATAATGCAGGGGTAAAATAGGGTAGGATTAGTTGTTCAGAATGCTTTTTTAGGTGGGATACTAGACAAGACAAAACCAAGGATATCATCAGACCCTTTGATGACCTCTCAACAAAATACTGGAGACAACTTAACAAATAGAAATGCTATCAAAATGGTTAAGATGTTCCTTCAACCAAGATATGATGCATCAAATGGAATCCCAGGATCTACACTTTTCCACACAATCTCTGAGATCATCACTCAAAAAATCTTGAAGTTAGAATGAACTCAATGAAGCATTTAGAAATCACTCTGATCAAATCATGACTTAAGGTGCACCCAAAGGTTTACAAGCAATCTCTGAAACAAAGGAAAGTAAAGTGTCATGTTTAGATACTTAAATTTTTCCTTTATCAGATGAAAGCTCTTCTGACAAACACGATTGCAATTTCCACTAAACTAATCACAAGAAGGATGAGATTTTATGTGATTTCTAAGATTTATTTTAGGAAATTTAAGTTTTGCAACAAGAACAATGAAACACTTTTTTGAAGGTATTCTGAAACATGATGACAGACATCATATTACCAAGAACAACACACTCTTAATCTCAAAAGCTGGTGTGAAATGAAATCAGTAGGAGAGATGTTTCATGAACATCATCAGAGCTTATAAACATGGCTTTATACACTATGTAACAAACTCACATACATGAAGATACAATCTGATGCATAAAAGGAATTAGACCATAGTTCTGCAGGTAGGTTTCTCAGAGAATGAGCTTGTCTCTCATAATTTTCCTCATGAAATTTTCAAGATGTTCCCTACCTTTTACAATCTTCTTTGCATGAAAAATTGGGCCATGCATTATATATCTCTTGAGTAGCATATTATTGAGCCTTCTTTCCTGAGTAAAGCATATGCCAAAGGATCAAATTTGTTACAAAAATTTCTCATGATTCACAAATAGGGACGTTTAACAAATTTCACACAGATCATAAAGATCCTTGCCAGTTGTCTCAAAAAAGACTAAATCATTGCAAAATTCGGATCATTATCCATCCTAGAGGCACGTTTTTCATCATCAAGGCATGCATAGACCCCTTTCCTTTCATCATTTTCATCTTTTCACCTTTTAAAATTTACTCTGCAACTTTTAGATTTTGATATTTCACGTGTTTTCTAGGAGTCAGGGCAAAAAATTCATTTCAAGAAACACCTCAGATCTTCAAATTGAGCCATGAAACCAATTCCAATGATCCTAGGAGGCCAAGACACGACATTGAATCACCAAAATTTGATGAATTTTGATAGACAAAATTCATAATTCCAAGTTTCTTGGAGCAAAAATGGCCATGCCAAATCTTTGAAAAGATGCATAATTACCATTGATCTTCTCTTTAATCCTTTAATCTAAGCCCTCCATGTGTCATCAATATGATTGGAAATCCAAATTTGGGCTCACTCTTTTGACTTTTCCTACATTTTTTGGAAAAATGGAAAAATTTGACATTTTTTCTCCGCCCCTCCACCCTTGAATAATGAGCTTGACACGTGGCACAATGGTGGGTCCCATTGCGGAATCGTGCTTCAATTCTGACACATTTTACCTTTTTTTGGAGAAATTTGGAATTTTTTCCCACTTTTTCCCCATGGGCCCCACACCTCTGATTTAATCCCTTGCCACGTGTCTCCCTCGATGATTCACTTGTGGGCCAGCGCTTCCTCCTTTTATTTCTGAGACCTTTTAGGATAAAAGGAAAAAATTTCCCTAGTTGCCTCCACTTGCTCCAGGAACCCTTACCCTTATGAGCCATACACGTGTCTTAATCTATGATTCAACTTGATGGAGATCCACGGCCTTAATTTTTCAATTTTAATCTCCTTTTGCCAAAAATGGGAAACGTCATCCATCATTTCCTTCCACGAGGCCCACACTTCCACCTCTAACAAATTTGCCATGCGTCAACTTCTGATTGGCCACAGTGTACTCATCTCATAGCGCTTCAAAAGTTTACCTTAGGTTCCTTTTTTCATCCAAAACAAAAAACTTCAAATTCCTTGTCAGCCATTATCCCACTATGTTGATGATTTCTAACACGTGTCCTTCTCTGATTAGACTGCAGGAGCATTTTCATTTGCACTTTACACCTTATCAAAAATTAGAGCCAAAAAACTCTAAGTCCCCCCATTGGCCTGCTCTACTCTCGACTTTTTGATCTTTTATGGACACGTGTCCACCTCTGATTAGCTATGGAACTACATGGGTAAATTTTTGACTTTTAAATTTTTCGCAAAATAAAGTCTAAAAACGTCTAAGGGAATCTGACCCACCCCGATCCCCTCGACCAATCAAATTTAGGCCAATTGGAAAAATCCACCTGGGCCCTGAAGAATGCCCCTGACAAAAAGGCAAAAAATGATAAATTTATCCCACATATCCTTAAATGATGCTGACCACGTGCATGACTATCTGTAAAAAATGGCAAAAAATTCTCGCAATCCATCACAAAACTAGAAGATTTGCCAATAATCCAATTTTTTCATTACCAAGGATGGAACAAATTTTTGAAATAGAATCAATTGAAACATGTTTTACAAAAAAGCATTTTTGAATCTTGAAATTGGATTTTCAAATACATACAAGTATGAATCGATCAATATTATGAGTTCTTCCATGATCGGGAAAAAAGGGAAAACATGACATAGGCCCATCAGGATTTGGAAAAATTAGGGCACAAAACAGGGCACACATGCTGACTTGTTTCATCTGTCAAATTAGGGAAAAAAACAACAATTTTTGTGAGCTTTTCAAAGCATTCAATTGGAGGACCTTAGTCTAATACGAATTATTTTGAAAAGAAAATTTTTTTGACCATTTACAGGGGATTTGAATCAAAGTTTTTTAACGCGGTGCAACTTAAGCATTAACAGCTAATCAATGGGGCATGCCAAATTATTTTCAAATGGACTAAGGCATGGAAATAGAGGTACCAAACATTCATTTCACCCATATAGATCACTGTAGCAATTATTAATCAGGAAATGCACATGAAAGGTGCAAGCACCATGAAAATGGACAGCAACATACAGCTCCTGCTCAGAGATGGGCACTCCCAGTGAGTGCCACAAGAACAAAAAGAAGCAGATTACAAGTGATTCAAAAACAACCATTGGGCAAACCCCAGTCATGAGCCAAAACCACCAAAAACCAGCTGAGAACCTAACTAAAAATAGGCACAAACCCAATGGATAACAAAACACCAAAAACAAAGTGAAAAACCAAACACTACACACTGATACAAGTGTTGCATACCTCAAATTTGGGGAGTAATCCAACTAAATGCTTATAGATGCTCTACCATTAACATGTACCTTTCAAGCAATTCCTCATCTAGGCTTCCTTGAGAAAAAAGGTATTTTCACCAATTCTGATATCAATGGAGTGAGGTCCTATCCTCCAATGCCATTCAAATTTATAACATAATGTTTACCCTTATCTTGATTTTATGCTATCCCATAACAAAAACCTTCAGACTGTCCAATATTGAAAGACTCTAGGAGTGACCTTCTTATCAAACAATACTCTTCAACTTTTCTCTAAATCTATCATGCCTAACTGGTAGGATGCTCTTCTACTATTCATCCAGCTCAATAATCTGATTAATCCTTGCTTCATATGGACTGACCTCTTGATCATCAAAGTTCTTGAATAAATTGAAATGAAATAATAATTACATCATGTAAGGGCAACAGAACTTGAGGTTCCATACACTAATGTCAAATGGGCTCTTACCAGTAGCTCTCTTGGCCTAATGATCAAACTATCTAGCCCAAACTCCAAATTTCAGTTGTTCATACCCCCATTTTTTTCTTATTCAACTCCAACGTTCTCGTAATGATCTTCAACAAGTTCTTATTGTCCATACCATGACTCTTAACTTGTCCATTGCACCTTGAGGATTATATTTTGAAGCCATAAGTTAGGATTGGTTCCATACTAGGTTTTGCACATTACTAGTCCAAAGACGTTTAGCTCTGAAACAATGGCATTATCAAAACACACAATCATGACTGGCAACCACAAATAGGTATACAGCTATTTTTTAACAGGACCTTAGGGTCATAACAATTGGTTGTATACACTGGGTACTACCCACTTTGTAAAATAATCAGTACCCAAATCTGCATATGACATTGTTCAACAAGAAGTCCATAACAACTTGGTGTGTTGACTTTTCTTGGTGTGGATCGCTTCTACCCAGGATATTGTAAAATAATCTAGTGGCTATTAATAATCCACTTATGTCCATCACTAGAAGGGTCTGAAATCTCACCAATGAAGTCCATTCCCTAACTGTTTGAAAGGAGCTTCAATTGATACATGAATGCAAAGGGGAATGGAGCCTAAAGCTTTCATTATTCTAGAGAAATGCTGACATACCTTTCACATTTTCTAAACAACACTGGTTACATCTTTGAAGAGGAGTAGGTCACCAACAACCAGTGATGTCAAATACCTTGTTTCACTGTGACCCTTCCAGCAAAGTGTACTCCACAAGATAGATTATTTCCATTGTTACATTTTTCTGATGGAGGAAATTGGGATTAAAGGTTCCTGTATGTTGGAAAAGCGACAAGCGAGCGTGAGAATAAACAAGTAACTCTTCCGCGTACACGACCTCCCCGAGGTCGTGCCGAGACAGCCGGTGGGGATGGAATATGCTGACAAGCTAGTTAGGCAATCTAATGTCTTCGACACGAACTAGTGGAATTTGCGAATCTAAGGCAAAGAAGGACCCTTCTTACTTGCACTGGTGTGATAGATTGATCAGCAAGGATGACTGCTCGAAGGCTCCAATCAATATCGAGCTCTGGCATGATTCGATCTATGGGCTGCGGAATACTTGGGAAGTGACCTGGGATTGTTTCCTGTATATATCTCCTGATAAGGTCATATGGCGGACAATGAAAATTATTGACTCTACGGACGATTTTCTGGCCTAGTCCAGAATTCCCTAGCTTTGTTAGCCGCTATATCTAGTAAAAGACAGTTGTTTCGACGATGATAGGTGGAAGTGGGGTGGACCTGAAATACCAATGTGCGTAGGCTAGGGTCTATATCGGACTGACCTGTGGATTCGTTGGGCTGTGGGATTTGGGGGTCATAACTGTAGACTCGTGGTTGTTGCGGGACCCGTTATGGTCATACGGGAGATCAAGTTCTGATCCCTAGTATCCAGTAGTCGTAAGCCTTTTCAGCTTCTACGTTTAGAATCAACAATTGTGTGATTTTCTCATAATACCTCACAGGTGTTCTAGCGACTTGGATTCTTAAGCTGGTATCTATATCTACTAGGGTGTCTCCAGCGTCTGGCTGTGGAACTAAAGGATCGCACCCGAATATTTGTTCTTTTTCAAATCCTTCTACAGTCATGCGGATGTTTTCTAGGATAACCTGTAGTTTGGCTGATTTGATCAAAACAGATGTGCTTGGTCGTCTTCGATATTTAACCCTCTCAACTGTGACCTGATCTGTTGGAAGTCTGTTGTTGTTTGGAAGACTTGTATCCTAAGGTTTTGGTCAATATCAGTTATTGCCACTACGGTATTGGGCTGGGGCACAATTGGCTCGAAAATGTATTCCCTGGGCTCCCTAGGTCCCGTAATTGTCATACAAAAGCAGTAATGAAACAAACTATGATAAAGTAAAAACTAAGTGTACTTCTAACATATATAATTTCTTTTTGTATTTTCTGGCAATTTATAAGAAAGCAGCTATTTAAAATATTTAGAATTGACAACTAAATTAACAACGTAAAACAAACAAAATAGCCGAGTGTAGCTATTTGTCTGTGTAATTTCGTATATCTATTCTAAACAAGGAAATAACTAATCTATCTGCAAGATTCTCGATCCTACCTCAGAAGTGAGGAATGAATCATAGTTTCTCAGAAACTATCAATCCCCACAACTTCCCTGGCAATATCGAGAATGGAAATGACTGAAATAAAGCGATTAACTATTCTATTTGATAAGTTCTAATTATAACTTTGAAAGATGGAACCTGGATTTCGCAGAACAGTGACGAATCCGACGGTGTGTATGTTCTTGTCCCCTCAGTATGATCTCCACGTTCTTTGTGCTCACGTGAATCCAGAAAAGCGTGAAATGCTTGCATCAACAGGAATAAGTATTTGGATCAATGGACAGCCTTCAAAATGCAGACAGAATAGAATGCGGATAGGAGAGGGATAGCACAAGAGTACAGAGCTTGGCCTATGCAATTCCTAGCGGGGTCTACTGCGAATCATGCAACAAAGAGCGCCCAGAACCTGAGACTAGCCTGTATGAAGACCAAAACCTGCAACTTTAATGGCTACCTAGACCGTTCTACTCCAAAATAATAATGCTGTCTGCACAAGTTGGGTCTGTGGCTTACCAACAGTAACATAAAGCTAAAACAAACCTGCAATAAACTGTTCTACCAATCCTGAGCAAACTAAAACGACCATGGTACTGAAAACATGAAGATTGGATTGAAAATGGTGGCCCAAATGATGTTTGCACTTGCACAAGTTGGATATGTGGCTTACCAGCTGCAATACAAAACTAACCAAGGCACTCAATGGAAAACTAGAAACCTAAGCAAAGGAAAACTAAATCTACTGCAACAAGAAATTTAAAACAAACTTTGGAGCAAAATTCAGAACTAAAATCAGGGGCCATTTGCATGTGCACAAACCATGCATTTATAGGAATCCAAACATGCAAAGATCAAATCCAAACTGAACTCCTAAACATTAAACAAAAGAAAAACACTATTCCAGGGGACCAAAAACATTAATGCAAGCTTAAGTCGGCAAGAAAACCTGGTGAGTCGTTGATCTTTGCGTGCGTTCCGTCAAAAACACGTTCTGGAAAACGCGCACGGGACTGCCGCCCTGCTCAGGGCGGCGGTTACAGGACCGCCGCCCTGTAGGGAGGCGGGTCACGAGACCGCCGCCCAGGCAGGGCGGCGGTTTCGTCACTGAAGACCAAAAGGCCAAGAAAAGAGGAAAATAGGGAAAACAAAGCACACGGGGCTAAGCGGGGCATGCGGGATGTTAACGCATATCCGTAAGGCTTTTCTGGATCCCGAACACCTTGCGAAGAGACCTGTATCATCATTGGGGCACTTATTACACCGTTCCGCAGTATAGTACCTTACAATTTTGGGTACGTACATATTGCCCCCTCGGAGAAGCGTTTTAGCCATGAAGAGGCATAAAACGGTGGGTCCGAGCATGGCTGTCCCGAAATGGGAAGTGAGAAATTATACCTTACACGCCCGTGTGTTGAAATGACGCCGCCCTAAAATTCCCGCTACCTGCAAAATGAAAAGAGCACTCAAATGCAGATAGATACAATAATTTGAAAAATAAACGTTAAAATAATAGAGAAAGAGGACGTACCGTTTGTGCGAGGATAGAAACTTACCTCCGTCGGCGCTCCGAACCTGCGAAAAGTTATTTTTAAAACGAAACAGAACGATATATATATGAAAGTGGGCCCATTTTCCTATTCATTTGCGCGAGTCGATTTGATTGATTTTGAGCTCTGGGACCCACGGTGACGGTTTCTTACGCGAGTAGAGTCAAAACATCCGTAGTGAGATAGAGATCATGCCTCCACGAGCGGAACACCGACCTCAGCGATCACAGGTTGGTTTTCTTCCATTTTATGTTTTTCCCTCTTCAAATTTGAAATGGCAAATTCTTTGCAATGGGGGGATTATTTTTGAAATTGTTAGGTTCAAAAGGTCCATCTAGGGGGGGGGCGCCTACTGGGTAGGCTTTGTTTTTAGTTAAAATGGTTATTTTTTCGCTTTTTTGGGACTTTTTAGGTTTAAAAACCCGCGCGGGTTTTCGGACTGCGACCGCCGCCCCAGACAGGGCGGCGGTTACACGACCGCCGCCTTGTACAGGGCGGCGGTCACGAGACTGCCTCCCTTAAGGCGGCGGTTACAAAACCGCCCCCCTGCTCAGGGCGGCGGTTTTGCACAGAATGCACAAGAACCTTACTTAAAAGCTTTTACTTGTATTTTTAGCATTTGTACGTGTTTTTAAGCTTCTCTTGATGTTGTTTAGATACTAACTTACTCTTCCTTGTGTGTTTTTGGGTGTATGCAGGCAAAAGAGGAGTACATTAGATGGAGCCGGGAGAGAGAGTGTGACTGGCTGCCCGGGGTTTTGGATGCCCTCTCAGCAGATGAGGAGGACACATTGCAGAGGGCCGGTATATTACGTTTGTCGCGTGTGCCCCACGTTGCTCCATCCAGTCAGATTCTTTGTGACCTATTTTCATATTGGGACGCGGATCGGAACACCTTCCGACTGCCAGGGGTCCGTGGTGAGTGGACCATTACTTTGGAGGATGTTTATCGCATCCTGGGGGTCCCGATCATCGGGAGGAGACTCACACTGGAGACAGCTGGGTCCAGAGCACAGATTGCACAGTGGGCAGGTTATATGGGGGACGCAGCTATTTCCACGGGGCCAAAGAAGGGAGTGAGAGTTAGATCCATTCCTTCTTTGCCCATCCCCGTATTTCGTCAGGCCATCATGGGGATCCTTGCCTCGAGACTGATCGGGGACAAGGGAGGGGATACATTGTTATACTGCTGGGGCCCCATCATTGCACAGATAGAGGGACATGGCCGGAAATACGCCTGGGGCGCAGACATTTTGGGGACCACCTACCATGACTTATACAGGGTGGTCCGATTGCAGGGACAGTCTTTGAGCCACCCCACTCTAGTCATGAGTTGGGTGTATGAGCGTTTCATTCCGTATGGCAGAGGCGTGGCGGTGGCAGATCCCGGGGCGGTGAGGGCAGCCCGATGGTCAGGTATGTCAGTGCTCAGAGCACCTCACCAGCCAGTAGCCACCCTTACCACGGCAGACATGGAGGCTACACCGTACCAGCTTATGGCCGGTATATGGGGAGAGGAGACTACGACATTGATCTCCTGCTCCATCACAGGGCAGGTTATTGATCGTGTGGGCCGGGTAGAGGTACATCCCTTCAGCAGGGTTCCTCAGCAGTTTGGCCTCCCCTACGCGGCTATGCTTCCTCCAGTAGCACCCGTTTATAGATCAGTCCGAGAGGCTAGAGGGGGGCCTAGAGGCCGTGGTTGGACAGTGATTACCCCTGGCATTCCTATTGCAGCCAGAGGGATAGTTCGGGCCAGAGGGAGAGCTGGTGCGCCTCGGGCACCATTACTTCAGATTGCTGCAGGTCCTGCTCATAGCAGTGACGACCCTATAGATATTGACTCCGATTCTGAGGAGCACACAGAGGGAGGGTCAGAGGAGCAGACGGACGAGAGCGATCCTGAGTGGCATGATACTCAGGATATTTTGCGGGCAGAGAGAGAGGAGGAGAGTGCAGAGAGAGAGACCGTGGCCTCTGAGGAGCCACTCTCCCGAGGTCATGGTGGAGACGATGAGTCCGTTGCGGGGCGCCATGTTGCCCCAACTACAGGAGTAGCTCCTCAGTCGGCAGCGGCATCAGCAGCAGGTGCTGGCCCTGGCGACCCATCTTGGAGGCCTGGCGATCCGAGTAAGTTATCTTCTCCTCCTTTCAATGCTTGTTTTGTTTTAGGATTTGTTTTCGAATGTTAACTCTCCTTATATTTGCATTGTGTATACTTTAATCTTTTGCCTAGTTTCTAATTTGTTTTTCTTTCTTTGCTTTGCAGAGACTGTTGATGAGTGGCGGGATCTAATCCGTAGGGTTTGCGTCGATTCTTTGATGATCCCTATGGATAAGACCCGTACGGAGTTATCCGTGGATGCCGGAGAGCCCTCAGCAGCCGGCAGGCACACTGACGTCTTCGCTCCCGTTTGGCATGTGGCCAAGATGGTGTCAACTCTCCGTACAGAGTTGGCAGGCTATAGGACAGCCGAGCGTCTTATGAGGAGCCGCTCTCATGGCGAGACCACGACTGCCCCTAGGGACCCCGAGCCCTCCGTCCATTCAGAGCGCCAGCGTAGCCGGAGTCCTAGGCGAGGGCGCGCACCTTCAGCGGGATCGCGCAGGGGTTGAGAGGCCACTTGGCTTTCTGTATCTGTAGTTACATTCTTTTGTGTATTACGGGCTCTTTGAGCGTTTTGACCATGCCTAGCGCATGATGGCATTGTATATAAACTTGATTTATTTATATATATGCGTCGGTTTTGGATCAAAACTTGTCATTTGTATTCTACTTTCTTTATTTCCAACTGTTTTGTGTATACTACGATGTATGTTTTATATGCTTTCTAGAATGTATGCAATGGAAAACAGATGGTGCAAATGTTTGTTTTCTTTTTGTGTTTCATGATGCTGATACATGATATTGTAGATATATTGTGATCTTAAATCTTAGCTTCTGTGAGCAATTTTGGATATCTCATGATTTGTTTTGGCAAAGTGATGAAAATAACCAGTATGATGAACAGATTAACTTGCCCCACTCCTAACTCCACGCAACTAGTAAGATGCGAGGGCTCATCACCAAGAGCCAAGAAGGGCGCAAATTATGAAATATGGTGAAATGATAGTGATAAAAGACAGGCGAAGCTTTGGTGGAACCAAGTTAAGAACTACAAGCTTACTCTACCTGAATGACTTCATAGTTTTGGGTGTGACTTGCTTTGCGGTTTATCCAGACTTAGACCTGTAGATGGCCACATAGTAGACAAAATCTGGGATTTTAGGATTTTTAACTCTCTTGGAATTTTGAACATCTGATTCATTCATTTATTGACTCAAAGTTTGAATTGATTGTTTTATGACTTTTTAACATTCACTTTGTTTAAAGGACCCCCTACACTTTGCCCCATGCTACCTGTAAGAAGCATGGGTTTATCACCGTGGGCAAGGCATAGGCGAGTAAGGGCATTTCCATCCTTTCCCAACCCTACGTCACTAGTAAGAGACGCAAGCTCATCACCGAAGGTTGGTGGGGCAAGGAAATGTGTAAAATAAAATTTTCTGTTTCAATCACTTCTTGACTTGTCTATCTGAGTAAACTGTCAGTATATGCTTATTTCCAAAGAGATGCGTATATGGGATAGATGTGACACCATGAAGCTTCTAGAATAGACCATAGGCAAGACACCTATCCTAAGAAGAAATCAAAGCGAGAACAAACTTGCAGATCTTGGTATGGTTACCATTAGGACTTCGTCATGTCTGAATTTGTTTGATAAAAGATTCTGAAGCGATTTGATAATGTTAAAGATGGAGAGATATGATTAAAGAACTTTATGCCAGAAACATCACGAGTTTGAAATAAATTGCTTTTGAGAATAGATTCCTTGATCACAATTTGTGTAAGAACAAGTGGACAAAATGATCCTAATTTGTATGAAAATGCAATGTAGATAGTTATATAGGCAGCGTTAGCTGCTTACGCGTAGAAACGTTTGAGGTGGAGAGAATTGACTGTTTCGCCAAACTCCTCACCTTCTAGCGTACATAAGAGGTATGCACCATTTCCGTAGTCTTTTGTGACTCGGTATGGGCCCAACCATTTGGGCCGGAATTTCCTTCCTTCGCCAGTCTTCTTGTCGATCCGGCTGTCTAACCTTAGAACTAGGTCACCTTCGTATATGTCACGTTCATAGACCTTCTTGTTGTACTGCCGGCACATCCGGTCGAGGGTGGGCATAGACTCTATGTCGTTGTTACACCGAAGAGCTGGGTTTAGGGTAACCCCGTATTCCTAGCACTTCATCACATAGGCTTTCTAATTGAGAAATGTCATGGCCCGCTGGTACGTAGCACCTTCTCTGTAAGCGTCAAGGAGTTATAAACGTGGTTTTCATCCATGGATGGTAATGGGAAGTTCAAAACCTCGTCATCTAACGTCTATGGATGGTAATGGGAAGTCGTCCAGGGCAAGCTTTGTTGATATCTCGAAAATCTATGCAGATGCGTATCTTTCCATTCTTCTTGAGAACGGGAACGATGTTGGATACCCATTGGGAGTAGTCAACTGGCTTGATGAATCCTACTTGAAGGAGTTTCATCACCTCCTCTTTTACCATGAGAGCTACTTTGGGTTTCATGGGTCTTGATTTCTGTTTAATAGGCTTTGCATCTGATCTAGTGACAAGGTTGTGCACCGCAATGTGGGGTGCGACTCCGGTCATCTCTTTGTAATTAAATGCAAATGCCTTCTGATGTTCTCTGAGAACCTGAGTATGTATCTCTACTTCCTCTGGGGTTAATGAAGAACCTAGCTTTAAAACTCTTGGTTCATCTTCCGTTCCGATGTTGACATCGATTGTTTCTTCAATTAAAGAGGCATTACCCTCTTCGAACTCTGGTGGTGCCGGAGGTAGATCTATATCATCCCCGTTTTCCACCACGTATATATTAGGTTCTTTTTGCGAGGGAAGATTCGTTACGGGATTTCCGAAGTAGGAAGATGAATGCGGGATCAGGGATAAATCCAGCGTGTGATAGGAGAGATGTAATGCTGCAAGGGCATTTAAGTAATCCAAAGTAGCCGCATCATTTCCAACATGGTCTAGGATGGTAGATTCACTTCCGTTTGAAAGAGGATCCATCATCGTTTTTATTAATGGTTCGTTACGAATGGATACCGTGAAATGAGTATCTTCTAGCTCATTGCTTGGAGTGAAGCGTGATGCCGAAGTTGCTATCGAATCGGCGAGAAGATTCTTCTCTCGTGGAATTGCTTCAATGGATATGAAGTTGAACGCTTTGCTTAAATCTAATACAGCGTTTTTGTAAAGTTGCAAGTGTTCGGATTTAGTTTCGTATACCTCTGAAACTTGGTTTGCAACTAATTGCGAGTCTCCTAAAACTCTGATATTATCAATACCAATTCTTTTGGCTAAGGTAAGGCCAAGGAGGAGGGCTTCGTATTCAGCGCCGTTGTTTGTACATTCAAAGTTTAATTTAAAAGAGAATGGGAGGACCTTCTCTTCGGGCGAGGTAAGAATTATACCTGCCCCCGCTCCATAACGGCATTTAGCTCCATCGAAATGGAGAGTCCAATACTTAGCTGGGAGTATGGATGTAGGTGTATCTGCTGTGTTTGCACACTCTACCTCTACCATACAGAGATCTTCTGCTGGCAAGGAACCAACACCTAAGGAAAATCCTATGCCTACTGAATCGAATGGTAAGAATATTGGTGAATCTTGTTCTATTAATTCAACGATCTTCGCAGTAGTCTCTAATGATACTGTCTCTTTAGTTTTACCTTTTGGAATTGTTTGGACTATGTTGGTAGTTTCAAGATCCGTCGTAGGTATCAACTTTTCCTCTGGCTTTGAGTCGGAGGGTTTGTTAAGTTGGTTTGTTGGCAGTTCGAATTCTGAGTGTACACCTGGTCTCTTCTTTAAATCAGCTAGGTGTACGTCAAATGGCTTTGGATCGCCTTTGGCTACAAATACCCTTCCTAGATGCAGGA
Organism: Taxus chinensis; assembly: GCA_019776745.2. Lineage (NCBI taxonomy): Eukaryota > Viridiplantae > Streptophyta > Pinopsida > Cupressales > Taxaceae > Taxus > Taxus chinensis. Next base: position 166,687,969 of record CM034157.1, read on the forward strand.
ATCTTACTTCTTGAAATAGCGTGGAAGGGATTGCTTTCATGCGGTGAATCCATGGTCGGCCGAGGATCATATTATAATTGGTTTCCCGATCTATAATATAAAACTCAGTTAGGATTGTTTTAGGTCCTAAGGTGACCGGTAATATTATAGTTCCTATCGATGTGGCTTTAAGGCTATCGTAGCCTCTCAAGGTATTTCGTGTAGTAGAACAGTTTGTTTCTCCATATCCCAGTTTTTGGAGAAAAGAGAAAGGGACTATGTTAACTGCAGCCCCGTCATCAACCATTGCCCGTTTTACATAGTTATTATAAACTTGTACTTGCAAGTGTAGGGCTGGATCGCCTCGGCGTGCGATCTCAGCATCTGTAGGCATTTTACTTATTTCGAATATGAATTCGACATCCCTCTCTGCTTGTCCCGGAGGATAAACATCAAAATCTATATGATTTACTTGTGCTTCTGGTGGTGGAGTGATGCTAATTAAATGACCCAAACCTAACGCCTCTAAAAGAGCAGCCCTATGAGCAGGGGAATTCTTTAGTAAATCAAGGAATGAAATATGCGAGAAGGTTTTTGTTAGATCATTAATTAGATCGTAAGCACCCATAGGTTTTGCTATGGTTTGTTGGACATTATCTGCTTCCGGCAGATGGCTAGGACTTGATTGAGAGAAATATTCTCGTGTCCTTGTAATTGCTTCAACGGGTAAATCGGAATCTAACTCTACTAATCCAACTACCTTAGGTCGTGGTTGACTTCCTAGTTGTGGCGCGACCAACGGATTTAGCGAGGTTGAGGCCTCGTGATCGTTATTTCCTGTTATTACACCTTTGTTTGTTCCAGTTGGTTTTAACCTATCGCTATCATGATTTGGGAGTGGATCATTAAAGATCTTGAGAGGGGCATTCTGAGGGGAAACTGCCCCTGCGAAGGTATTTGCCGTTGGCGACGTAGGATCTGCTAAGAACATATCCATAAAAAATTGTTTTTGTTCATTTGGCAAGCGTTGCATGAATTTGTTGTAATCACGACACGTTCTAGTGTCATGACCCTTGAATTTTATGGAAACCACAATAAGAATTGGGATTATAATTCCCGTTTTGTTGGTTTGGTGTGTATTGTGGCCTAAAATTCCGGTCAAACTGTTGCCTATTAGGACCAAAGTTTTGGAATTGTTGTTTTTGGTTTTGACTTTGGTTTTGGTAACCAAATGAGTTTTGGCTTGGTCCTTGCATGGGATTTCGCCGTTGTTGTTGTGGATTATTAAAATCCACCGTATTGATCGTCGGGGTAAAATTGTTGTTTCTTTGGTTGTTTGTTTGCGACGGAGTATTAATGACATTTACCCTCTTGGGCTGGTCAGTTACCCCATCCGTTGTTACCCCACGATTTTTGTTGAGGATTTTGGGTCCTTGATTGACGTTTGTGGTGGTTGTAATATTTTGAGTAGAGGTGATTAACCTCCCGTTTGTTCCATACGTCTTACGGCCACTATCTATCGCTGCTTGATCAATTCGCAGAGCACTCTCAAGTACTTCGTCATAAGTCCTTAGTGGGAACTTCTGGACTTCTTCCTTCACCTCTCTGCTAAGAGAATGAAGGAATAAATCGCATAGTTCCATCTGATCCATGTTTGGAGCGCTTGCCGAGGAATAAAGGACTGTGCGCCACCTTTGGATGAAATGGGCGACAGATTCGTTATGTTCTTGCTTGATGTGCAAGAACTCCCTGATTCCTGTCCTTAGTAGTTTGTTCATGTCGAAGGCTTTGATGAACTCAGACACAAGTTGTTTGAACGAGTGTATGGAAGCTTCAGGTATCCTATAATACCAATCAAGAGCAATGCCCTCCAATGTCTTAGGGAATATTTTAGCAACAACCCCATCCCATGGGAGTAATTCACGAATGGCTGTAGCATAAGCTTTGATATGCGCATTCGGATCTCCTTCTCCTTTGTATTTAGGCAAATCGGGAAGAGGCCTTGGAAGCATAACGCTTCGTATGGCGAAATCTAAGGGCTCTTTTAAATATTCTGAATAAGTCCCTATTGCATACGTCTCAACCATTGATGGTGCCTGTTGAGGAGGTGGTGGCGGAACGGGTTGTTGATATGGCGTAACGTACGCGTTAGCAGGGGCATAAGGCAATCCTTGTATTTGAGTAAACATGCCGGGGGATGAGTACAAATCCCCTTGTGGTGATTTGGAGTACATGTTTAAGTATGAAGGGGTACTATCCAGGAATGGATTGCTTTGTACTGGACCTAGAGGAACAGTACTGGCGATAGTGGGTCTAGTTGGTACTTGTTGTGAATATTGAGGAGTCATACCCAGTGTACCTACTCCTGTGAGGAGATCTACTTGGCTAGGATGGTGCGGAGGATTGGAATTCCCTGTTTGTATGATTCTTGAATTTTGACTTGCTTGGGCAAGTTCTAATCCTCTAACCTTTTCCATTAAATTTGAAATGACTTCGTTTGGTGAAGCCATGATATCGTGCCTTGGTGGCGTTTGTTGTATATCCCGGTGTTGTATAGGCATGTGATAGCCTGTCATGAATTGATTGCTATCTTGCCAAGTTTCTCTAAGAATATTTCCTGTAGAGGTATTTTCTTGAAAATGGGTCTCAGGTTGTACTTGTAAACCTCCTATAGGTGGGTACATACCCGGGAGCGTTGTTCACTCCTAGGATAAGGTATTGATTGTCCATCATCCAAGACCAGGTATGGATCTGATTGTCTACTAATATGTGGTCTAAGTAACACCTGAGGAGATGAAGCAGATTCTCCAGTCAATGTCATATTGTTTGAGCCTGAAGGCTCTGTTTGTGTTTGAGCAATTTGCTCCAACCCTTCTGTTTGAAAGGACGAGTTATATCTAGTCCTTGGTGTTTGTGTTGACAATTGGTTAGTTGAATAGTTGTCGCCCCACATTGAGAGTGAGGGTGATGATTGCCTATTCTGTTGGGCGTAGTATGCCTCAAGACCCAAGAGGGGTCTGCCGTATGCATCGAATCCCGACATATTCGGGGGGTATATGAATACCCGCAGAATAATGGGAAGGAGCGAAGGTGATTTGGAGAAGATAAAACTTCTCAAAGAGAAGGTGAAAGAATTGCTTGTTTCACGTCGGGTTCACCAATTTTGTACGTCGGAAAAGTGACAGGCGAGCGTGAGAATCGACAAGTAACTCTTCTGCGTACCCGACCTCCCGAGGTCGTGCCGAGACAGCCGGTGGGGGGGTAGAATATGCTGACAAGCTAATTAGGCAATCTAATGTCTTCGACACGCACTAATGGTATTTGCGAATCTAAGGCAAAGAAGGCCCTTCTTACTTGGACTGGTGTGATAGATCGATCAGCGAGGATGACTGCTCGAAGGCTCCAATCAATATCGAGCTCTGGCGTGATTCGATCTATGGGCTGCGGAATACGTGGGAAGTGACCTGGGATTGTTTCGTATATATCTCCTGATAAGGTCATATGGCAGACAATGAAAATAGTCGACTCTATGGACGATTTTCTGGCCTAGTCCAGAATTCCCTAGCTTCGTTAGCCGCTATATCTAGTAAGGACAGTTGTTCGACGATGATAGGTGGAAGTGGGGTAGACTGAAATACTAATGTGCGTAGGCCAGTGTCTATATCTAATTGATTTGTGGATTCGTTGGGCTGTGGGATCTGGGGATCACAACCATAGACTCTTGGTTGTTGCGGTCCCGTTATGGTCATACGGGAGATCAAGTTCTGATCCCTAGTATCCAGTAGTCATAAGCCTTTTCAGCTTCTACGTTTAGAATCAGCAATTGTGCGATTTTCTCAGAATACCTCACAGGTGTTCTAGCGACTTGGATTCTTAAGCTGGTATCTATATCTACTAGGGTGTCTCCAGCGTCTGGCTGTGGAACTAAAGGATCGCACCCGAATATTTGTTCTTTTTCAAATCCTTCTACAGTCATGTGGATGTTTTCTAGGATAACCTGTAGTTTGGCTGATTTGACCAAAACAGATGTGCTTGGTCGTCTTCGATATTTAACCCTCTCAACTGTGCCCTGATCTGTTGGAAGTCTGTTGTTGTTTGGAAGACTTGTATCCTAAGGTTTTGGTCAATATCAGTTATTGCCACTACGGTATTGGGCTGGGGCACAATTGGCTCGAAAATGTATTCCCTGGGCTCCCTGGGTCCCGTAATTGTCATACAAAAGCGGAAATGAGACAAACTGTAATGAAGTAAAAACTAAGTGTACTTCTAACATATATAATTTCTTTTTGTATTTTCTGGCAATTTATAAGAAAGCAGCTATTTAAAATATTTAGAATTGACAACTAAACTAACAACGTAAAACAAACAAAATAGCCGAGTGTAGCTATTTGTCTGTGCAATTTCGTATATCTATTCTAAACAATGAAATAACTAATCTATCTGCAAGATTCTCGATCCTACCTCAGAAGTGAGGAATGAATCATAGTTTCTCAGAAACTATCAATCCCCACAACCTCCCTGGCAATATCGAGAATGGAAATAACTGAAATAAAACGATTAACTACTTTATTTGATAAGTTCTAACTATAACTTTGAAAGATGGAACCTGGATTTCGCAGAACAGTGGCGAATCCGATGGTGTGTATGTTCTTGTCCCCTCAGTATGATCTCCACGTTCTTTGTGCTCACGTGAATCCAGAAAAGCGTGAAATGCTTGCATCAACAGGAATAAATATTTGGATCAATGGACAGCCTTCCAAATGCAGACAGAATAGAATGCGGATAGGAGAGGGATAGCACAAGAGTACAGAGCTTGGCCTATGCAATTCCTAGCGGGGTCTACTGCGAATCATGCAACAAAGAGCGTCCAGAACCTGAGACTAGCCTGTATGAAGAGCAAAACCTGCAACTTTAATGGCTACCTAGACCGTTCTACTCCAAAACAATAATGCTGTCTGCACAAGTTGGGTCTGTGGCTTACCAACAGTAACATAAAGCTAAAACAAACCTGCAATAAACTGTTCTACCAATCCTAAGCAAACTAAAACGACCATGGTACTGAAAACATGAAGATTGGATTGAAAATGGTGGCCCAAATGATGTTTGCACTTGCACAAGTTGGATATGTGGCTTACCAGCTGCAATACAAAACTAACCAAGGCACTCAATGGAAAACTAGAAACCTAAGCAAAGGAAAACTAAATCTACTGCAACAAGAAATTTAAAACAAACTTTGGAGCAAAATTCAGAACTAAAATCAGGGGCCATTTGCATGTGCACAAACCATGCATTTATAGGAATCCAAACATGCAAAGATCAAATCCAAACTGAACTCCTAAACATTAAACAAAAGAAAAACACTATTCCAGGGGACCAAAAACATTAATGCAAGCTTAAGTCGGCAAGAAAAGCTGGTGAGTCGTTGATCTTTGCGTGCGTTCCGTCAAAAGCACGTTCTGGAAAACGCGCACGGGACCGCCGCCCTGCTCAGGGCGGCGGTTACAGGACCGCCGCCCTGTTCAGGGAGGCGGTCACGAGACCGCCGCCCAGGCAGGGCGGCGGTTTCGTCACTGAAGACCAAAAGGCCAAGAAAAGAGGAAAAATAGGGAAAACAAAGCACGCAGGGGCTAAGCGGGATGTTAACGCATATCCGTAAGGCTTTTCTGGATCCCGAACACCTTGCGAAGAGACCTGTATCATCATTGGGGCACTTATTACACCGTTCCGCAGTACAGTACCTTACAATTTTGGGTACGTACAGACACCTAGTGAGAGTTAGTGTCTTTCAAGCCATCCTAACCGTATGAAATTACTATCATGCTAGAGGATAGCCAGCTGGAGGGATCTTTGTCTAATTCCCATCCAAGTTACTAGGGAATGCATTGAGTATATGAGGTCACCATAACGATATCACAACTTTGTACTACTTTGAACTTATTCAGAACTTTGCAAGAGGATGTACCCTTTCTTCCCCTAGCTGATTCACTTCCACATGCTACAAGTTGCTCTCAGTGTATTGTAGCTTAGCATGGAGTCAGACCTCGGGTGACTAACCTTGGTTTGGATGGCCTTTTTCATACTGTCTATTTTTCTTATTGACCAGACTGGTTCTACATATCCCTACTTGAGGTCTCCATCTCTGATTAGATTTCATGGACTATGTTGATGGTGAACATAAGCAACAACTTGTTGGGGCTCAATGTATAAGGTCTGAAAACAATTGTATTAGGATCTTCACCTTAGGCAAATGCTTGTACTACCATGATAGAAGACTGGTAACTCGGCAACTAGATAGATTATTGCTAGATATGAAGGCAATGGGACCATATCAGCCCTATATGGCCATCCCATAGGTGTTTTACAAGCTTGATGCCCTATAGGAGCTATCTAGGATGGGCAAAGGTTCCATATAGAGATGGAAATGTTTGTTCTAATACGGGAGATACCTAAGACAGGTGCATCGTCAAGAGTGCCTCTTGATGATATCCTTCAACAGATGCATATAGTATGGCAGGCTCCTCCCACCTAAAAAATTGGTCCTTATGGTCAGCATGGTTGGTCTAGAGCTTAGCATAGTCATGCTCAGATCATTTTATCTTTGGGATCTGACACTTCTATTAGGAAGTTTTATAGAGTGGATAGATGCAAGTGATAGTTTGGATACCATTCTAGGTTGTTCCATGCCATAGATACTATTGTATGATTGCGTAGAGCTCTGAGAGGTTTTTGATCATGGGTCCTTAGTTTGAGATGGATAGAGGCAATGTGACCAACTATGTACAAATTATGCCAGTATCATGGGTACCATTGAAATAGGTTAGGGTTCTTTGGATGTACAGTCAAGTATGATACTCCATAGTATTTGATCAACATGTTGCCTTCAAGTGCTGCAATTGACCACCTCTCATGGGAATCCTGGGAAAACACAGTTAGACCATCCTGGTAAAGGGGCCACCATGAACTCAGTGATGATGAGGATGAGAATGCAAGATCCATTGATGACCCTTTTAATTAGCACCAACATGTCATGATAGGGGTGGGGGACAGGGTAAAAAAACCCTATTCAGCCACAAGGAGTAGAGGACGTTGGCTTAATTCTTTCTGATAGGTCGACAACTACTGGATCCACATATCCGCAGCTACCATCCAAGTTCGTATATGAGTTGAAATTCAATCGCTGTCACAAGATGCGAACATATTCATCCAGTGATTTGGCAAGAGGATAGTTATCCTTCCTTGATGCTCTAGAGAAACACATTCATAGGAAGTAAGCTCCACACATAGGGTCCTAATGTCTCTAGTCTACTTTCATGATGCTGGCAGGAGGTTTGCATGGTCAGAGATGGACATCTAGATAGGATGCAATTTAATAACACTCAAAACATGTCTCATAGTTGTGTAGCTCCTCAGATGCATGATCATGGAGAGATCAGGCTAGTGCATTAACTTAGCATGTAGCCTCTATCTGCATGAGTTTGAGTACTAAGTTCAGAGCTTAGGTATAGCTTGTGACCTAAAAGAGAGATCTAGGCTCTATAGGCTTTCAAGCTCTGAATAGGGACCATGGCGGAGATAGAGCCACTATTGTCTTTACCATATTCAACAGATGAATTCTTAGAGTCTCACAAATTATGAGCTTATTATACTTCAGCCCATAGGCATACTTTTATATGCAATTACCTTTGAATCCGAGAGTCAAGCTCTTCCACAGCCCAAGAGGTAGACTATGATTGTGGCTATTTATGATTGACTATCTACCATGGTGACATAGGCTTGGGTTGATGTGGCAACAAGAGTTATAGGAGATGAGTGTTTGTTTTACAATAAGCATCTATAACAGGTGGGATGACCAAGATATCTCTTTAGATCAGTTATGACATACTAGTGGTTCCCAGGCAATATGATGATCTACATAATCACCTTGCATACTATGAGGAACCTTCATGAGGGACTTAAGAATGATACCATTTTATCATCTAGACAATGAGTGATGGTGTCAGGGATAGCAGGTCCTAGTCAAGGACTTCAACATCGTAATCACAACAAGGTGAAGTGGTAACAACCCACAATACAAAAAAGTGTGGGGGGCTCAACACTAGGCCAAATTGTTAGCATTAGCATTCAACATCCTATCTCATGGTGCATAACATTAAAGGAATTAGGCATTTCAACTAGGATCCCAAGGTGAGATTCTGCAGACTGACTTCATCCTCTTATTTATTGTAGTACTGACAATTATCTTATTTGTTTGACACCTAGCTTATAAATGCTCTCTTATGCAATGATGTCAATTTGAGACGATGACTGTATGATGTAATTCTCATACCCAAAAACTAGGATTCATACTGAAAAATGTAATGTTAATAAATTCAAAGAGTAGTAGGATAAGAAGGGAATACCTGTTTATGATGTCGGCTGAAGGTTGTGTGTGCATTCATAATTTTTTCAGCACCATTTGCTGATTGTGGAGCAAGCTCCATCTTTTGGTTAGGTCCAAAGAGAACATACCTGTTCAAGGCAATGTAAAACAATAACATTTAGATAGTTCTTTTCCATCAGACAAAACCAATGAAGTGGAATAGCATCTACATCAGGAAGCTATACCTCATAGGAAGCATGTGATTTGCTTCCTGAATTAGGATGATAATCCAATTTTCTTATCTCCATATAGCTTGAAATTCTTTCCCTCAATGGGAATAGTACATGAAATAAATATCCTATTATGGACACTTGAAATGCCCACTTTATTGAAAAAAGCATATCTCATTTTGCAGGGCAATCAACAATCACAGACAACCAATTGTTCAAAGGTTCTTTATCGTCAAAGATGCAAGGTACACAGGTGATTGGATAGTACTTGGGTTGTAGGTCCATAGAAACAGGCTCTGGGTAAGGCTACTGTCACTTTGATATACAAGTGATTCATGGACTATCTAGGGGAATGGATATTAAATAACTAGTACTGAGATAAACTAAGAGGCATAATAACGGATGAAGGGTGTGTGACCAATGCCGATTAGACATCAAAGATGTGAAATCAGTTGGTTAACCAAGGTTGATAGGGTAAATTAGTAGAAATCTTCCTAGACGATGGTCTTTCAAATATACCTCATGGGATCTGCACAAAGGTCTGCTACTAATGGTGAGGGTGTCAAGGTCATGAAATGGCCTTTGTGTTCAATGAAATGTCTGTAACAAGCCATTTGGATTTCTGGGTAGAGTGATCTTCTCTTCCTTTAAACCCCAAAGGCTACTTAACATGCTCTAATCTTATGGACTCATGTGAATTCTAAGAAACTGAGCAAGGTTTTGTTCTTTGCATACATTAATTTGAAATCAATACATGGGCTATGTCATAGGGAACACTCTGAAGTTAGGACTTCTATTCTTTGAAAGCTAGACAATAATGAATCATAAGATGGATCTAAGGCATTCATTGGCATGCTTGTTTAAGAGAAAGACTGTAATTTTTTCTTGGGACTATATAGATTTTAATCAAGTGTAGAAGGAAATGAGAAGCTAATGTAGTTAGAACGAGGCTAGTGAGACAAGGGTGTTTAAGTGGTTTATAATGTAACATCCTCATTTTATACCTTAGAACAAGTGAATTTTTTTTTTTTTTTGATAATTGCATCCTGGTTCTAAATACATAATTTAGAACTCACAAATCAAATAACCATTCTTATAACAGACAACCATATGCAGCTGTAATGACTCAGAGTACCTCCGATCTATTCATTCCATGACTCGGTAATCTACCGATCTATTCATGAGTAATGAGAGTTGGCGTTTTTATTTAACACTTCACTCTTGCGGTTCTCTTCCCTATTCTGGGATTCAGAATGCTCTGTCCAAGGAACCTAACTGAATAATTATTACCATTATTCATCGGCATCTCATCCCTTAGACTAGGTGAATTAGGACAACGCAATCAGCAGCTTGCGATACTTTGGCCAAAGATTTGAAACATACTGTTTATGTCTCGTATTCCTTGACGGCATACTCATCAATCTGGAATATGTCCTTCACCCCACTCCGATGTTATATAGAATGTCTTATACGCTGACTTCTGTCAGTCCTCCCCTATCCCAAGTCTTATTCACTTAGGAAACGAGATTAATAACATGATCAACGTTATAAGGATGCCCTCGAGGACTAGGGGATAAGCCTGACATACTGGGTCAACCCAAGTTAAACCTGTGTGTCAAGGTACCCCGAGTCTCCAAGGGCAGCCTCATAACATGACCATGTTCCTAACCAGATCCCAGAGTAAAAACTTTGTTCGAGTTCAAGGTGTAAATCTTAGTGATCAATGCAAAGGGTACTCGCCATAAGTCACTTGCATTGTTGTATCCTCGAGAAGATCCTAATCTTCTTCGGAGGTACAACCCTGAAGTTGACATGTGCCAACAACCTACAAAACCACCTCAGAAAAGATCTACTTAACTTAATAGGTGTTACTTACATTGAGTTGTAATTATACATTTAAGACTGTTCCCTTTCTGGGTAGTCTTTTCCCAATTCCTGCGATTTCCTTTGTCTTTGAGTTGACCTTATTTATATAAGAACCATTTCACATGAGTGGAGGTATTAATAAGCTAATTGAGATCTCGTCATGGAGTTCATTAGACTATATATTAATCTTAATCAACGGAATTTGGACAGTAGCCCTATAAACTATCTCATAAGAATGCTAACTAATACCCCTATTAGGTTTTATATCATTTCTCAAAACTGAAATATATATCTTACTCATTAGTTTTTAAGGTATAAGTTATTTAAGAATCCAATTAAATTGTTTTCTTGACTCATAATCATGGACTAGGAAATACTAGATTTACCCTTCCTACTTGATCAACGTACCTGATAAAGGTTGTAGTTTAACCTTAACTTCCCGTAGAATAGTGGACTAATTATTATAAATTTAGCCATATTGCTTTCGATAGAACATAATTAGAACTACTAATCACTCATAACAAGTATTCAGTCACATAATCATTACAAGGCCTACATTAGACAATCACAAATATCTCCAAGGTATACAATAATAAAAATGCCCCCACCGGTATATAAACAATCGAATCAAAGAGGATCAAGCCATCACAATACAGAATGCAACCACATAAGTAACAAATCCCCTCATTTCCATTTATTTCTAGAGCCAAACAATTATACATTCTATGCATTCAGTATATTTGATTACAATACTCAACAACAAAAGAACAACTTTCCTCATATAGTACATTTTAGAGAAATCAAGTCTGGAATTCATACATAAAACCAAATTTAACCAATCTGAGTATCATATCAGATCTGCGTGCCTTTCACCACTTACGGACAACCATCTGTAAAAAATTGCCAACACGGGTCAGTTCAGTGAACTGAGCATGATAAGTACTAATTCTTAAAACAATTGCAATCCATCAATTGTTTTCATTAAACACCCTGTTTAAATGAGATCAATTCATCAAACAAGCAACATATTTCCAACTATGTTTTTTTTGTAAAACAACATGACTATAATGCATAACTCATATTATAGTCATCAATATTCTCAGATTACTTTCACATATTTCATCAAAACGTTAGTGACCAAAAAGACAAAGGCATCTTACCAACTATCCATTGAATCCAAGATCAGCAATATTGAACAGATCGTTACTTTCATCAGAAAATGGAATATCATAGCAAATCGTGATTCCATCAATATGTTACAAAAACAATTCCAACTATTAGACAGATACCGACATGTATTGTCATAAAAGAAGAGAAAGAAACAAATCATTCACACTTCCTTTCACACAAGCTCATTACTGTACCGTCTCCTCATATGGAAAGCATTCATCCTGCATGCATACAAATAAGTCCGACAAGCCACAAGAAGAATCATTGTTTTAATAAAAATCAAACACAGCAAAAACTCCTGTACAGTAGCTAACACACCAATAGTGATGACTATCAACCAAACAGACTCCACAAGACCTTCCACAAGACCCTCCACAAGAAGCGTTAAACAACATGGAATTCACCACATTTCCTGTCGAGGTGCAGTCGACGGCTTTTAGTTCAGTCTAGCTCAAGGCAGGGTAGTTATGCAACAGAAGACGAACACGCCAACAATCCCATATATCAACCTATAGCCCATGCTAGTCCCTTTTATACACAGTAAGGCTTTTCAACCCAAGTTCGAAATCAAAGAACCTCTAGTATATCGCGATCAACAACAGACTTCATCGCATTAAGCAATTTTTTGTTTCCATAAGACTATGTGGAGATTATCATAAAAATTCCCTAATATACACAGCCTCATCCAACTGGGATAATCGGAAAGGAAACATATCATTCTATATTTACATCTGTACATAATTGGAATTTCAAGTATAGCATTCACGATTCATTTATACAGAGCCACGTTACTTGATATCAATCAAAACTCAGGGAATCCCAATAGTGTCAAAACAACAACATACCAAGTCAAGTTTAATTGAGGCAAAAAGAAAATACAGGTTACCTCCCACGAATTCAACTGAATCCGAACAACAGTAACCAGAAAAATAATTGCAAATGACTCCATCTGAGCCAATCAATGGAGCACATTTAATAATCAGGCAAAAGGAAATCTAATTACTTATTTCAAAACAAGGAATCCGACTGAACCCTTTCCAATTTTTCACACAAGTTTGCACAGAATGTAGACGTAAAAAAAATACACCTAAAGAATCTGTACCACAAAATCCTTGCGACACGAAGGTATTCTTACAAAATAACAGAGGTCGAAATACATGTTATTCCCTCAAGTCGTTGGCACATCAATTACCAATATTCAATTATATTTAACTTGAACAGTGGTTCAAATATATATAAATCATTCAATCGACTCCACAGAGTCATTCTGATTATAACAAATATAAATCTATATATATTGCATACTGTTAATGGGTTTAAACCCATATCCACAAAGCAAGGGAAAAACATCTCCGGAAAGGTCATAATGAATACTGTAACACAGTAAGTTACCTCTGCCCAAAAAAATTTAAAAGACAAAACGAAACCAAACAAGTATCAATAGCCACTATCATCAATAACCACGACAGAGCTTACAAAGGTTCAATAAAACTGAACAATCAAACGATATCCATCAGTATCCCTTCTGACAGTTTCCACAACAAGTATCAACAAAATATATATTTATATATATATCCATCAACATGCATCAAAATAGCCTGTACCCATCGGGAGAACAATTCATGGACTCACACAGAGTAGGCCTAGCACATAATCTTGCTATAATTTCGCATATAAAATCCAGAATGAAAAACACAAAGAAATATAGCAACAGTTCGAATATAACAAACACCCATCAAAGGATAAATGAAAAATTGAACCAGTATGAAGATACAGTGCCAGATTCACACAAGACAACCATAGAAAAACATCTATTTCCATAAATCATTTGAACAGAGTTGTTCTAATGAAATCACTTGAAAGACAACAAGATTTTTAAAGGTTAGGGCCTAACATGCCTGGATTTTTGCTCAAAATTCCGAAGCAGACCACTGAAAGAGCTCAGACTTCCTTTTCCTTTTCCAGGTTAGAGCCAGCAACAAAATTTTGATTTTTCCATGACATTTATATTTTCCTTGCCAGAGGAAAGAGTTAGATACTCTCATACTCGCCATGCAACACCAAGAAGACTGGTGCGAAGAACCAGTGAACATGCAGAGGAAAAACCGAAATTCGTGATAAGCCAAACAAACCAACAACTTTCAAGTTTGCATGCCATCTCACGAAATCTGAGCTCGACTACCGAGCTCATTAATTGCATTTACTCCCAATTTCCCGCTCAAACTCCACTGCCACCGACCGCCAAAGTTGGCGATAGACAAAAATAATTTCAAGACCATTTTCAGTTTTGGCGAACTACCACGTCGGCTCAAGTTAGCCATTTTAAACCCTCTGCCAATACCTGTCCTTCATACTTATCCTTCGCATTAAATAACATAGAAACTGCCACCCATGGTTCACACCCCTCCATAGGTCCCCTTACATCCTTGCACAATAGTTAGGTTAGTAACTTAGGTTAGAATTTAGGATAACACCTAGTCTAACTTCCTAAAAAATAGATACTAACTTAGGACATTAGCCCTTAGCCTAGGTCTAGGTTAGATTAACACTAATCTAACCCCTAGGTTAGGTTTAGTTTTTAGGTTACTAACATTAATAATTCTAGCTAGGTCCACATTCCGTATGCTCAGAAAAATACCTACAGCATACATCCTTGAACAGGGTTAGCTCCTGTTCTGCCTAAGGCTACAAAATTGTATGAAACCGAATTATTACCTGGTCCACGATCGAGACCTTCCAGATATACTTCGATATCGGGAACCAATCCATTTCACATGATCAACTTGAGTTATACTCCGGACTAGCTTATTCAATGCTTCTAGACCTTGCAACATGTTCAAGGTCTGTGATTTTAATTCATCACGAACAAATTTAAAGCAATACTTGGATCAATTCCACTGATCCAAGACTAGGTATTATAGATGGATAACTCGATAATTCATTCCAAGATCAGATTAATACTCAGGATAAAAAATGAAATAAATAAAAGAGTCTAATCATATTCTAACTCAGTCAAATATCTACAATCTGCAAAGAAATTATAGTACATATCAAGCATGATTTACCAATCAAGGAACACATCTTTTTACAAGAAATCACATATCAACACTTGTATGCTCAGGAGAAAGTAACGACAGTTCGGGGTGTTACATGCTTCCCTCCTAAAAAGATTCATCGTCCCGATGAATTACATATTAAATTAACCTTCAGGTCAATCAATTTATTAGTACACAAACAATGTGACTACTTCCATATTAAATAGTTCCAAAAATCAATGTCACAACACATTTTATTCAACCTGAATAAAGTCTGCCTTCATCTGGCTTTCATAAATACTTATAAATAATAAGTTCATAAAAATTACGTTTTGTCAACAGAATTCATTCTATTGAAAAAGAGAAGGAAAAGCAATTTTCATCTCTTCCAGATTTTCCCAAGTTGCACTTTCTTCGCTAAACTGGTCCCACTGGACCTTACATTGCTGTATTTCAGGATTTATTAAATGCAATTGGTGAGTTTCCAGTAATCGTCTGGGTTTAACCACGATTATTCTTAGGTCTTGGACCTGCAAGGAATTCCAATTTAAAACATGTGACAGATCTGAAACGTACTTCTTAAGCAAATAAATATGGAAAACATCATGCATGCGAGATAAAGCAGGTGGCAATGCTAAACGATAAGCTACAGGATTGATTATTTCAACAATTTCGAAAGGTCCCATGAATCGAGGTGACAATTTTGCAGCCTTTCCAAAAGTTATAGAACTCTTTCTGGGTTTAACACAAAGAAAAACCTTATCACCAAGCTCAAACCTTCTATCAACCCACTTAAGGTCAACATAGCTCTTTTGCCTATCCGCTGCTTCCTTTAGTCGTTCACGAATCAGCTTAACTTGCTGTTCCATTTCAGTGAGAATCTTTGGTCCAATTACCACTCTATCCTCAACACTGTCCCAACTAAGAGGAGTTCTGCACTTTCTTCCATAAAGTGCTTCAAATGGTGCCATTTTAAGAGATGAGTGGTAAGTATTGTTGTATGTGAACTCAACTAATGGAAGATACTCCTCCCACTTATACTGTTGATCCATGCAATACATTCGCAACATGTCCTCCAACACTTGATTTACCCTCTCAGTTTGTCCATCCGTTTCCGGATGATATGCAGAACTAAAGTTTAGTTTTGTTCCAAGGGCTACGTTAAGCGTTTGCCAAAACCTTGACGTCATTCTAGGATCCCTGTCAGATATAATCAATTCTGGTACACCATGCAATCTAAAAATTTCGTGTACGAATATTTTGGCTAGCACTGGTGAATCATCCTTTAGATTTCCAGTGATGAAATGAGCTACCTTAGTCAGTTTATCTACAACTACCAGGATAACATCATGTTTATTCCTGGACATGGGTAGTCCTTGTACAAAATCCATGGTTATTACTTGCCATTTGTACTGTGCATATGTTCTGCCTTCACCCGCTGACATTCCAAACAATGAGTCACAAAATTTATTACATCCTTTTTCATACCTTTCCAAAAGTATTGCTGTTTCAAATCAGCAAGCATTTTTGTGATACCCGGGTGTCCAGAGAAAGGTGAATTATGAAATTCAACTAACAACTTATTTCTCAAATCGTTCAGCATAGGTACATATACCCTGTTTTCATAACGCAAGATTCCTTCATTATCAAAATGAAAACCTTTATACCTTATATCCTTTGGTTCTGCAGCAAGCGCTGCTTTTACTTGTTGAAAGTATGCATCTGATTCTGAAGCACTTTTTACCTTATCTTTAAAATGAGTTCTTAATGTTATAAGAGCAGAAATGTGCCTCCTACGACTTAGAGCATCAGCTACTCTATTCTCCTTCCCTTTGATATAGCTAATATCAAAGTCATATTGTGATAAAAATTCTAACCACCTTCTCTGTCTGGCATTCAGATTGGGCTGAGTAAAAATATATTTCAGTCCTAAGTGATCAGTTTTCAACTCAAAAGGTTTCCCAAGTAAGTAGTGTCTCCAGACTTGAAGTGCATGAACAATGGCAGCAAGTTCCAAATCATGAGGGGCATAATTCAGCTCATGTAACTTAAGTTTTCTACTTTCATATGCTATGACCTGATCATTTTGTAGCAAAAAACCTCCAAGGCCTTCCCCAGAAGCATCCGTTACAACTGTAAAACTCCCATTAGGGTATGGTACAGCTAATATAGGTGCAGAAGTCAACTGGTCTTTCATACTTTTGAAATCTGCTTCGCACTTGTCATTCCACATGAATTTCTTATCCTTCTTTTGCAATGAAGTTATTGGCGCATCTACTTTAGAAAAATCCTTTACAAATTTTCTATAATAACCAGCAAGACCCATGAAGCTTCTTACTTCATGCACATTCTTTGGTGTAGGCCACTCAGTTATTGCCACTATTTTTGAATGATCTACAGCAATTCCTTCTTTACTTATGACATGACCCAAATAGTGAACTTCTGAATCAAAGAAAGAACATTTGGATAACTTACCATACAACTTTCTTTTTCTAAAAATTCCCAAAACTATCTTCAAATGCTCATTGTGCTCCTCAACGATTTTAGAATAAATGAGAATATCGTCCAAGAATACAAGTAAAAACTTGTCCAGATATTCTTGAAAAATATTGTTCATCAAGTTCATAAAGGCTACGGGTGCATTAGTTAATCCAAAGGGTAGAACTGTGAATTCATAATGTCTGTACCTTGTTCGGAAAGCTGTTTTATGAATATCTTCCTCTCTAATCCTTAACTGATGATAACCAGATCGAAGGTCTATCTTAGAATAAACCGCTGCTCCACGCATCTGATCAAATAGATTGTCGATCCTAGGAAGTGGATATCTGTTCTTGACTGTTGCTTTGTTCAACATCCGATAATCAATACACAGCCTTAGTGTTCCATCTTTCTTTTTCACAAATATTACAGGCGCTCCCCAAGGTGAAACACTTGGTCTGATCAAACCTTTAGACAAAAGCTCTTGCAACTATGCCTTAAGCTCAACTAACTCTATAGTAGTCATCTGATAAGGTGCTTTGGAAATAGGTTCTGTTCCTGGCTTGATTTCAATGGTGAAGTCAAATTCTCTCTTGGGTGGTAACCCTGGTAATTCCTCAGGATAAACATCCCTGAAACTTTGTAATAGAGGGAATTGTTTCATGAAATCATCATCTTCTTTTGAAGATTCAGATATCTTTACTGCATAAAGGGTGCATCCTTTATTTTTAGCATTTTTAAGCTGCATAGCTGACAGTTTTCTAACTGAAATTTCCCGTTTCACCCCTTGAATCTCTGCTGATTCCAGTTGATCATCTAAACATTTTATGTTCTTTTCATAGCAGTCTACCTTTGCTTTATGGTCAGCTAACCAATTGACACCGATAACAATGTCATACGATCCTAAAGGTGCAACATAGAGATCAACTTCCGTGGAAAGGTTAGGTAAGTCAAGGACTGCCCCAAAAAGACACGTACTCACTGTATGAACAAAATTATTACCATACTGTACAGTCCAAGATTTATCCATTTTTCTAGCTTTTCTTTTAAGTTTAGAAGCAAGTTTATTAGATATAAAACATTCAGTAGCTCCTGTATCAAAAAGAATAGTGACAGGTATGCCGAATAACTTACCTGGAACTTCTATAGGTGTCACTTGCTTTTCAGCTTGCTTGTTCGCTACTGCAGCATGTATCTTATGCTGTTGATTACGATCATCCTTCTTCAAAGGGAACTGATTTACGTAGTGATCTTTTCTGCAATTGTAGCAGCCTCCTACAGGTCCCTTTTTAGGCTCAAATTTGCCTCGAGTTTTGTAATTTTCACGTTGTCCTCCATAGGGCTTCTGCCCATTGTTATAATTTTTAGCAAAATTATCCCTTGCGTTTCCAGCAGGCTTATTTACTACTGCTTTCTTATTGTTATCTCCTGGAAACTTACTCTTGTTTCCAAAATTTTTCCATGGTCCTTTTCTGGGTGCAAGAGAGGTTGAAGAGGGGTTTGAAGTCTTCTTCCGCACTTCCTCTTTATGAGAAGAAATAGCCTTTAATTTCTGTTCTTGCCTTATGGCCTTTTCAACAACTCCTTCCATAGTGGTTGGACTGTGAACATCGACCTCTCCCCCTATCACGGGATTCAATCCCATGATGAATTTCCGTATTCTGAACTTCTCGTTAGTTTGATACTGCGGTACATACTTGAGGAGTTTTGTAAACCGCTCCGAGTATTCAGTTACCGTTAGCTTCCCTTGAGCTAAGTTCTGAAATTCTGTCATTTTCTGATCATAGAAAAGTTGTGGCAGCCAATGTTGCCTAAAATATCCTTTAAATTGATCCCAATTAATATTGGTCTCATCAATGTTTAGTTCAACTTTATGGCTATCCCACCACGAAGATGCTTCATGGGAAAGCTGATAGGCTCCCCAAATAGCTTTGGTTTCCTCTGAGAAGTTCCTTATTGAAAATTACTTCTCCATATCGCTGAGCCAGTTCTCAGCTCCATATCCTAATGTGGTGCAATCATACTTAGGTGGACTTATCCTTTTTATATCATTAGTGAGTTCTGCTGCCAAACTGGCCTTTTTGTTTTCTGGTTGGACAGGTGCATTCCCAGCATTAACATCAACACCCATGTCGGGGTTGTCCTCAGGAGGTTGCTGATTATTATTATCAACTTCTTCATCCTCCTCATTTCCCATCACCTTCTGTTCCAATACAGCTAAGTGATCTCTTGTGTCCAACAGGGCAGCAAGGATCTCATCAAGTTTCTGGGTTGTTGCCGCTCCTCCTTCAGGTTGAGCATTATTCGCAACATTCCCCCTTGTTCTAACCATTTTCTGTTACAAGAAAATTTAGGTTTTTATCAGATTATGGACACAATAGGTCCAAGAGCTGCAACCTTCAGCTCTGATACCAAGATGTAACATCCTCATTTTATACCTTAGAACAAGTGAATTTTTTTTTAATTTTTTTTTTTTGATAATTGCATCCTGGTTCTAAATACATAATTTAGAACTCACAAATCAAATAACCATTCTTATAACAGACAACCATATGCAGCTGTAATGACTCGGATTACTTTCGATCTATTCATTCCATGACTTGGTAATCTACCGATCTATTCATGAGTAATAAGAGTTGGCGTTATTACTTAACCCTTCACTCTTGTTGTTCTCTTCCCTATTCTGGGATTCAGAATGCTCTGTCCAAGGAACCTAACTGAATAATCGTTACTATTATTCATCGACATCTCATCCCTTAGACTAGGTGAATTAGGACAACGCAATCAGCAACTTGCGATACTTTGGCGAAAGATTTGAAACATACTGTTTATGTCTCGTATTCCTTAATGGCATACTCGTCAATCTGGAATACGTCCTTCACCCCATTCTTATGTTATATAGAATGTCGTACACTGACTACTGTCAGTCCTTCCTTTCACAACTGAATCGCTTGGAGGCAGATTAACAAGGTGATAATGTTATATGCATGCCCACGAGGATTAGCGATATGGTGACATACTGGTTCAACCTTGCAGCCAAAAACATCAAAATGTCTCTAACTATATCCCGAATCATCCTAGGCATGCCTTATACCTTGACCACGTGTATAATCGGACCCTGATTCACTTGTGGGCCTTTGGGCATCAAATTGACTTTGAAAATCTTTGCCATCAATGCAAAGCCAAAATGTCGCCATAAGGTAAATCCTGCCACTCCTCGTACCAATCGAGACATGTGCCACGTAGGCACCCTTTATAAAAGGTACAGAGCCACGGACCAAAATTTTCCTTGTGTAGCCAAAATTTCAAAAATGACAAGTTTGGAAAATATCTTCCTAACCACCCCCGACCAATAGCGTTACCCACCATGTTGCAGTTTAAATTACTTGTGATGATGAATTTCCCTACGGGTAGAATATGTCCTGTATGACTGTCATTCTTCATCTTAAAAATTCACCAGATGCCTCTAGAAACCGAAATTTTTGACAAGGAAGGCAAATTTTTTATAGTTTAAGCTCAACATGAACCAGTCATTTGACATTACACCTGATTCTAAACAACAGAATTGGACAATATCTCATAACCTTCACATGAGATTGCCATCCGAACTTCATTTGATTTATATCAGTTCTCTTAACTGAATTTATATCATACTTATTAGTATAAGGATATAAATGATTAAGAATCCAATTTAATATTGTCCTGTCATACCTCAGGACTAGGGATTAGTAATTTAATCCAGCTTGTTTAGCGTTCTGCTTAGGTTCATTTTTAACCTATCTTTTAGAAAGACAATTATTTAAATTCAATATTGCTTTCACTAGAACAATAAGATCTGCTAAAAACTCATATGAATTCAACCACATTGGCTTTTCTTGTAAGCTTTCATTGTCAATCACAAAAGCATCCAAAATTTTACAAAGATATCATTGCCATTCTGGTATATAAACTGAAGAAGGTCAACTATCAGAAATAGAATACAACACATAAGTATCAAACACTTATTTCCATTCCTTTCAAAATTATACAATTACATTTTATGCAAGCAGCATACTTGATACAATGCTTAACTTGGGGAAAAGAAACATCTTTCCACATACAGTACATTTATATAATCAAGCTGTAATTCATTATGAAACAAATTAAATAATCTGATCATCCTGTCAGATCTCACATTGCATGTTTACCACTTACGGCAACCATCTACAAAAATAGTCAACATGAGTCAGTTCGATGAACTGAGCATGATAAGCACTAACTTTTAAAACAATTGCAATCCATCAATTGTTTTCATTAAACACCTTGTTTAAATGAGATCAATTATCCAAACAAGTAAACATATTCAGACTATGCTAACTTTGTAATACAAAATTGCAGTCTACAAATGTGTAACTCTATCATCGTTACAAAATAGTCTTACTCACTTCTCTAATATTTCATCAAATATTAAGAATCAAAGAACGAAAGTAATAGAACAATCATCTTGAATCCAAGATCAGCAATATTTGAACAAATCGTCACTTTCATCAGAAATGGAATACCATAGAAAATCGTGATTCCACCAATATGTTTCAAAAGCAATACCAACTGTTAGACAGATTTCTACCAGTATTATAATAATAGAAGAGAAGGAACATATCATTCATACCCCTTTTTATATAAGTTCACTACTTGTGTACCGGCTCCACATATGGAAAACATTCACCCAGTATGTATACCAACAAGTCCGACAAGCCACAAGAAGGATCGTTGTTTTAAATAAAAAGAACACAGCAAAAAATCCTGTACAGTAGCTAACACGTCATCAATCCCATATATCAACCTATAGCTCAATACTAGTTCCTTTAAAACACAGCAAGGTTTTCGATCCAAGTTCGAAATCAAAGAACCTCTGGCAAATCGCTGTCAACAACAGACTTCAGGTTTCTTTAAGCAATTTGAAGTTTCCTAAGGACTATGCCAAGATGTGCCACACAGAATCTCCGATACATGACCAGTCTCAATCGGACTGAAATAAACAAAGGAAGGAACATAGCATAACTATACTCACCTTGGTGCATTCAAATCTAAGTATGGTATTCGTGACTCACTTCAAGCAGAGCCAAGGACACAAGATAATTATCCATACTCCAAGGAACAGTGATTTTTAAAACGACAGTGTCCCAAAAATTCAGGTTCAATAAGGTACAAAACAATACAGGTTACCTTTGAAGAATTCATATGAATCTGAACAACAGTAACAAGTCAAATAATTTCATACGATTCCATCTAAGCCCATCAACAGAGCATATTAAAAATCAGGCAAGCAATTCCAATTACTGATTTCAAAATAAGGAATCCGACTGAACCCTTGCCAATCTTTTACAAAAATTTACACAGACTGAAGACGCTAAAATATACCAAGAGAATCTGTACTCACAAAATTCTTGTGACATCCGAAGGTACTCTTACAGAATAACAGTGATTGAAATACAAGTTATTCCCTTAGGTCATTGGTACAACATTTCCCAATATTCATTTATATTCAACTGGAACAGTGGATCAAATATATATACAAATCATTCCATCGACTCCACAGAGTCGTTCAGATTAAAACAAACATAAATATATATATATATACATTACATACTGTAAACGGGTCTTTATACCAATAACCGCGGAACCCAACAATATGGCACAGTATAGGTTAAAAACAAATAGTTAATGAATACCTTCTATGCCATCTATGGCAAGCATTCAGAACAAATCAAGTGTAAGCAAATCAAATACTGATTTCATTCCGAGGACTCCACAAAGTTGTTTAAATAAAAAATACATTTATCCATATTGTATACTGTCAACAAGGGTTAAATCCCGTTACCACAATAACAAGGAAAAACAACTTCCCCTGGGTCGTAATGACTACTGTAACACAATAGTTACCTGTTCCCAAAAAAATTTGAAAGACAGAACGAAACCCACAAAGTATCAATAACTACCATCATCAAAACCCACGACAGAGCCTACAAAGATTTCATAACACTGAACAAACAAACAGTTCCATCAATGTTTCTTTCGACTGTTTCCAAAACAAGAATCAACGACCAAAAATCAACAGAAAATCAATGGCCTATACCCATCATAGGAACGATTCATGGGCTCACGCCGAACAGGCCGAGCATTCACACATTTCACATGTTTTCACATAATTAAGCCAGAATGCAAACACAAGAAAATAATGCCACAGTTCGAATTTAATAAACATCTTCCCAACAAAGGATAAATGAAGATTCGAACTAGAAGAGATACTGAACCAAGAAAAATCACACAAGACATCCATAGATAAACATCTAATTCCATAAATCATTTTGAACAGAGTTGTTCTAATGAAATCACTTGAAAGACAGCAAGATTTTTAAAGGTTAGGGCCTAACATGCCTGGATTTTTGCTCAAATTTCCGAAGCAGACCACTGCAAGAGCTCAGACTTCCTTTTTCTTTTCCAAGTTAGAGCGACCAACAAAATTTTGCTATCTCCAAAACATATATACTCTCCTTAACCAGAGAAAAGAGCTAGATAACCTCATGCTCGCCATGCAACACAAAGAAGACTGGTGCGAAGAACCAGTGAACAGGCAGAAGAAAAACCGAAAATTGCGATAAGCCAAACAAACCAACAAACTTCCTGTTTGCATGCCTTCTCGCGAGTTCCGAGCTCGTCTACCGAGAGCATTGAATGCAAATTCACCAACTTTCCTGCTCAAACTCCACTTCCACCGACCGCCAAAGTTGTCAGCATCTACAGTCAAATAAAATCCCAAGTTCATTTCCAGTTTTGGTGACCTGCCACATCGGCACAGGTTAGCCGTTCCCAAAACCTCCACCAAGACCTGCCCTTCATCCTTATCCCATGCATTTAATAACATAGAAAACGTACGCCCATGGTTTGCACCCCTCCATAGGCCCCTTTACATTCTTTATCATAGTTAGGTTAGTATCTTAGGTTAGAATTTAGGATAATAAAAATTCTAACCACATTACACATAGATACTAACTTAGGACATTAGCACTTAGCCTAGGTCTAGGTTAGATTAACACTAATCTAACCCCTAGGTTAGATTTAGTCTTAGGTTACTAATCACTTAATAATTCCAGTTAGGTCTACATTCTGTACACTCAGAAAAGACCTACCTCATACCTTCTTGAACAGGGTTAGCTCCTATTCTACTGCAGAATCGTATGTAACCGAATTATTACCTGGTCCACGATACGAGACCTTCCAGATATACTTCCATATGGTGGGAACCAATTCATTTTACTCGATCAGCCTGAGTCATACTCCTGACTAGCTTATTAAATACTTCTAGACCTTGCAACCTGTTCAAGGTCTGTGATTTTAATTCATCATGAACAAACTTTAAGCATTACTTGGATCAATTCCACTGATCCAAGACTAAATCTTATAGATGGATAACTCATATAATTCATTCCGAGATCAGACTAAACTCGAGATGCAAAATGAAATAAATAAAAGAGTCTAATCACATTCTGACTCAGTCAAGATCTGCAATCTGGAAAGAAATTACAGTACATATCAAGCATGATTTTCTAAATCGAGGAACACATCCTTTTATAAGAAATCACATATCAACACTTGTATGCTCAGGAGAAAGTAACAACAGTTCAAGGGTGTTACAGGTTGAAGCTCCTCTAAGGAAAAGGTGAAATTCAGTAATGCACAAGTAATGTGAGGGAAATTAAAACAATTATGAATATAGAAGACTGATATATCAAAGTCAATAGGGGTGAAGTATAATCATCAATCAAAATAGAATCTGGTAAGAGGAAATTGAAGTGAAAAATAGTTGTAAAGGTTTTGAGTAGTGCAGAAGATGAAGAGGCAAGACAACGATGACTTTGAGAATGGTGAAAAAGATAAATCCCAAGATAGAGTTGATTGATCAAATTGCAAGATGTTGTTAGATTTATATTCAAGCAAGATAAGACTGAGGTAATATGAAAGAGAAATTGACTGTGCTCAAACAATAAATGTAAGAAAGATGTACAAATCAAGAAGAAGAAAGAAAATACTATGGTTTTTAAGTAGAAATGTGGATGTAGTAGATCATATGAAGGAAAAACATAGAAGTGGCATGTGTTTGTATGATATATAGATAAAATGCGCCAGGTTTGTAAGAAGCAACCTACAGATATGAAAATCTTCTAGAAAGTGACTTGAAGTGATATTGGTGGATCTAGGACTGTGAACATGGTATAATGTATTTGAGGTCCATGAATGATATCTTGAGATAAAATGGGTCGTATGATGACAAAGGATAACTTCTAAAGTACTGAGAGGTTAGAGTTTTTTTCTCTTGTCATTTCATGTGCAAGAATTTTCTTACTGCAGGTGATTTTTGAGCTTTTACAAGTAAGATAATTTGTTCTTATCACTTTTGAATGGTCTAAGATTCAAGGAGGTTATCCATAATGTGAAAAGGTTTAGGATACACTTGTAAGACAAAATGTGTTATCTCTCACATATTTTTCATGTATGTGAGAAAGGCCTTGGATGGAGCATATAAGGGCTTGAAGTTGTGAATGATGCCTATCAGGAAAGAGATTGAGATTCTATAGGTGTATAAGGAAGAAAATTTTGCAATGGTCTTTAATAGATCATATAAATGATGATTTTCACTATGAGAAAGATATTTTCAGAGAACTTGAGTCAGTTCATAACAGTGTGTTGAAGGGCTATAAGTTTTCAAGTCTTCCATTGGTGGGTAAGTGTCATCCTATAGGATTGAGCTCTTGAAGTTTAAAGAGTGCAACCTACAGGTGTTTAGTATACCATGATAGTGCCTAGAGGAATGGAGTGTAAAAATTTAAGTTCTATAGATTGCAAGTGAATAAGGTTTCTTAACCTACAAAGAAGCAAAGAGCACAACAAATGGTGGTGTACATTAAAATGGTTCCCTTAGAGAAGATGTCTAGAGGAAAGAATGATGATTTTTCAAGTGCAACTAATGATTGATAAGGCATTACATTTAGGGGGAGCTTGAAAGACTCCTAATAGACGTTTCATGATGCAAAAAAGGTATAGATGACTGAAAATTTAGAAACTCAAGGACAATAGAAAATCTTTTGAGCATCTCTATGACTTGATTTCAAGTGGTTCTAAGTGGTGTTTTGACAACAATGAAGGAAGAAATGATTGTTTGAGGTTATAAAAAGCCTAGAAAATGATGTAAATCATGAATTAAAGGTCTAAATAGAGGTTTATCAGCTGAGGGGGAGATTTTTTGAGCTCATTATAGGTCTAGAAGATCTTCATATGATGTTATTGGAGTCAAAGAAAAACAAGTACAGTCACAGGGGGAGCTTTTGTAAACAAGTAAGTTTGTCTTTCTCATGTATTGTTGTCCTTGGTTGTAATTATGAGTCATTCGTTTCCATATCAAGTTCATGCATGCATTTTGTCATAGATGTCAAAGGGGGAGAAGTGTGTCAAGAAACATGCAAATGAGGTCATCTATGTGTGTGTATTCATAGTTGGCATCAATGTTTTTAGGTAGGTTTCCATCAATGAAAAAGGGGGAGTTTATTGGAAGTATATGTCACTTTTGTTATCATTAAATGTCAAGCCCATTGATGTCAAGTGTTCTAGGTGATCTAGGCATGTTGGATAGGTGATCTAGGTATGTTGGCTAGGTGATCTAGGGGTTTCCTATGTTGTATTTGTGTGGCTTGAGTCTCTCAAAGGTGGTATGAAGGTCAAACAAGGTCCATGAGGTGAGTGAGATGTGTCAATGAGTCTGTAACATGTCCTAAATGTTTCAGTCGTGTGATGTATGGGTCAACTCAAGTCATTCTAGGCCTTGGCCTAATGCATGCACATTGTGTAAATCAAGCTAACATGTAAATCCACTCAACCCAAAGGAGAAAAATTATGGATATAACACAATGAGGTGGCACAGGAGATATAGAAGGTGATACAAAATTCAAACTAGGTGGTTATAGGTGAAAGAAATTAGTATATTGTTTTCTTAAGCTCTTCCACAAACAAGTAAGGTGTGATATGATGATCCAAGGTATGAAGATGAAAAAAAATCATGGTATGAGAATGGAATGGTGGTTTTTAAGGGTTAAAATTATTCATAGGTGGTCAATCAAGCATGGTATGAGAATGGAATGGTGGTTTTTAAGGGTTAAAATTATTCATAGGTGGTCAATCGGGTGTTTTGATCACTCATACAAGTCAGACTAGTAGAGCAACTAAGAATCAAAGACTAAAGGGTACCTAGATGAGATGGAATGGAAATATTTAGGATGAACCAGAGAAAAAAAACACTTGGAAGTGTTAGAAGGATATTTCCTTAAGGTGTGAGAAAAATTTCAGAAGCTGAGGATGAATATTTTTGCAAGTTATGCAAGTATTTCCAAAACTGGGTTGTTCAAAGTATACAAATTGAGCACCAAAATTCTTAGCAGTCAAGAGAAATTGTGGATCCTTATTTGGATAAGTCATTAGATAAAAAATGGAAAAAATGGAGATAAAATTATTATGTAAAAATAATTTTGGTGATTGGTTGAGTATTTTAGAAGTTCTATCCATTTTTGTGAGCATGTTTGTAGTCCTTCAAAACCCGGTTTGGACCAATTTTGGAAAATTGAGTTGGTTAGGTGACCAAAATAAACATTTTTTCTTGAAAAAATATTGGAACATGTAGAGTGAGTTGGTTAGGTGACCAAACTAAACATTTTTTCTTGAAAAAAATATTGGAACATGTAGAGGAATCCTAATATAATATTTCCATTCTGATTTGGCTTCTCAGTACGTGGTGGACCCCACTCAAAAATAAGCTTTTAAAGAAGATTTTAACATACAGTTAAAACTTGTAAAGGATCATATGCTAAAATATGAGGTGGATGATGTTGAGGATTTATACATCAGATTCATGAAGTTACCTGAGTAACTCATTTGGAGAAAATTGGAGTATTGAGTGCATTTTTGAGCTTACCAACAAAAGGAGCTTATTTTGAGAAGCTAGTGAAGGAGAATGAAGGTATCCATGTTGAATTGCATTGTATGGATGTTTTTTATTTTCTTGATCATTATTTTTACATGAAATATAATTTATGGAAGTGCATATTTTAGTTTTAAAAGGTTATTTCTTTCTTGGAGGTGATTGTACCAAAATTGTTTATCTAGGCCTTTTAAGAAGCTCGTTTGGATGAGATGGTAGGAGAATATTTATCCATTAACCTATGAGTATAAATGCTTTAATATGTTTTACACATCCAAATTTAAGTGTTAGAGGTGATATGGAGATATGAAAAATTCCTTTGGAGGTGTTTGACCACATTGAATGAAAGACTAGTTTTTTTGTCTTCAAGATCAGCCAGACCAGTTACAGAGATCCAAGATTTTGGAAGCCTTATGACATGAATTGGAGAAGTATGAGTAGTGTATGATATAGTATAAATCATTATATTTCTAATTTATAGGTTAATTTCCTCATAATTAAGAGATTTGAGGTATGTATCAAATCAATTTTTGAAGACCAAATTCAGAGATGCTGAAACCAAGCCAGTCAAGTCTTGAAAAGTGGTGTTCCTTGGTGTGTTAAGCCTTGAGTTGGCTCTTGATGGTAAAATTTAATGAAATTATACATCATAAGATTCAGTTTTATATATTACTTAGGTCATGAGGATGAGTGGAAGTGATCCGGTTAGATGGTTTTTTAGGACTATTTTTGCAGAGGCTGATTTAAACACACATATAAGCCTAAATTGATGTCATATAAGCCTAAATTGATGTTTTAGCTAATGTGGCTAGTTTTTAAAAATACAAAAGAATTATTTGACTTGGTAGGACCATGTAACACATGAATAAAAATATGGAATCATTGTATACAATATTTAAGATCTAGAAGATAAAAATATGAGTTATTTGTAGAGTCATGGTAAGTGGAAGATCAAAGGTCATGTCTAAAGAGGTATATATATTCATATAAGCTCATTTGTGAGATGTTTTTTTATAAACCGTATTATCTTATTTTTAAGAAATAATTTTTTCAAAGTAAAACCCCTGGAAATTTATTTAGGTGTATAGTTGGTTGTGATTTTATGAAGATGTTGAAGTGTTTGTCACAACATGCTGATGAAGAAGAGCTCAGTTGCAACTATGTAGTTGAATGCTAATCCTAATTGTATCTTGTAACTAATTATACTAATCAAGAATCAAGTCTTGTGTTTTTTTAATGTCAATAAAGAAGAATCACTTAGCTATTTTGTATTCATTTATTTTATGCATTTCCATGACAAACTATATCTATTGATGTTTAAACATTCTTGACTGTAGTCTATGAGAGTGTATGCATATGAATGAATATTCATTGTTTGAAGTAGAAAAGAAATTTTTTTCTCACTAGATTGATTCACCCCCCTCGTAGTCCTTGTCAATTCTAACAATACTAAAAATTCCAAGGGAATCTAACCACCCACCAACCTTCCTTGGCCAATGAAAACCCACCATGTTTCCAATACCTCCCGAGGATGAATTTGACGAGCAAATGATGCCTATAGGACTGTCAAAATGCAAAAAAATCAAAGGATGCCCTAGAATTCAATTTTTTCACCAAGGATGGCAAATTTTTTATTTTAAATCAACTGAAGCATGATTTCCAAACATTTTTTATCTTGGGATTGGATTTTCAAATACAAAAAAGTATGAATTGATCAATTTTGATTTTTCCACAATCTGGCAAAGGGAAAAAAATGACACAGTCTGCAAAATTGGAAGAACTAGGGCACATAAAAGTGCAAACTTGGAATATTCCTTCAAATTAGGGCAAAACAACAAGTTTGTGAGCATTTTACAGCATTCAACAGGAGGGGAAGAAATTTAGACCATTAATTAAAAGGGTAAAATGTTTTTGAGCAGATTTAGATTTGAAAATTTTAGGGCAATATGGTGCAAGCTTAAAAATGACACCAACAAGTCGAAGATAGGTAGTGCCATCTACGTAAAATAATATGAAGGGTGTTAACCATTTGATGTTTGAAAACTATGTTTTCGGTGACATGATTTTATGAAGGCCAAAGTTGATGTGGTTTGAACTAGTATTTGTTTCAAGACTTATAGCTTTATTAGAAGTTTTATACATGTTTTTAAATTTCCATTGAGTTTTTCCATGCCATATTTGAGATGATTTGGTCTGATATTTAGGTCTAAATATGAAGACAAGGTCCTAAAGGGTGTTGGAAACCGATGTTTTGAGAAGGATAAGACGTAGATGTACCATTTAATGAAAGGTTTTGATTTTTTGATGTAAATTTATAATATGTATGATGTTTAAGTTTTATTTTAAACATGTGTGGTTATTTTTATTGGATGAATAAAAATAATATTTTTATTAGATTTGTGCAATTCGAATGCATGGGATTTGAGGATTTTTGGTGCATGAAAGAAGGGTTTTAGCTAGGCTGAACCATATGGGTCACATGTAGCTATTATGAAAAGTATATGGGAAATTTTTATGATGTATTATTTGTGGAAAATAATTTTAAATTGTTTTTTTTTAAATTTGAATTAAGGAGCTTACAAAAGCATAATTTTGGCTACTTTTGTGAACTAGTTGAGTATGAGTGGTGTGTGTGTGCGCAAGAAGTGCAACCTAGATTAGATATTTTTATGGATTTATGAGCCTGTATTAAGATTATATAAAGTTTGTTATAGGTTTAATATTGATTTAAAGCATGCATGTAAGAGTTTTAATCCGTGAAGCAAAGATGGTGATGTTTCTTTGATGGCAATTTTAAGAAGGATGGAAAATTTTGTGTTATGTGCTTGAATGTTATTTCCTTAGCATGTTGATGTCATTTTCAGGTTTCTAAAGTATTTGTAGATCTGATATTGAGTTGAAGTAATTTTCAAATAAGTATATGTTCATATAGATCTGATACAAGGTCGATTGTCTTGATAGCTCTTCCTTGTATCTTGTTGAATATTATTGAAGACCTTAATTCATTGTGATCTAATTTGAATATCAATAAAGTGTGATGACCTGATTTGATTATCAATATAAGTTGTTTTTTGGATATCTCATGATCCTTTATTTGAGTATGTTTCATGGTGAATTCTATTTTCTTGTGATTACACATTGATGTTTGTACTTCATGAGGTTGTGTGCTTGCTGGTTTTGTTGCAATAGTTTTGTGACCTCTTGCCGAGGTGTATGTGAATGCGAAATTTTATTTTAGGTTTCCGCCGGGCTATCAGTTCCTTGATCAATTTGCAAAAATGTGATACCGGATGTATAGCCCTTGGAAGTAGCCTAACAAGCTAGAGGGATATATTCGGTGAAATTTGATAATCAAGAGCTTCATGTAGATTTTTATAAGGCATACTAATGAAGATTCATGAAGACAAGTTGGGACATATTGATTACATCCAAAAACATTGAATTGTTCAATGTTTGCAATGACTCAACTTGAGTTGGCCTTAAAGAAGATGAAGATCTAGAAAGAAGAGTGTCTCAAACTATGAGGTTGAGATAATAGGATACTTGGCATGAAAGAGCTATTTACTATTCCAAGCAAGGTATCATGATTTCCATGAAAGTGTAGAATTTTTGACATAAGATATTAGTGAAAATATAAGGCATATGGTGATTAGAACTAGTGTATGTTTAGCCAAACGATTCCTCCAAAATTTTAATGATCAATGCAGTTAAGAATCGTATTTTTTTGATCTATAGTTATATACTTAAGCGGATGCTTTGAATTCAGGGAGAGAGTTCAATGTCTTCCACTCTCATGTAGAAACTTGTTCTAAAGTTTGAAATCGTTACATACAAAAAACATATAGGTATGGTGTTGTAAAAGATACACCTAAGCATGTAATTGTATTTACATTGTGTGGTTGTTTATTCACATAGATCTAGCATGTGGTAGTCCTAAGGTTGACACAAATAGAAAGGAAGACATTACAATGTGTTAACTTCTAGGATACACCATTATGAATGAAAGAAGGAAGATTTTCTGTTCCTACTTCAGATCATTGAGAAAAATATATGTCAGAGATACTGGAGTTGAATGCTATCTTTGTCATGAAATAGGGACTAGACTTACAAATCCTTTTCTTCCATGGCCCACCAAGTTCACAAAATGGTATGTGAAGAACGTTTGGTTGCATATGTGCTTTACATTTGCACATGGTTATTCTAGACATGAGCTATTGAGTACAAAATAATTCAATAGTGGGTTGAATTTTTTAGGTGTCACAATTAGTAAGGATCCCATTGCAAGGTTTTATGAAGCATTAGATAGTTGCAAGACACCACCAACTTATGGATATTGAGGAACAGGTCCAAAACCATCGCTTAAGAACTCAAAGGCTAGTCGAAGTGCTCAAGAGGATTCCAAGCAGTGCTTATTTGTCAAGAAATAGTATGTCGTGAAATATTGAGGGATCATGCAATCTCTTATAGGTTATTCATGGATCCAAAGACAAGACTTCACCGCATGTATGATATTCAATTAATCAGAGAACAGCCCCTATGTGATGCTATATACCAACTACTAGGATTCTTAGAGGTGACATCAGTTCCAATTCGACAGGTTCTGGATTGAGGGGGAGTTGTCTTGGTATCGAAAGTGTGTCTTCTCCAGTGATGATGAGAATGTTGGCTAAATTTAATTCAGCTTATGCATGTTCATGTGGATCTAATGTGAGTAATGCATATCGTGATTTAAGTCAAGTTTTAAGTCTTGTTGTCTTCATGAGTACGCCTATCTATGAAGTCTTGAAGTCATCTTTTTGAAATTATTTTGAAGATAAATTTTCCAGTTTGAGATCAATTAGTGTCCAAGATGTCATGATATTCAGGTGAGCCGCGCTGAACATCCTGATCATGTTATGTAACATACCATTCATGAGAAAATTACGCATATTGGGAGTTATTAAGTTGTTGACCATGTCTTGTTTCTTACCATATAACTAATTTGGTCTGGGTTATCTCAAGTTGATTGGTCTAAGAAAATTGGTTTGTCATGGGATGATCAGTAATTAGTAGATTGCACGTGGGCTCATTTATGTATCATGGTATATGAAGGCCATGTAAAAGGATGAACACGTGATTGTCAAATGGTGAGTTGTGATGTGTGTTGTCTCTTATCTAGAAAAAATAAGAAGAAGATCTGATCCATTAGTTTGCTACACTGATTTCTTTGAAATACACATATCACCTAAGTGTATCTGTGTCTAAGGTTTTCATTATAAATATCAAGTTCTCTAATGATACATGAATTGGGTCATCCACCATTCTTTGTTACCTTCTCAATGGTTGAGCATCATGCATGCACTGCTCTTGTTGATGCACTTATGAATAGCTATGATTAACATCATATGTACCAAGTTCTTGAAGACTAATAAGGATCAATGGATGAGATTATAGGTATGCAAGTGATGCACAAGCTTCCTTAAAAATGCACGATCATGTTACATGCTACTCATGTTATTATAAGCATAGATTGAATGTTTGGTGAGAACTATTGATGTTAAAATAATACTTTTTTTTTGGAGAAATTGTTGACTACTTTTGGGTCATAATGAATATATACATAATTAGAGAATTGATTCGCACACAATCAATTACAAAGCTAGAGGTTGCATTGGACAAAAATGTTTGATCTCAGTCTATGGAGAGAGTAGATTCAAACATCACTATTGAATACCTCATGTTGACAACTACATAACTTGTATCATCTCAAAATTATCTCCTCAGCATCTGAAAAATTACATTGACATTGACATACGTAAGTTAGTTACATTCAACAAAAAAAAACGAAAAATGTAAACTACCATTTTCCTTTTCCATCAATGGAAATATGCCAAAGTTGTATTGAAGCCTCATTATTAATAAAATCACCCCATTGCATTAAAAATGTAGTTACACAATATATTTGTAACTATCTTCTTGAGACCAGAATTTGAGCTACTTGAAAGCTCATTTTCCATCCACATGTTCCTTGAGAGGTGTCACTGATCCAATAACTGATCATAGCTGTGAATATACATATAGTACAACACTTGATACAATGAACTAGCATCCTTTTTGAGAGCTTCTAATGCACCTGGTAGAATCTTCATGGACACAATAGTTTTACGAATTATCTACTAGATGCCTCCATTATGCACATTTCATGCTTGTATAGGAACCACATGTTTTGACCCTATTTGTTCTCCATGCCATAAATTTGCTTGTAACAGATACATTCAGTACAGTGAAAAAATTTTTACAGGTCAATGACAAAGGAACTTCATTGCAAATAATTCAAGTGTAACCCACCAAAAGTTCATTCCAATAGGATGCTGTCTCCTTTGCATGATATGTTTAGTATACAAGAAGTAGGCTAGCTTATAGTGGGTATTTTAGACCTCTTGTAGCAAGATTCTCATCTTCTTCTGGGGGGAGTTTTTGCACAACACCTCTATGAAAAGCATTTTCTCCTTAACACTTCTCCAACGTTAGATACTAAACCTTCATACACCAGGTGCCTCATCAGTTGCTCATTGTCACTGGAACATGTTTCATGACCCACCTAAGCGATGTACCTAAGGTGGAAATGAAATTTAATGTAATGACATTATTTTTCCTCCTATATAGACATAACAATATTCATGCAATTCATATATCTTGAGGAATGCATCCTTGAATTAGGTATTAATAAAGCTCTTATCTGGGAGTTACTATTTAGCTTGTATATTGTAGGTGGTGAACCATCTTGAATATGAAACCGCTCAGATTGATACTTAGCGCATGGCTGAGATTGTACTGTCTTTGAAAGTAGGAGTTACTGATCTTCAAAAAGTGGTGATCTCATGGATTCATTGGAGCACCTCAGGGGATTCCGCCCAAGTGCTAGGTTTTTGTTCTTAGGGACTGGTGTCTATTTGATAAGATTCTCAGGATCTGTGTATCTTTCATTGACACTTAGTGTCAGGATGGATTGAGACTTTCATTGTGTGTCGCAATCAGTGATTATGTTGTGTCTACATTTTAACAAGTAAAATTTATTCTAGAGTTGCACAGTAACTCAAGCGCACATTATCTTGTAAAATTGCAAATGTGACCAACTGACCTCGGTGCGATCATCCCAATCTTGATTATCACCAGTGATCAAGGTCCAATAATTTTCGATACGGAGAGTATTAAACGGTGCGATTTCTTTAAATCATAGAATACAAAATTATTTCCTTACCTCTCAACTATGATATAGTCATAGGAATAAAAATATATTGTGTGCTCTTTTAAAAGAATTATGAAAGTTTAATAGAATCATAAATAAAATATAGTTCTATACAACATGTGGGGTAAATTATGAAATTGTTGGAGAATGAATGTCCATAGCAAAGTAGGTAGTTTCTACTTTAATATCTTACCTTGCTTGTGTTCCAGGTGTAGACCTTAAAATAGTAAAATATGTATAGGAATGTAAATGCTGGTAATTAAGACATAACATGAAGTCAGTTAGATCTATTTTTAAGAAGTTTGAAATTTTTAATAAGTATGGTTTATAAATGAGGTATATGAGGTGAAATCTATTATACATGCTATCCAATTAAGTGTTAGAAGAAATACAATGTTTAATACTGAAAATGAGTCGGAAAAAAAGGTGTAAAGTAATAATAAATATCTCAAGGTAGGATCAAAAACCGAAAATTTGGTCAAAGTTACACCGAGCGTATTTGGTATGACTAATAAAGAGGTTGAGGAACATTGGTTGATAATGAGAAGAGGATAAAATAACTAAAATTACAAGTAGACTTCGAAGCACATGATGGTATCAAATCTTAGTTGCGTAAAGTTGATAGTCTCCATAGAGTGAACAAGAACCCCCCGAAATGCAATTCTTCATACCAAGGTAGTAGTAAAGTTCTACACCTGCAATGTAAATTTTCATCATGAAGAGGGATTAGATACACGCACTTCTTGACTCAGGAAGGTCATCTCAGCTAGGATTCATGTTATAGCAAAAACCATTGTAAGGCAATCTCAATTTTCAAAGTTAAAGGAAAAGAAGTTAAAAACATGATTGTCGCTAGGACCTAAAATGACTAGGAAAAGATGTTATTTAAGGTATAGGTGGTGAATATTTCAAACCGAGAAATTAGATGACAAAACATGAATGGTAAGTTATCTTGACAGATGGAAATTGCCTCATGCTAACCTATAGATCAAGGTATCGATATTGGTGTTTTATTCAGGTGCAAGATATAGGAGGGTCCTTAAATTCTAGTCTAAATATCACATAATAGGTTGAATGGTATACCAACTGCCAATGAAATTGATCTTTATAAAAAGTGGTAAAAATTCCATTGGTCAGTTGACAATCCCCCACTTTTATGTACAAACTCCATATGCACCATGGCTGAATGCTTCCTGTAGACACACAATCACGCACTTGGGTGTAATTATCTAGTCTCTGATCACATATTACTATTCATATGGTTCCTGAGTAAGAAAAGTATTAATAAACCCATGTCTTTGGCCACATTTATTTTGCTTTTATACTTTTTAGTTTCAATATTGCACTCTTATTAGCTCAGTCTATCTTTTCACTTTTTGGCATTTGTCATTCCTAGACAATAACGCCCAACCAGGATGCTAAGCATGCCAGGCGCCCCTCGTCCCCTCTGGGTGCCCTTGTCCTCTTTACAATTTGGTCACACTTTCCGGGTCCTTTCTAGCCATTTGAGCATCTTATCTTTTTGGTAGTCAGTAATTTTTGGGGTTAATTACAAAATTAAAGTGAAGGAATCATATAAATATGAAGTTATGTGATCATAATAAAAGACCAAGCACTAAGCATCTACTTATCTCCACCTAAGGTTGCATCCATCAAAGACATCTATAACTTCATTGGCATCCATATAGCTCCATCACAAAGGACACAAGGATTAGTTCATCTGCATCACACTTCATATGAGGGAAGTTTATTCTATTCCATGCACACATTATTGTACATTTTACATCTAGTTATTTACTCATTATCCAAGTGCAACTGACACAAGAGCAACCTAAGGCACAATTCCATGCACACAAACATACAGAACTACATTGGGTCTGAGATGTAGTGCAGTGCTCAGTGTAAGTCCATCATTGTGGCATAGATGAGGACAGTTTGAACCCCTTCATTTGCATCTTTCTTTTTTAGGATTTGATGTCTATTTGGGGGTTTTGCAGGTGATTTATTCATGTCTAGATTTACATAGTGACATTTCAGCGGAATTTCAGCGATAAAAGGAGAATGAGTGTGAACTTCACACCATCTGGCGACACCTTATCAGGATTGGCTGTCTAGGACCTCTATACATAGACCTGAGGCACCCATAAACTAGACGAGAGTTCCCACAGGTGCACCCCCATCCTTTTCCTAAGCACCCCAGTCCAGCCAAATATGTCAAATCTGCACTTTTACAGGATCTGTAGTTTTCAACAGTGATTCCATGTCTGATGATCTACCACCTCTGGTCATTGCGCTCTCCACAGCAACACAATCCCACAACATCTCTACAAATCAACAAAGGAATCTTCTAACCCTCTTTTTACACAATTAGGGTTTTATTTATTCATTGCTTAGCTTTGCTAGGTTATTATTTCAGTATTTTCATTGTTCATTTATTTACCGCAAACTTGCATTAGATTAGGCTATTATATTACATTTTAGCATAATCACTTTGGTAACCCTTCCCTAGTGGATTTATAAATTGCTAACTTTAAAAAATCCTCATTCTGGCATTGCTCATCTTTCTGAGCATCTTCTTATTATGAGTATCTGGGATTAATGATTGTCTTGCTTGTTACTCCTAGACTTAAGACATAGAGTCCAACATCTCCTTAGCTTTTTACTCAAAAAAATAATTCTTGTTGGTTATACAACCCGACTCCGTGTATCAATAATTTGTTGAGTGGGGTTTCCTTTCTCTAAACTTATTGCATGTCCCTAGCTAAGTCCTCTTGTCTGAATCTGGGGACTATTTTTGACAATGACCCAACTTAGGAAGATATTATTTTCCTCGCATATGTACATTGTGGAGTGTGAATTTTGTCTTCACCTCTCTTTTGGTATATGAATGACATGATGGAGTGTCTGGAGAAGCTCAAGGCTTTATGTAATGGATACTGTCTAGTTCCTTGAGAAAGATGAAAGGGTCTTTTGATCCTAACTATAGAAAAGTCCATCGTGTCTTTAGTTTCGTGGATATGATGGTTCAATTCGTCAATGCGTCGGTGAATAATGTGCTCTTCCTCATCATGAGCTTAGAGCCCAAAACCCTACATTAAACTATATGTCTGTAATTTTTATTTTGACTTTCATGGTCTAAAAATAACTTCTGTACAATGGAACATATTTAAGACCATGGCTCCAAGTCATGCAAGTCGTTGCCTCTACAATACATCATTTTTTTGAAATTCATACATGAAGGTATCAAAGTGATGTACTTATATTTGAATGTTGACCGTTGTGGAAGATTGCAACACTCTTGTGATCGTTTTTCCTATTAGGATGACATTGTACTACTATTACGAAATGATACTACTGATCCAACTCTCAACCTAGAGTGTTTGTTAAATCACCGGATGTGCTATCGCTCCATAAGTGTCTATTTGCATGAAAGATCATTGTTTCAAATCCACAGGAACCAAAACTCCAAGAGAGACTGACTACTGCTATGATTCTATATAAATCATTGGGCTTGCCTAGTCCATAAGTTACGTTGATTTTATCAAACTTATATGATGTTTGATGCGCCATATCCATAATGGTAATTGATCCAAGATATACTATGTACACTTATTTATATGAGTTTCATCATACTGGGAGCATATAAAATCCATATTGATTCTACTTGCGATGTCAGTTTAAATGTTCACATGTTGGTTTGGCTCATATAGGTTTTAGTTGCATCCAAGGAAATCTTAATTAAAAAACTCCTTGTGATGATAAATCATGTATATCTAGTGGGTTTGGATAGGTCGTCACTGTTGCTTATGGCTTATGTAAGTCTTAAAGTCACACAGTCTACCTTGCACACACTCCTCACTCTTCTCCACTTACCTTAAAATATATGAAAGATATTAAAGTGAAGGACCAGACAAAACAAAAGTAGAACAAGGTCTAAAGCACCAAACAATTATACCACTTGAAAAAAGAAAGAAAAGCTACCAATGTGAGGTCAAAAAATTCAAAAAGGATGTTAATTTCATCTACACCCTCATATTAATTTACTTCTTCTAAAAACTTTTCCTATGACCTATGAATTGAAGTCCCTTATTTTTTTGACAGTAGTCCCCTATTGAGTTTTATAAGATATAGGTCATATGGAATAAAAATTTATAAGGTATCCATAGTTTGAAACAATTTTTAGGGTAGGTTCTCACACACCGTACACGAGTCAAGTTTTTTATCAACTATATTTCCACATATGACACATGCATATTGACACTCTCTAGTATTTTCATTTCTCAATGATGCACTCTTATGTTATGGTTCACATTTGAATCTTGAGGGCATCCTATAAACACGAACCTCCCACACTACACACACCTGAAACACTCAATCTCCTCCGATATTAGTACATGCCATAATCAACAAATTTGCAATAGATTTCTCCTACTACACACATTCAAACAAAATCAAAAACACACTTGAGATATCAACAATATACTATAATGCAACAATTTTATGACATACATATTTTATTTCACACTATATATATTTATTGCACGCAATTCACACAATATAATACACACTGGACATCAACACAATACACAACTCAATATGAAAATTTCCAAAAACAATAATTTACATAGGCCACACGTTCATGACATTTTTATTTCTTGCATGTAATCTACACATAACACACCATACAATAAAAATATTCACAACATTCAATTCTAGAAACAAGATAAGGTAAGCTTACCCATACATGTTCGATTGATAAGGTCATAATTTTTGTTTTACAACATTTATTTTTAAAAAAAATTAAAGGATTTTTAAATACTTATGTTACAAACAATCTATTAAAAAATCAACAAAACTTAGTTTGCCAAGTAGGAGAAAACATGATCTTAATGCCGGGTACTTAAATAAAATTTTAATACTATAAATTTTAATATCTTAAGGATAATAAATCTCCAATAGAGTGTTTCAAATATTATACATGAAAATTAAATTACAATAAGTCCCAAAAAGAATGGATAATATATTTATATGAGGAATATGTAAAGGCCGTTTGAGGTGAATGAAACATCCCTTTATACATTCATCAAATTTTTGAGGGGTTTTAATAATTTGGGGGGATTTAACATTACTACACTATGTGTATGTTATGGAATACAAATAATTAGATGGTATGGTGAAGGTTTCCCTTTGTATTCATGTCCACATACATGTAAGATACATTAATGGACTTACACACTATTACTCAGTGTGTGGAGTTTGTAGCTATTATGTTTA
This sequence comes from Taxus chinensis, assembly GCA_019776745.2. Lineage (NCBI taxonomy): Eukaryota > Viridiplantae > Streptophyta > Pinopsida > Cupressales > Taxaceae > Taxus > Taxus chinensis. Next base: position 166,728,593 of record CM034157.1, read on the forward strand.
ATGAGGACTCTCTTAATATGATGTCCCTACATAGATTCCTAGAACATGATGATAATGATGAAGAAAATTATTCAAATTAATATTTTATGGTATTAAATTTCGATATTCAAATGAAATTTAAATTCATGATAGGCCAAGCACTAAGACAAGAAATCACTTATATGATGAGTCTGTGGAAAAAAGCAACAAACTGCACAAAATTATTCACTTAGAATGAAATAAAAGCTCAAAATAATGAAGGTAAATTTAAATATATTTAAATTAGAAGAATAATAAGAGGATGATAATTCAACAAGGATCAACATAATAAAGATAAGAAGGAGATCAATGGCTAGTAAAATTTCACAAAGAAAACTCTAAGGAAGAACATGATCAATAAGAAAAAAAAATCTTCTTAAATAAACATAAGAGACATCTAAATTATTCAAAAAATAAAATAAACACTTTTCCATATACATGTTATATATAGAAGGGAAAAAAAGGGAACATGGAGTATATTTGGAGGCCTAAAGATAAGATCCCATAAATCAAAGAGAATGAAAGGTAAGGGAAAATGAAAGATACTCCTATGTAAAGTAGGTAATTATATGTTATAAGTGTTAGAGGATGAGCTCCATGTACATTGGAAAAATAAGAATAAGGACCCTAAACAATATGATGAATTATTGTATTTTGATTTTGAATCATTGCACCTATTTTTGCCTAGAAAATAGGAGATGAAGAACGCAAAAAAGAAATAAGATTGATGGAATTTCCATAAATGATAATATAATAGGATATTCCCAAAGAACAGATTTATACAGGGCTTTGGCACACATATTGGCACTACAGTAGATATCCATACACATCATTATTTTACTTTCACGTTAGATCAAGAAATATCTAAGGGTTGGTGGAGTGGGCATCACCTACGTAGTGTATGTTACCTACATTAAGGAACAAGCAGTTAAAGATTGAAGGATAACATGTAACTAGCTTTCTCCGTACACTTCTTCCATTGACTTGGCATGAGTATCACCCCATGTGACTATGAGATAGTGAAAACTAAGCGTGGACATGACCTGGAAAATATCTATAATATCTTCAGGATCCTTTCTACAACCTTTACTCATCACAGATTAGGTGCACATGTTCCTTTTTCAAATTTTTGCACTTTACATACTATTTACATAGAGGATCATCAGATACATGGATGCATTTGACTACTTATTCGTTCTTCTCTTTTGAACCAGATTCCATCTTTATGGGAAGCGGTATTCACATCACATCACAAACATCAACAACAACAATCACATCAACATAACATCAATAACAGGAAAATTGTGACATCTAGACATGCGTTTTCACCCTAGGTTCATTTTCATCATCACTTTTTAAACATTATCCTTAGCATCCACACTTCACATTTTTATCACTCATGCAGTACGATCTAGTCCCTTGACAACACTCTCATCATCAATCTACATGGTTATTAGGAATACACATCTCTATCTACTTTGTGTTGCTTGGAGATTTCACTTAACAACATAAAAAAATGTAGACACAAAATCTCTCACTAAGGGTATCTATTTAGTCAAAATTGCATGTTGTAATTGTTCCTATGATTCCTAAGAGAGGTTAAGAAGAAGTACTAATTAACCCATGTATTTAACCACCTTTTATTTTTATTGCATGCTTTTGGATCTTGCACCCTTACTTGTCTCAATTTTTCAAAGTTTTTGTACCTTAATTTATCATCCTATACAACATTTTACGCTCAGTCATTACATGCAACTAGGCACCCTTGAATTCCCATAAGGCGTCCTTGATGCCTCAATATTACTTTTTCCAAACTTTTGGGTCCTTTCTAGCCATTTGAGACAGATTATATTTTTGGTAGTTAATCCCTTTTAGGGGTTAATTATGAAATTCAAGAAAAGGAATCATATAAATATAAAGACTATGTGATCATAATAAAGGACTTAATGCACTAAGCATTATGTATCAAAACTAAGATAGGAGCATAACATCTGAATATTCAGCCAATAGAAAACAAGGGACACAAGGGTTGAAGTTATTCTACATACACTTCATAGGAGGTCAAGTTCATTGTATTGATGCAATAATCTTATGATGGTTACTTGCTCACTATTTCAAGTGTGACACATAAAGATGGACCTATGACATAATTGAATTCACATGCATTCACAATAAAACTACATTGGGTCTAGAGATGTAGTGCAATGCTGTAGTATAAGTTCACCAAAATTGACAGCTGAGGATAGTTTGACCCCTCATTTGCATCTTTAGTTTTTTATGGATTCGATGTATTTTTGTAGGGTTTTGTATGTCATTACTTTATTACATGGACTAGTGTCTTTGGATAATCATTAATTGTGACCTAATAGTGATCTAATTGTGTTTTTACAATTAGAATACATATGAATACATAGTGACCAATCTTACTTAATTTTAGGGTTTAATGTGCAATTTTGGTAGACATATTAGCGTCCATAAATTAGGTCTAAGGTACATAGCAGGTGCACCCTCCTTCCTCTCTAAGTACCCTAGTCCATGTAGATCATTAGCTCACAACTTTCCTGAGGCTCTATGTGAGGCTATCTCCCTCAATTGTTCATCACGTGTTATTATATGTTTAATTACACTCCAAATGACACTATAAATCTAGCTAAGGATTCTTAATCTCTTTAACTACTAAGCATTTCACATAATTTATTGCTTAGGTTTTTCTTAGGTTAATTTTTGTACTTCAATTTTTGCATTTATTTACTATAGAATTGAAGCAATCAGATTAGGGATATATGTAAATATTTAGTGTTAATCAATTAAATTGCATAAACTTGATTATTAGGCTTGATGAAAAGATGATCGTAAATAGTTGCACGATGATGTAGTGTGGATTACTACCACAAGACTTACATTAAGTAACATATTTTGTAGTCATAAGATAGTGAGCAATTGGCTGTTGACACTTAATAAATTCATCCTATGAGATAATGATATTTGTAGGTGTAATTATTAGTTGAGATTAAGTACATCAATCGTAAAGCTTCAAAAGGATATAGTAGCTTAGTATGATAAGATCAAGATAGAATATAGTTGATGATAAAATAAGTAGTACATGAAATGAAACTGAATAAGAGAGTTCAATGACAGGTGATATGTTGGGAAAATAGGGTGTTTTTTCCTCTTTAAATTTTAATAGAATAGTACAAGATATTATGAGCTTAAGATAAGAATTTACTGAGTTGTATATTAAAGGCCAACTGGATTTATACATGATTGAAATAGATAGGATTTTAACTTTGCATGTTTAAGATCAAACAAGTAACGTTTTGGGAGCATGTTTCTTTTATGGATTTGTATGTTTATGAAGAACATTAAAAAGTGCAAGGATTAAAGACTAGGTGCATATAAGTGATTTGAAAGGAAGAGTATATTTTTTCCTAGATGGATTGCTTTGAAACAATAAAATAAAATGAGATGAACAAATAGTGTCTTCATGACTAAAATAATGTATCACAAGGACAAATTAAGTAGTTTTCACCAAATGAGACCGAATGATATGAAAGTATCCTAGTTTGATTTGCATGTTGTGATCCTTGTATGACATAAATAGGGTGTTGCAATTGATGATAAATACCAGTAATGATTAATTGGTGATGTATTAGGCTCATAACTGAGAAGAAAAGTGATGAAAATGGATATTTAGGTCATGTTATTAGTTATATAAGATTGATAGAATGTGAATGCGATCAAAATTGTTGATAAAGCCTATCAGTTGACCTAGCTTAGCCTAGAGGGATGGTGGATGGTGATTATGAGTTGTATCTTGCATTTAAGAAATGGTAGAATCCTAAAAGAATACTTTGGAGAATCTTATTAGGAACTCACATGAAGTGTCAATAGGATTGAGTAGTAGCTTGATTCAAACCAAGTTTCGAGGTAGCTCCATGTTGAGTAGGTATGGGTCAACTTAGGATAAATGATGATGATTCTTGTGGAGCCATTTTTTTAGCTCATGGATGCATTTTGGTAGTTTGGGTTTCCCATGATTTACAAAGTTTGTCTCTAGGTGCTCTCTCTCATAGTTTACTATGATGAGTTACGATTGTTTTTAGCATGATCCTAAATTTAGTGATCTGAAATGATTTTCAAGGGTTGAGTCATGAAATTGATTCACCCCCCTCAGTGTCTTGATTTCCAGACAACATGTGACACACAAAAGAAGAGCATGAGGAAGAATATGGTGATTAGAGATGAAGCTAATTGGGGTTTCACTTGATGTGGAGGAGTAAAATGTGGAGTTACAATGTTAAAATTTCTCAAGAAAACACTGAAGAAGAAATGTTCCAGAGGAAATAAGCATTGAGAAAAAGGTCATAGACTAGCTCAAATGTGCATATATCTAATAATCACCTCAAATTGTGTAAGGGCCATGGTTTCAAAATTCAGTCTTCCATAGAGGAATTATTTTGTTGGGGAATGTTAATGACTATAAGGTTTAAAAAGAATAATGATTTCATTGGAATCACCATACCCACATGGACGCATCAGAATGAGGTAAGCAGAGATTTATCTTGAAATCAGACTTAAGATAATAAGTGGTAGGATAGAAAATGATCGTAGAGTCCACCAAAATTTATAGATATTAAGCATGAAATGATGCTTTAATTGGCTTCAGAGGTGGGAATTCCTCCCAGCTTTCACAAAGGTATGGGTCAAGATTGTTGTGATGGATTATAGACTCCACTCAGGATAAGGAATGTTGAAAATCTGACAGAAGGGAATTTTAAGGATGAAAAGAAGAGAAAGAACTTACGTGTATAAAAGCGGCAGATATAGTTTTCAGTGTTACATGTGCATGTCCAGACTTGGTTGTCCAAAGTCAACCTTAATATCCCATGGTGATGCATATTTTGATAACAAAGTGTGGATGATATTGATAAAATTGAAGAGCGTTAGGACCATTAGTTGAGGAAGTGGCAGAGTTAAAGAAGCAGATTAAAGAATAGACTTGAAGTTAAAGATCCTAGAACTATGAGGCATTGATGAAGAGAGTTAAAAGCCAATAAGATGGCCAAACAAGGATTTGAAAGACTTTATAAGGTTTCAATCCTATCATTTTATGGTTCATCTATGGAAGAGGCTGAGTTGAATGAAGATTTCCTGATTTTTGAAGAAAAAACAAGGATTAGCACGAAAGGTTATGACACATTTAAGTAGAGATGAGGGAGTTGATCAAATTCTGCCACCTTTAGTGAATGGATCATAGGATATCAACCCTATGATTATGCATCATATTTACATACATTTTTAGGTCTTGATATTTTCGACCGAGAAAGTGGTGATAAAAATTGAAGGAGAAGGCCAAAAGCTGAGTTTTTGGAAGCTTCAAGTATTAGTGAAGCAGCACCAGAAAGGTTTCTAAGGATGCTCAAAAGCTTGAAAGTATGTGGAAAATGTAATAAACAGAGAGTATCCAAAGCTTCCAGCCATCTAGGGCCAAAATTTATAAAGCGCACATTGCATATTATCCATATATTGACTCATTCACTATGCCATATATTGAGATAATTTTGGATTCATCATTGATTTCAAATTCTTTGAACATATTATTTTATCCATAATATTTTTTGAAGATAGACAATACTCCTAGTGTAGTAGGGAAATTTAGAGTGAAAAATTGCTAAGTATTAACTAAATGTGACGACCAGGTATGAAGATATGCACATGATATGTTAATATTTTTAGTACGGTGATTTATAAGAGATCAATAAGGAACGCGCAGGGAGTATGAGTGGAAAAGAAGAAATCCTATACATACACAACTTGAGGCTTTTTTGTATGCACATAGGATGAGGTTTTGGGCATGGCTGACCTATATAGGTCAATGTGCAAATTTTTACAAATGTAATGAGATGTAATTGCAATATTTATTGGTTGTGAATGTGATATCTTTAGATCCGACCTTAAAGTGTGGATTTTAGAAAGAATTAAGAATTTTAAAGCCAGTTTTTGTGATCATTTTGTGAATCTAGATTTCTCCCTTTGTGTTCCTTTACATTTATTACGATCTATGAAGTGTACCACCTCCGTATCAAGGCATATTTTATTTAAGTATCTCCAACGGGTACCAGATTTTTTGGTCCCCATCAAAAATTATGCATTTTGAAGATTCTCGTCAATAGCATGTGAAGCTAAAATGGATTATGAGCCTAGACTAAGTGATAATATGAAGAATATTGAGCAAGCTACATGAAGGATTCTATGAGAAAAGGTTTACTGAGCTCAAAATACAACTCCATCACATAAATAAATATGTAGTTTATCATACTCCTTATGGGTATTATTTTTTTCTTCTTTTCTAAAATACAATGCTTCCTCAATTTGTTGTGGCTTGTTCAAAAAATTCTAACTTCACTTATTTGCCTTTGTTTTACATGCTCTATAAAAAGGGGTTCCTGTTCCTTATGGGATTGGTGTCTCATCTAAATTTTGTATGCATGTTTTCAATGTTGTTGGAGGGCTATCTTTTTAGTGCATGCTTCCAATTCTTCCGTAAAGTTATGCAGGGTTTCCCACTTATATCAACATCTAAAGTTGCTCCTCCTTCTTAGCTATTCAAACAATTAAACTTTAATGATGCATTTAGTGCCTCACCTATTATCAACTCTAAATACTTTAGTTGAATTGCATTTTTAAAATAGTGGTGAGGAAGTATCGTCGTTTGTTATGTAAATATTTACAACAAATGAGTTAAATTTACATTGTTTACATTTTCTACTTGTTGTGTATTTTAATAACAACCGCATATCTTAAAATATAAATATGTGAACATGGGACAATTTATGCCCCGGTTTGTTATGACATAACACGCCTTATGCATTGATCTCCACTAGACTATCCAAGTTGGGATATGAACATGTAAATATAGGTCACATATACAATCCTTTCTTATGTTGACAACTTGTGCTAATCTTAAACTAGTTTTGTCAATTAACTACCACACATTTTTTGGCTTGATAAATGTTATCATGCACAACTTTTTATGTCATGCAAATGAAAACAACAGGGGTTGAATCATTTTAACTTTCCACTTACTTTGAAATTATAGAAATTCATAAGGGATTGTTTACTAATATTTATTTCAATTTTTTTACATTCAAAAATTCCTAACATGCTTCACAAGAATACAAGGACCCTCTTGACATATGGAGAAACAACCCGCTCACATTTGCGTCATTGGTAATTGTTATCTCTCGAAAGTGCACCCTGTAGAGAGATGACTGTAGGTGTTCTAAGCTTGCTTTGGATCTCTCTCTTTCATAGATACAATGGAAACACCTCAGGTCTATGGATATACCTATTGTTGAGGTGAGTCTCTGATATTAAGGATGGTTCCTTTTTGATGTATCCTAAAATAATTTTTTTAGGGGGTTGACGGTAAAAAGATGATTGTAAATGAATTGAAAACTGGGGTGATACATCAAACTTGTTGAGGGATTTGACTGAGTACATTCACAAATAATTTGAGAATGGATTGTGGATGCACAAACCAATAGTTTTTAGCATAATATTGAGGCAAACACTTGGTGTGTTGAGGGAATGAATCACAACAATACATAAAGATAACATGCAGACTAATATTATGCAAAAATTACTAAATTTGTAGCAAGGTAAGATGATTAATCAAGGAATTTGACATTCACAATAATTAATAAGATATACACAACACTGCAAATAATTGGAAAGGAAGAAATCAATTCTCATTCAAAGGGAAAAACTGGAAAAATCTGCTTCAGCACTCCTGTGTCCAAAAAGTCCCCCTTGTGCCTTACAATTACACACAATATAAAGCAATTTTTATTCCTCCCACCCCTCCTAAAAATTGTACTCGCCTATGCAACCTATTTTTATCCTTTATCATGAATAAATAAAGGAATAAAATAACCATACTTTTTACAAAGAGGCAATAATAGCCTTACTTCCAAATATACACTTAGTCAAAGCGTAGTTGACTTCTCTATTTCTATTACAATAAATTTGGATGAATAATTTATCTAGGAAAAGGAATGTCAGGGATGGAAACATGGTTATAAGGGAGAGACCATAAAAAATGCATAGATGCATTGATTGTACGGAACTATAGCAAGTAGGCATTTGGAAATGTATCCAAGTTCTTCATAAGGAATCATTACACGATGTATGATTACATATAAAGATGCCTATATGCATATGAAATTGGGAATCTACACATGTAGACACCCATCTGTATATACAACCGGGAAGCTATAGATATATATGTCCATATGCATATACTACTGGGAAACCACTTATGCAGACACCCAACTACATGGAGATTCAGGAATTTTTGCATGCAGTCATATGGTTGTGTATGCATACAGGCATCTACATGTACAAATGCCTATCTACACATGCAGTTGGCGGCTACATGTACAGACACCTGACTATTTATGTATTCGTACATCTATGCATATAACCGCCTGGTTACATGCAGAAATGTGTCTACATACAGGTGTTTGTCTATTAGTTTCAATACATGCAGCCACTCGGTTACACATACCACCTGACGCGACATGCTCTTTGTTGCTTATATATAGGTTTGAGACCTCATTTCTCCTTTCTCTTCCACACTCTACTCCAGTCACTACCTCCAATTTCCAAGATCATATGGCTATCCAATCGATATCCTGAGTCCATACATCTGCATCATCATTCTACAATCTAAAAATGACATGTAATTTAACATCCTCTCAGTCTCAAGCTTAACCCAAATTTCAATTCCAAAACCTTATGTGCCTATAAATTTCCACATTTCTCAAACTAAAGGACACATTCAATGATTGGGTAGATAAATGTTGTTTTCGAGGGATAATTTACATGCCTCAATATCACACTGATACTATTTTACTGTAGTTTCTGTTATCCAATTATGAAAAATCCACATGTTTCTTCACTGTCAAGTTTCCATCACGATATTTTTTAGATAATCTCTAGAAGATATCCACTGCTTAACAAGGTTTACACACATGAATGTTAACCTTATGAAAAAAAATCCTTACTCTTTGACTCAAATAAAAAGTATTTGGAGTCCCACTTTGGCATACAGGTTGAAGGTAATAATCTATTTTTTACATTTTTAATTTCTATTATTATCACAATAAGCTAATATGGGTTGAAGCTAAGCCTATTGGAATGCGTGAATTGGACATTATATGCTCAAGTTGTCACTAGTCAACTTTTGGGTCAAATTTGGTCAGTAAGAAAGCACATGTCAAATAGGACCCTGGTTCATTTCCATAACCTATTTGCATGATTCAAGGTTAGATGAGGAAAAAATAGATTTAGATGTGTTTGGTTTTATATGCAAGTCTTCATTGAGTGTGTGCAAAAAAAGGGGACTTCAACATTGGGGTCTAGTTTTGTTTCTGAAGGGAACTTGGCTATTTTGGTTTGTGCCCTCTCATGCTAACATGTGGCATGTGAATAGCTCATAGATTTGGAGAATTTGGAGAGGTCCACATGGTGGTTCTTCAGGCAACCACATGGCCTCCCACCATCCTAACTCATTTTCCAAATGAACTAAGCTTGTGGGGCTATACCCATAACAAACCATGGTTCCAACTCAATAATGCCAGTGTGGTCAAATTGCTAACCACTCACCGATTTACTTGCCAGCTCAAGCGACCGAGCTCCAACTCACCAACTCCACAACAATCCCAATAACTTACAAGTGGGGCTGTTCATATCAACTCTCCAACTCGTCAATGGTCATGTATAGCTTGGTGGGATTTTATTACCATAAGTGGAAAAAAATATGGACGTGCCCATAACCACGTGATACATGGGTGGTGGAAGCCTATTTAATGGGTTAAGTTGTTCGCAGCCCTTACAATGTGGTATAAACCCACTCTTAGATTCAAACCCACAACCTCCTTCCAAAAGGATAAGTTCCCTCACCAATACACCAACCACTTACAAGTGGTATAAAAATGGGTAAATTGGTTTTTGAAGGGGAGGTATGCAGATTGTGTATTATTTGTTATGGGAAGTTTGTACAAAATGGTGATTTAATCCATTGCAGGGACATTTTTTAACTTCTAAGAGGGTTTGGAGAATTGTTTAGAACTCAGAGATGCTTTGTATGGAATAATTATTTTCCCATTGTGATGTTTATTTTCTATTATTGGAAGATTTTTGTAGTTTCTTTTGACAAGGATCTAAGGGAAATTGAATGTGTAAGTACTTCACAAAGGTAGAGGAAGTTGCTGGACGTAATCTGAGTCCTTTAAAGGTCCGATGGTATAATTTTTGTAGGTTATTTATTCCATTATGGTATTGTGAGTTGTTTAATTGTACTTATAATTGATTTTTAATAGATTGGTTTGAATGAGCCCGAAGATGTACTCATTTTACGCCGATTTTTGTAAACATTTTTTTGTTGCACGTGTTCGTATGCATCTTTTATTTCTAATTATTTACAAATTTAAATCAGATTTTAATTAATTAGATGCGATTATAACACTTTCACAACAATTTCAAAAATCATGTTTTGATCCTTTTGATCATGTAAACTAGAAATGAATAATCATTTTAAATTTAAATTTTCGATTTAGCATTTATGCACATTTAAATCATATTTTGGATTAGTTTCTCATTTCTTTTAAATCAAGAAATTGAGATTTAATCAGTATCAAGTTTTTAACTATTTAATTATATGGAGTCTACTACAGTTTACGAATCGAATTTTGGTGTCAAATTTGGTAGAATGGTGGACCAAATTCTATTTTATAATTTTTGATATCATATTTTCACTGGTTTTGATTTAGCTTGTGCAAACATTTGGGATTGTTGATCTTCCATTTACAGTGTGTAGTTGTTGGGAGTACAAGCTTTTTACAAAATACAGGGAACCATGTGATGAGAGGGACGTGTACATCTCTATTAATGTCACTTCCAAGGTGATGGCTATGGAAATGGAAACTAGTCACCTAGTATTAGTCATTTTCTTTGGTGAGTAAACCATATTCTGAAGCTTTCCTTATTGGTATGATATTTGTATCTGTGCACGAAGTTGGTGGACAATTCCGTGGACATAAAAACCCGAAATAAAGGTACCGCGATCGCGGTTTTAAAACCGCGAGCGCGGTCCTAAAACCGCGATCGCGGTTATTGAATTCTAGGTTCGGTAATTACCGAACCTAGTTCCGCGATCGCGGAACTCTGAGACAAAATTTAACAGTCCCGCGACTCGTTATTTTCCTAATTTTCAATTCAAACCGCGACTTTTCCTAAACGTTTTTCACTCGCACTTTCAATACTATCTTAAAATTGCTCATCGGACTTCTGGATAGCGATAGATTCAACCATGCCACCAAGACAAGGAGGTAAGTCCCCGATTGTAATCATTTTTTTGCATTTTAGGTTGTTTTTTTTGCATTTTAGGTTTTTTTTGGCATTTTCATGGGTTTTGTGAATTGTTTGTTTATGTATACAATTTTATTGTTTTATCAGTTGGTCGGCAAGCTCGGGCTCGTGCAAACCGTCAAAACATTCCTCAAAACCCACCGAACATTCCTCAAAACCCTCCGAACATTCCTCAAAACCCTCCTCCAAACATAGATCCGCCCCCTGTGGCTCCTTCTGTCCCCACTGAGCCAACAGGAACGCAAGATAATATCATTGGAAGAATCCAAGAAAATAAAATTGTCATTGAGAACCTAATTCAAACTATAAGACAAAACCATGCTACAAATCCATCCCGCATGACTTTAGCCAATACATTGCAAACATTGATTGGCGAAGTCGAGTCTGCAACCAACCAAATACATAGATGGAACACCTTTAGAAGTGACTGTAGGCGGTGGTATGCGGATAAACTATCTCATGCGGCCGTCAAAGACAAAAAAATTGGAAAAGACCTAATTTGTGCATTATTTACCGACCCTAGAACCAATGCCCCCCCTGCAGTTACTTGCAAACGGTTCCCAATCCATTGGTGCCATGATGATAGAATCAAAAACAATTTTTGGGACCGATGGTGGATGGTTTTTGATTATCCACCATGCAACAACAATGAGGTTCCTCTTTATTTTTTGAAGAAATTATATTGTGAGTTTGTGCTCAATGAGGTCCCGAATTATTTTGACTTTTCAGACTTTTTTGGTCGAGGAGGTGGCTCTGCACAGAGCAGACCTGGTGCACGCGTAGGTCAGCCTAGGATCCCCCATGCCCCAAAACCCCCATTGCCTTCAGTTATCCCTCCTACAGTGAAGGAGGTTGTGGAGATTGATACATTGCATGCATTGAGGGAGCTCACTGACACTCTCACCCAACATAGCACCCAGATTGCATCCGGTGATGTTGGTGGAGGTGCCAGTTCTAGTGCACCACACCACTGTGGATCATGTGGTGCCGTATGCACTGCAGGCGAGACATCATTTGCTGGTTCACAGGATTTTTTTTCTATAGATGAGATGCTGGGGAATGTTTTTGGAACTGGAGCCACTGATATTGGTCTTTCACAGGTAAATTTTAAATAAATTTAAATAATATATATATGTACAATAGTTTAATTCACATGTTTGAGATATTAATATATATATGATTGTACTTCATGTACATACATGTAAAAAACTAATTTTTTATTTTATTTTAAATAGCAAGAGCCGGTGAAGGAAACATCCGGTGTTGACATGCTAGCTACTGCGGTTGGGCGTGTTTCAAACGTAAGTTTCAAGTTGTACAAACTTACATTTTTAATAAATCATTTAATTGCACTAGATTATTATTATAATTTGTTTCACGTGTATGTTGCACATGTATTAATATTTTTCTCTTTTATACACAGGAGCCTGGCGGGTCATCATCTGCTCAGGGAACTGAAGCTACTGGCATGCCTCGCGTGAGTTTTACGCAGGTTAGTTACAAATCTCTTTAATGAATGATAAGAGTGATGAAGAAATGTAAAAAAGGTTAAATCCTCTCGTACCCTTTATCTAAAAAAATCTATGCGTCCTTTCCATATGATTATAAGTTTTATATGGATTGGTGTACTGAGATTTAAGAATTTACAACATCATTGTACCCTTAATAGACAGCTCCTCCAATTTATGACAACTCCTGCGAACCCTAACTCCACCACTCATATGAACCCTAATAGATTTGGAGGCGGCGGACATATATATGTGCACACGTAGGGTTGTGTGAAATTACGTGATGGAGGTGTCCTTTCATTTTAGAAACTACATCCCCCTCTGCAGAACATGTAGACCCCTAAGGGTTTGTTTCTAGAAATATTCTTGGGCACTGGGTGTGGGGCTTCAGTTGCTCAAACTGCAGGTGGCAATGGAGCCATTGTTGGGGTTGGATCTGACACTACTGGCACCAATGTTGCCAAGAACTTGCAAGGAGGAATGGAAAATCCTGTTATCTTTGTTGGGGACACTAATAACCCATTGGGAGGTTGAGTGAATCCTAACATCTTTGTTAGGGGTGCAAACACTAGGGTTTTCTCCCTTGTTGATAGCTTGGAAACTCCTGCTACAACTAAAGCTTTAGTCAATCACTCATTTAATGAGGTTTTGTAAAAGAAGACATAGATCAAAACCATGAGGCCTACTAAGAGAAACCCAAGTGTAACCTTTGGCGATGAAGTCCTCGAAATATATTCATTTTACCAAGATCATGCCTTGATCTGTAGATTCACTCATCTTTAGCCTAGCCTCCCTATCCTCCATGATTAGATCTCCAAGAATTGGTTCCCGCTTCTAGCGGGTAGGTTAGACCTCTACCCCTATGCTAAGGGAATTTTTATTATTTTTTCCCCTCTATAGCTGACAAGGACAAAATTTCTAAACAACTTTGGGTTTTCCAACAAAGGTACCTTATCTTAAAACCATGGTTCACATCATTCAACCCTCTCACTGAATCTTTATCACACAAACCAATCTAGATCAAATTACCCCACTTACCCCTATAATTTTAGGACCATAGTTGTCTGATATCCATAGGAAATACCTTGGGAAACATCATTAACGTCGAATCCCAAACCTATGATTTCACACATACAATGTATATGCAAGAATCCTAGTTGAGATTGATACTTCAAAGAATCTTCCAACCCACCTTAATCTTAAAGTGCAAAATCAAACTTGCACTCATCCTCTGGACTATAAGGGCCTACCTTTCAGATGTAGGAGATGTATTTTTTTGGGGCATTCTGCTCCTGATTGTGAGATGGTAAAACATTAAAAAAGAGAATAATAATTGGTGGATAAATGCCCTCCCTAAACATATCGTATTTAAATCTAAGTAAATCCCTAATTCAAACACTAAGGAGGAAGACATGGTCAAATCTTTCCTAGCAACCCCTTTGAGAGAGATCACAGATCATGTAAACAAGGGGTTATCCGTGGGTGAAACATAGAGGACCGGAAACACTAAATCAAAACCGCATGTAGCAGCAAAGGAGAATGTTCCTCCTCATTCTCCTTGTTCAAGCAACACATATCAGTCGATCACAGATTTTGAAGTTGTTATTCCTGTACAAAAAGCTCCCAATGTGACCAATGTCTCACTCTATATCCACTTCGCTTCTACTAGATAACGAGTATTCTCCATCCCAACCTTTGGACACAAATACATATGAAGATAGATGGCCTCCGTGCTAACATTTATAGATCCTATGTATTTAGCCTAAATAGAAGATAAAATTTAATAATGTATTTTTATTCTTTCTTGAGTAACTAAATATTGATTTGTACATGTTTTTTGTATAGCTCTTAAGTAGATTTTAATAAATTGATTTGTACATGTTTTTTGTATAGCTTATGACTACTACAGAGACTCCTCCACATATGCAGACTGTGGAGGCTGCTGTAGATACCGCCATAGCATCTGCAAATCCACTAACCGAGGTACACAATTTTTTAAATTTGTTAAATTTTGGAGGTTCATTATTTCTTATTAAACTTAAATCTACAATATCAAATTTTGTAGGTATATATATGAGTGTGAAATATTTAATTTGAAAATTAATTATTTGTATGTAGCTTACCCCTCGTGAGTCTATTGTTGTCCCTGCGAAGCGTCAACAACAAATCGATAGGGATCATGACATTGCGGTAAGATTGCACATGCATTTTAACTAAATTGTACAAGTTTCTAAATTTTGAAGGTATTTTAAAATTTTGGGTGTTAAAAACTTGTTGTTTATGAATGTGCAGGTTAGGTTGCAGGCATGCTTGGAGACACCTAGGACCACACGGATGAAATCCGTAGTGGCATCTCCCTCCACTACATCCCCAGGTCGTGGACGTGCTACTTCTAGCAGGGCGAAGAGAGGGAAGATGTTTCATGAGTAGATTTATAGTCCACTTGGATGCCACATATATGTGGTCATGAGTACATCTATTCACAGTCCATTGTATATATATCTAGCCTTTTGCGACCGCATGTGGTCCCATATGTACATTATGGCACGTGCTTAGTTCGAGATCTGTATACATACATTATGAACTTATACATGTACATATATATTTTCAGAGACGTGCGCGTCTGGAGCACACTTTATTTGATTCTTATATATATATATATATATATATATATATATATATATATATATATATATATATATATATATATCCATGTGTGTTGGTTAAATAAGGCTATAAATTTGGTTATTTTGGTATTATTGCTAACTCTGAGAAAGTGGGTTTTGATCTTTGTTCGGTGGATTTAGTGTATTACTTCTAGTTATATATTTTCTAGTATCTTTCTGATTATTATTTGTGGTATATTTCGTGCCATGGGCATTTTGAATTTTTATTTTTCAAACTAAAACAATATTGTTAGCTCTATATCAAGCCAACTTAAGTATTAGTAACTAGAGATGTGCTATGTATAACGTACATTGATTCTTGAGGTACCAATTTACATGAAGAAAAAGTAATGAAATGGCGGACTTAGAATTTGGGAGTGAGAAAGATGGATATTTTTTGTAGGTTGATTACTTTTTATTTTTCTCATTATTTTTCTCTAGTTTTTTATTTTGTTTAAATAAGTTAATTTTTTGGAAAACTCAAAACTATACTTAGCCATTTAAAACTTTAAACTAATCTGGAATAAGTTGTATTCTTAAATTATGTATCTTCTACCTTCAATGATGATGTGGATCTGTGAACTGTCTTCTTGAATACATGTAGATTATGATTCTATATGCACTTTGTCATCTTCTAAGTAGTTTTGAGTTTCTTGACTATTATGAATAAGAGGTTTTTCTTAATGATTTTATTTCATTTAAGAAACTATATCTCTAGCAACATGAACTCTTTTTGTACATGCATAACTATTTCATCTTTCTCTCAATCTGTGATTTCCTTGTAAGAGCTATGGTATTTAGATAATTTTTGTACCTATTGTACACTTGTAATCTATATTTTCTGAGATTCATTCCTTGTTGTATTTAATTTTTAAATCAGACCTTTAAAGGCCTCTTCACAAATTTCTTCTCATATATTGTGTACTTATTCTTCATGACTTCAAAAAATCATGGAAATTGGTTCTCCTCTTTAGTGTTTTTCTAACTTGCTTTGCATCTTACTCATTTAACCATGATTATCATACAAGTGCTGCATATGATACACTCTTTGTATAGAAATTTTCCTTACATTTAATAAATTATAACCTTATGGATGCAATGTATTTTATTCTATTGAAGTTTGTAATGTTCTTTCTACTTTTTCAAAGCTTATTCTATCTCCTTCTTGCAATATTTTGCAAATTTTTAGACTTAATCATATTGAAATATCACTGGAAAACTTTTCTTATAAATTTTTTAATCTTTGAAGCTTGACAAGTTCTTAGAGCTAAAATTTTAAACATATGCTTTCAATTTTATTTCATTAGTCTTGACAGATATCTTAGTTTGTACTTTGATCATTTAGCTTTGATTATAAGTTGGAATGTCGCCCCTTTTAATACAATCTACTTCCTTTGCAATCTGTAATGGATGATGGACCTTATTGTACTCTATTTTTATTCTTGCGTAATTATTTCCTTAAATGTGACAATTTATATGAGTCATTTGTAAATTGTATCTTAAAGAAGTAGTACCTGTAGCTCATCCTAGTTTTCTTGATTTCTTACTTTTGATTCCTGAAACTATCTCATTTGATAAAATATGACATTAGATCATCCTTTGAGCTTGTAAATTGTATTGTTATCAATATGATATAACTTTAGTTGATCAACATAGGAAGTATTCGTCGGGAGACCAAAATATCGTTCAAATTCGTCGGGTGACTACTAAGACTCCATGGCACCTAGAGAGGCCTCGTCTGATCTGACACCTTGGCATATAGACCCTCTAAATAGCCTCTCTCATTTTTTTCCTTCTCATTTCGGTGCTCTCGCTGTCCTAATGTTTGCAAACGCACGAAATAGTGCAGTTAACAAGCCAGTGTAAGGTTGCCAAACGTTGTATTTTGCAAACGGTGGGCCGTGGCTGAACCGCCTGCGCCGGCATGTCCGGGTGGCCAGGTGAATGCTAGAGGAGGCGGTGTTTTGGTGCACGAAAGGGTACGTTGATTCTGGGCTACTTCGTTCGGGCTTAGTCCCTTAAGAGCCCTGAGACCAAAATATCATTCAAATTCGTCGGGTGACTACTCAGACTCTGTGATTCACCTAGAGAGGCCTCGTCTAATCCGACACCTCGGCATACGGACCCTCTATATTATATCCTCTCTCATTTTTTTCCTTCTCATTTCGGTGCTCTCGCTGTCCTAATGTTTGCAAACGCGCGAAATAACAAGTTGGAGCCAGTGTAAGGTTGCCAAACGCTGTATTTTGCAAACGGTGGGCCGTGGCACCAAAATGCCTGCGCCGGCACGTTTGGGTGGCCAGGTGAACTCATTTTAGAGGAGGTGGTGTTTCGGTGCGCGAAAGGGTCATTGATTCCGGGCTACTTCGTTTGGGCTTAGTCCCTTAAGAGCCCTAAGACCAAAATATCGTTCAAATTCGTCGGGTGACTACTCGGACTTTGGCACCTAGAGAGGCCTCGTCTGATCCGAAACCTCGGCATACAGACCCTCTACAATAGCCTCTCTCATTTTTTTCCTTCTCATTTCGGTGCTCTCGCTGTCCTAATGTTTGCAAACACGTGAAATAGTACAGTTGGAGCCAGTGTAAGGTTGCCAAACGCTGATTTTGCAAATTGGCACCGAACCGCCTGCGCTGGCACGTAAAAAAAATTGGGTGGCCAGGTGAATGTTAGAGGAGGCAGTGTTTCAAGTGGTGCGCGAAAGGGTCGTTTTCCATTCTCTACTTCGTCAAAAAAATTAGGTTTCTTATGTAAAATCCTAGGACCAAAATTTTGTCAAATTTTGTTTGTACTACTCAGTTTCAACATGAGATTTCCTTATTCGACACCTTTTCATTGTCTCCTTACAATTTCAACATTTGCTACATCATGAGTATTTAATTCTTCTTCAACATTGACAGTAAAAACTTCTTCATCACGAGTATTCAATTCAACTTCAACATTGACAGTAGAAACATTACCTAGTTCTTCATTGCTTACAGTAGTTGGGATTGAAGATGAACCTCTTCTAGATTCACGAAGTTTCCGCATCCGCTCAGCATTTTCAATTTTGTTGGCCTCTAATTCGTCTGGTGTTTTTTTACTTAATGACTTCCTTTTTTGACTTCGTTTTTTGTCTCCCATGATGTTTTGCTTTCGGTGATAAAAAAACGTGCCTGGAAAAAGACAGAATTTCGCAGTAATTCGTACGGTAAGGTCAGAGAGTAAAAATCACATGGTAATTCGGACGTTGGGATGTGTGTAAATATGGTTTATAAACCGCGAGCGCGCTTTATAAACCGCGAGCGCGCTTTATAAACCGCGAGCGCGCTTTATAAACCGCGAGCGCGCTCGCGGTATTTTTACAAAAAAACCGCGATCGCGGAGCTATTTGCCGAACCTTAGCCTCGGAAAATCTTTGTTTTTCCCCAACCAAAGCTATGGAAGGTCATTATGAAGTGCAAAAGATCAAAAAACCTCAAATCTGCTCTTCCAAAGACTTGAACCATGCTAAAAAACTGAAAACATTTCACAAAAATGGTGCCATCACGTAGGGTAGACTCTTAGCTTTGTAAAAATATTGTTTTTAAAGTGAATAGAATAAGATAAATATCATTTTATAATTTATTACTAACAATAGGTCCTTAAGACATTTTTTCCCGTGAATGTTCATGTCTACGTTTAAGACTGTAACTTTTGTTTCGCTTATCAAAATATGATAAAAATTATACCATCCCAAGCGTGGACAAATTCTATGCACCTTAAAAAAAAAAAATTGATTTCGATATTTTTTGATATAGTTATGGCGGGCAAACGGAAAGCGCTCCATTTTCTAAATATTTTCAGACCACTTTCACGGAAAAAATCATAAAAAAAAATATTGCTAAAAAAAATACAAAATAAAATCCATCCCAAGATAGACAACTACATCTAACTTTTCACCAAAGGAAAAAAAAAAATAACAAGATTTGGTCATCCAAAATGCGGGCAAACGGACTACAATCTTATAAGTTTTTTCGAAAAAAAAAAGTAAGTCATATAATTTTAAGTGTTTAATATAGCTAAACTTGTCCGTTTTTTACAAAAATTAGTATTTTAGAAACTAGATTCCGAATGCTACGATTCATATTTATATAACTTTTTCTAATTTAGAGTGCATGTATAGCTAATAATCCCTACAAGTTGAGATTTCACTGTTTTTTGCAATATGACGTCCACGGATGACCCTATATTTGTCCATCAACTTGGTGCACTTACCTTTATTGCATACTATTTGATTAGTATAGTAGTTTATAGTTTGTCACAACTTTTAAGCATGTATTAGTTGTGAAATAACATGATGGAAAGATGTAAAATGTCCATTTTACTTGGCGAAGCCCTGTCAAAATTTTCCCAGATTTCATTTACCATTTTGTTTCAGCTGCACTTCATCTCATTCCATTTGTTAGAATCTTGAGCACTAAACCTCTATTTCTTTTATGGATTGGTACATGCACATATTTGTATATTCATTATTTAGTCTGAACTGAAATAAATATACTTTTCTTATTAAAGTTACAAAATGTAGTACTTCTAATATACAAACATAGTAGTTAGTGTATATTTCCTTCTTCTTACATGTACCTGCACATTTAAAAAAACTAGTTATAAAACATTACGATTTTTGGCCTCTCTTCTGTTCCATAGTTTTTACTTTTATATTTTCTCTCTGAAATGATTGTGATAATCATGTGTATTGATGTAAAATATTGTTTCTTTTTTGCTATGCATTTATCTTTTTTGTAATCATACATCATGATATTAGGAGATTCATTTACATGAAGATAGACAGTATAAGAACATGATTTAATCTTGAGCTCATGACTGATGGTCTCTTTTTATGTTTATTTTCAAGTATAGTAAGTCATTCAAATGGAAAGGATGAATTATGGAGCAATAATCTAGTGAGGAGATGGAGCATCAGGACAAAAGAAATAAGGCAAATGATGGATTCCTTCATATTCTTTTGCTTTTATTTTCATGGACATGTAGCTTCTATTTTAGTAGTTATGATTTTTACTTAAGTTACATCCCATGGATTGTGTGGGAAATATTTGAAATTCCTTAAGAATAAAAAATTGAATTATGAAACTGAGTTGTGTACTTCCTTTTGCATTTCGGCTTTGTATATGGATTGCATAATGAATTAAACAACTCAATAACCTAATTGAATGTATTTAATCATGAAGGAAAGAAATTTAAAATACCTGTAACCTTAGTAATGAAATTTCATACTGCTGTAATTTACAACTATGATTGTTGTTCCAAAACTTAACATTTCATCTATTATGTATTTTCAGTCTTCATCAAGATTACACATCTATCCTTTAGGGCATTTGTGTTCTTTTGCTGAAGAAAAAATGAATTTATAGACTATGTGATTTGTTACATTTTGTAACAGCACACATAGTTACAAATTACATGTAGTCATTAATTAATCCAATCGGAAAAAATATCGGACTGAAAGAGGTAATCTCCCCTAGCTTAGGTTCAATTCACCAATGCCATCCATCGTAATAAAGTTTTGAAGTTTCCCATTTTTACACAAGTGTAAAAATTGTCAACATTTCTGGCGATCATGCAGGGAAATTTGCATGCTATCTTGTATACCTATTCCTTTCTCTTGTCCATAGGGCATGGATTCTAAAGCATGTAACCAAAATCTACCTCCCTAAAGGTCCAAACCTTCCAAAATGAACTAAAATTGGGAAGGATCTGGTAAACTAGACCACATGCATGAATGCACTTTATTGAATTAAAAAACATTGCAATGTGCATGAAGCACTTATTGAAAGGGAAATCCTACTCTAACTAAACATTGTAGGATTTTCAATAACAATATTTGAGAAACATACCATTCTCAGGAATGGGAAGTTCCTCTTGATTCAACATTGAATGATGAAAAGCATTGTGTTCTTTATAAGATGAAATCATATAAGGACCACTCTAGATTGTATCAAACTTTGTGTGGTTTCCTGTATTTGCACGATCAACATCCCATTTCAACACAATGTCTCCTTCATTGAATATTCTGAACTTATGCTTCTTTTCAAAAGTTTTCTTCATTTATTTCTAATTATTTTCCATGTTCAGATGAGCTAGATCTCTCATCTCTTATAGCTCCGTTAATTCTACATAATGAACTTGCAATGGTTCACTCTCGAGTAGCTCTATCTGATGCAAAAAATATAAAGAAGGTAACTCAACTGAAATAGAAATTCTTTCCTATCTTCCATAAACAAGATTGTACGATGAGTTGCCAACTAATATTTTAGGAGTCACTGTGTCAGCCCAAAGTGTTGAATTTAACATTAAATGCCAAGCTCTCTGGTTATCTTTAAGTGTTGTTCTCATGATGCTTAAAAGATTCTTATGAGTAATTTTTGCTAACCCATTACGTTGTGGGTAATAATTAGATGACGTAATTAAATAAATTTCATACTTGATATCCCAATCTGTTACCTTTTCACAAAGAAATGCTAATCCATTATCTGAAATGATAGTTGCTGGAACACCAAATCTACAAGCAATACCTTCATAAAAGGATAGCATTAAAGTTTTGTTAGCATCTTTAAAAGTTATTGCTTCAGTCCAGTGTGTAAAGTAATTCATATCTATCAAAATCCACTTGTGGCCTTTTGATGATGGTAGATTTATCATGCCAATAAAATCAAAACCCCACTGCATAAATGGTTGATCCACTAAAATAGGTTATAGGGTTAGCAAAGCTAAATGTTCTTTTCCAACAAAGAAAACACATTTCTTACAGTTTTTCATCCATTTGAAACATATCTTTGAATATTTTGGGGCCAATAGTAACCAACTTTCATAATTTTTAAGGCTGTAGTACATGATAAAAAATGACCTCCTACAAGTCCTTCATGGAATTCAGATAATAATTGCTGAATTCTATCATAATCAATACATCGCAACAAGATTCCATTTATATCTCTTTTGAATAACACACCATTGATGAAAACATAAGGTACAACTTGTAACCTGAAATATCTTCATTTGTTCTTGTCCATGCTTCAATATAAGTTTCATGTTGTAGATAGTTAACTAAATCAGTCATCCATCTTGATCCATGAACTTCTTCAATAATATTAGGTAGCAAAATTTTTGGTAGCACCATGCTATCTGATTTCTGATACGTAACTTCAACATGTGGTTTTGGATCTTCTGATTCTACCGCCTGCTATTTTTCTATATCAGCAATTATATGCTCACACAAACCTTTACCTTGAAACTACTCTTCACAACATGGATATCAACATCATATTCCATAACCTTCATTATCCATCCCGCTCTCTTCTCATTTAATTATTTATTTAGCAAGAAAGCTTTTACACTTGGATGAGAAACAAGAGCATATATCTTATTGTTTGAAATCATGTACTTGAAATTATTTAGTCCTCTAACTACTAAAAGTACTAGTTTTTCAAGAAACATGTACCTTGTTTCGTAGTCATGTAAAATGTGTTCAAAGAAAGCAATTGGCTGCTCAATATTTTAATTATTAACCTGAGTTAATATGGTTGAGATTGTTGCAGCTCCTACAAGTGTATACGTAAAATATTTATCAAAATTTTGATTTGCAAGAGTAGGAGCTTGAGAAATGGTTATTTTAATGAATTCAAACCCTTCTCTCCCTTCGCTAGTTCAAGAGAAAGTTTTATCTTTCTTTAGCATAGTTTTCATTGGTTTAACCATTGCTACAAAATATGGAACAAATCTTCTAACAAAGCTGATTTTTCTCTAAAAACTTTGTAATTACTTCTTGTGGTGAGGAATTGATAGTTGTGATATGGCTTTAATTTTGAAAGGGTCAATTGCTAAACCTTGTTTAGAAACAATATGACCAATAAATTTACCTTGATGTACTGAAAAGATAGACATTTTGGGATTCAAAGATATTCCAAACTATCTGCATAACTAAAAAGTCTACCTTAAATGTATTAGATGTTCATTGGAATTTTTTAAAAATACGGTAACATCATCCAAATAAACTAGTATGCATATATTTAATAAGATAAGAAAATTCATGTCCATTACATGTTGAAACATTTCACCAACATTTGAAAGGCCAAAAGACATTCTTTTGTAAGCATAAGTACCCCACTTGGTGGTAAAATTTGTTTTGTACCTATCTTCTTCTTGGACTAGAATCTGATTGTATCCACTATAACCATCCAAAAGAGATATTCTATCAGAACCAAAAGATGTTCTCAAAATCTGGTCCATATTGGGTACTAGGTAATAATCTTTTAGTGAAGCTTTTGTAAGATATATAAAATCCACACATAATATAATTTCTCCATTTTTTTTCTAAATGGGAACAATATTGGCTACCCAACTTAAATGCTTAACTGGAAAAATAATACCTGATTTGATCAACTTAGATAACTCTTTTCTCATTAAAGGCTCTATCTTGGGATTTACAGGCCTCTGCTTTTGCCTAACTGGCTTGGAATTTGGTTGTAATTCAATGGTATGTTGTGCCAAACTTGGATCAAACCCTTTCAGATATTGGTATTTCCAAGTGAAAACATCCTTAAATTCCTTACAAAGATTGATAAAGGAATGTTTCTCAGCTAAGGAACATACCTTTTTAAGAAGTAAATTCTTTCCATCATTGAATGAGATCTCTTCATAATTATCTACATGTGTTGAAATCTTTGTTTTGTATTTCCTTAACTGATCATCAGTGTTGAAGATGTCTTCCAATGTGACCAACCCTCAAGGTAGTTTATTCATCTTCAATTGAACAATTTGGTCACCATATAAGTGTTGTAGTTTCTATTGATTTACTGAAGAAAATTGAGCTTCTTATTATAAAAACCTAAAAAATTTGCTCATACTTTTCAAAAACCTGCCAATTCAAATCATTATTGGGTATAGAAGGCCTGGAAATCAGCTTTATGTGAGGTTAAATCTCATTGTTTTTAATCTATTCTAGCAGTTCAAAACTAGCACCAATTGCTGCAAGTCTATCCGCATGCTTGTTTTTTGTTCTTGGAATGGACTAGATATTAATAGCATCAAAATATTGCATTAATTTGAAAATATATGTTTGTAAGACTTCGTTGACGGATTCTTACAAATATTGAAATTTCTTACTTGATTGATAACTGACTTGGAATCACCACAAATCTATAGCATGCTAATACCTCTCTTTCTAGCCGAAAGTAAACCATGAATTAATGCTTCATTTTCAGCTACATTACAAGTACAAAAAATTGGAGACTCAAAGATGAGAAATACCTTTCATTTCCGGGGGAAGTGAGCATCAAACATGCTCCTTGTCCTTTCGTGTTCTTAGCTCCATCAAAATGAAGCTTCCAAATCTCTTCTGCTGCATTTTCTATTCTGGAAAGGAAAGGAATTGGTGTATTTTCCTCGTGAAGGCACTACACACCAAACATATGTTCTTCAACTTCTATGAAAGGATCATGAGCATGTTCTTCATGTGTCTTTTCATCCATGAACATATTAGAAACACCATCTAGTGCTGAAACATGATCTGTATTATCAAAATTAGACTGGTCTATGGCTACATAATTAGCTAATGCATTAGAAGCATGAGGCTCTATATGAAATATAGCCAATGGTTCATAATTGATAGTAACTTTGGTCCCATAACGTGTAGTAAAGAACAAAAAGGACCAATTTGAAGAGAGATAACCTCCTATTTTTGCTGTGAAATCTCTCGATAAGCATAAAGCAAAGTAAGGAGGTAAATCTACAACAGTAACATCTTACAAAATGGAAACATTTGGACAAGCATGTAATGTTACCTCCAGATTTATGATGACACCAAATATATTAGTTGCAGTCCCATCAAGTTGTAGCATGCTCTTCTCTGTAGGTTCATACTGCAGACCCAACTTTTTTGTAATTACTTTTGGCATAAATGTGCTACTCACACCGTTGTCAACCATACAGTTATGAACAATATACTCTCCAATAATATTTGAAAAATAAAATGGTGGTGATTTATTGATGTCTCGAGCATTCGAAACCTTTTGAACCATCCTTTTCACTTATTTAATGTAGTCTTGTTCCAGTGTTCTAAAGACCATTCTACTTTTTGAACCTCATTACGTGCTAGTTTTGAAGAAATCTATAGCTTAGCAAGTTCATGAGAAAGTACCTCCTATTGTCCTGGGATACTTAGAGCATCCCACATTTATATATTAACATTATACTTTTTCATCACATAAACAATATTAAACAAAGAAACCATTTTGGAAACAAATTCTACTATTTTAGCGTATGATTTAGCAAAGACTGACTCTGCTTCTACAGTTTTTGAGATCTGAGGTATGAAAACCCTTCTTGGATCAGGTTGTAATGACTTTGGTTGGTCCTTTTGAATTGGAACACTTGTTATTTTCTTAGGAATAGAAGGACTAATAGGTGTTTTTTGACCTACAATTGTTGTTTTATTAGTGAATGTGGAAAGGACAACCCTTTTTTGTTATTTTCCTCTCTCTTGAGCCTTTTCTTGGGCTCTAGTCATAATTGTAATAAAGTTTTCCTTCACTAAAGATGACCAAATTCTGTTCTGGTGATTTGTGACTATGCGCTTCTTGCTTCCCACCCTCCATTTGAGGCATGAATAATGTTTCAGGTTGAGGTTGTGCAACAAGGCTTATATTCAGGAATGCATTTAGGTAATTTGAAGCTAAATGAGGTTGATTATAAGGTTGAAACCATTCTTCTAAGACCATATTAACTAGGACTAAAGTGTTAGATGAACTAGGGTCTTTTGGGTCAAATTTCCTTGGCCGATATGACTGCCTATAATTTTGATAATGCTGATACAGTTTCCTATTCTATTGAATGTGTTGATTTTGTTGGTAAGGTGCTTTATAGGGCCTGCTAGGTTGTGCCAACTTGTTTTCTATTGAGGTCAATTTATTACACATAGTTTGTAGTTCTTTGAAAACATTATCTGATGGAGCTAGAATAGTAGGTTGTACAATAGTGATGGGCTGCAGAATAGGTAGAGAATCTATAATAAGAGTCATTGAAGGCCTTAGTGCTAACTTACGAGAATTAATAAGGTTGTTTTCAGCTCTAATGGAAATATCATGAGCAGTTGCAAGATTATCCCCTCCCATTGATTGAATCATAGTTGAAATATCACTATTTAAGGCTCTAAGGTACTATACAAAAGCATGTTCTACTTGAGGTTTAACACTTGTTGGAATTCTATCCCAAGTTCTAGAAAAACCGATATTAAAGCTGGCCATAAATTCATGAGGGGATATTTTAATTGTAGATAGCTTGCTCTATAAGGGACAAGTGATCAGAATGATCTTGAAATTATTTCAGCAATTTCTCACCTAATTCATCCCAAGTTCTTATACTTCCAATTTCTAAATTTCTATACAATTGCAAGGTTTTCCCTTTAAAGGATACAACTAAAAGTCTTCAAAGATACATATTCATGGGTTATATTATGAACTGCACATAGGGGTACAACATCTTTGATATGTTCTATATGTGTAACCTGATTTTCACTAGTGAATGAAGGTAAAATTTTCAAGGCAACATCAGGGATACCATGGTAAGATGGAATTTCTAAAGGATTTTGATTAATAAAGTTTATGAAATTCCTACGTGGTTGAAGAGCCATTGGAAAAACTGGAAACTAAAAAAAGAGATTAACACCTGGTGAAGGAAGATTGGGAGGAGGGTTACCAAAACCATGCCTATTATAAGGTAAAGTATTACCAACTCTTCTCCTTCTAGCAGAATTCAAAGGTAAAGAAATAAAATCAGAAGGAATTCCTCTTACTGATGATCTTGTAGTCACTTTAGGCATGGAACATGCTGTAAAACTGGTCTGAAATCAGCCTTACAGAGTCACCAATAAATATTTTAATCTTTAGAATAATTTAGTATAGCTTGTTGCTCCAAAAGTGACTTTTCCTTGCTGTGAATCTGTTGTAAATTGTTGTAATTTTCTCATAGATCTGATTTTTGGTCCCACTGGATGTGCCAAAAACTGTTATCTCTCGAAAGTGCACCCTATAGAGAGACGAATGTAGGTGTTCTAAGATTTTCTCTAGATCTCTCTCTTTTTTAGATACAATGGAAACACCTCAGGTCTGTGGGTATACCTATTATTGAGGTGAGTCTCCGGTATCAAGGCCGGTTCCTTTCTTGATGTATCCTAAACTAATTTTTTGGGGTTTTGAGGGTAAAAAGATGACTATAAATGAATTCAAAACCGAGGTGATACACCAAAATCATTTGAGGGCTTTGACTGAGTACATGCACAATTATATGAGAATGAATTCTGGATGCACAAACCAATAGTTTTCAGTAGAATATTAAGGAAAACACTTGATGTATTGAGGGAAAATTTCACAACAATACTGTTAAGATACACATGCACACTAATATCATGCAGAAATTACTAAATTTGCAACAGGGTAGGATGATTAACCAGGGAATTTGACATTCACAAGGATTAATAAGACATACACAAGACTACAAATTATTGGAAAGGCAGAATATAATTCTCATTCAAAGGGAAAAACTGGTAAAATCTGCTTCAGCACTCCTATGTCCAAAAAAGTCCTCCTGTGCTTTGCCAATGCACACAATATATAGCAAAATTATTCATCCCACCCTTCCTAAAAATAGACTAAAAATTGTACTCGCCCATGCATCCTATTTTTATCCTTTATCCTGAATAAATAAAGGAATAAAAATAAGCATGCTAATACAATGAGGCATTAATAGCCTTGTTTAGAAAAATACAACTCAGTCAAACTGCAGTTGACTGTTATATTTTTAATAAAGTTGGGTGAATAATTTGCTAATAATAAATTTTTCTTTATGAGAATTTCTTCTCCAATTCATACAATTTTTGTCTTCTAGCTGATGATGTGGCATCTGCAACTTTATCCACTTGCAATTGCAAAAATAGCACTTTAAACTTCCCCTTGGATGCACATGCAAAATTAATCTCCCTGCAAGTAAAAATAATGCCTTGTCTCTTACACTTAGCAAAAGTTTGATCAATTCCACATCACCCATTGTGGGGACCACTGTGAGCACATGTGCAATAATATTCTACTCTTATTTTTGTGGAAAATAAGGTAATAGGCCTCCAAAAAGGCTCCTTGTACTCTGATGTTGACCTATGCTTGTCTTATAGTAGTCACATGAAGAATGCACTTTGCACATAATGCTATTGTTTTCTTTTCTAAAATCTCCCACTGTGGGGACCATTTTGATGTGAACACTTTGTCTCCATGGATTTTCCTTTTGCTTATTTGGAAATTAATGTTTTGATCCTGTAATAAACATGGTCATAATTTTTGACATTGCCATAATATAATTTGGCCATCCATTTTTAAAAAATTCCCCTCTTATTTGATTGGCCATACTATAACACTGACCACCTTTTTTATTATCATTGAATTGTGATTTATTGTCAGTATTTGATTATTTTGATAGATGTTATAAGACCTTAACCAAGGTCAATGCAATGATTATTTAAATGACATGGGTTGGCCCCCTTCCCATGGTGACTCACCCCTTGGAATATTTGTCGATGGTGTTTGCTAACTCAAGTCGAGTTATCTCTTTTTGATGAAGGTTGTCGATCTGCTCTGATTGATCCTTGGCCTTTGATCTTTTGTACCCACAGTTAGGGTTTTGACCTTGCATTTAATATGGTTGGTGACTGTGGTTATGTTTTGCATCTACTTTGAATTTGGTGAATAGTTTATGGCCATTGATTTCAGTACTTGTCGATCTCGCACCGTTCGATATGACTAGGGTAGGTGAGGAACTAACCGTGGTGAGTTGATTTTTGCTTTGATCTTGGAGATTGCTCTATGGACGTTGATCTTGTGTACTATTATCTCCTCCACCTTGGATATTTTAACTTTGATTGGTATAGTGGTTAGCTGTTGTTTGAATGTTGATCATTTGATTTCATACTTCAAATTTTAACCCTTCGATCTATAACTCACTGGTTGAGTTAGGTTTGACCGATATTAGTTGGGTGAGTTGAAAAAATACTCAATCTATATCACTCTGTCATTATTTTTCTCACTCTGAAAGGAGAAGCCGTGGTAAAATTTTAATAGACCACCATTTTTGATCTTTAAAGGTCTCAATTGCTTTGCAAATAAGTCTTCTGAGCTCATTGTATCTATTTTTTTTTTCTTTTATTCTCTCGAGCTTTCTGAGTGTGGTTATTGGGGTCATGGATGCTATTATTAATTTTCGACCTCATTTCCTTACATATTGTTAACTCTTATGAGGTTTTGTGGTCACCGGTTTGGAGTATCATTGAGCTCTTTTCTCTGTAAAGATAGCTTTCTGTGATGAATTTTTGGTTCTTGGTCATTTTTAGAAGGCCCTGGTTGGAGTTCATGGCTCTGAGTTCCATCTTGTCTACCATTTCTTGAGTTCTTTCTAGCTCGAAACTTTGTCAAATGACTTCTGGGAGGTTCTACGCATGAATATTTTATGAGTTTTGGCAGTCATTATTCGGTAAAAATTCTTCTATCTTCGACTCTAATGCTCCCTTTTTGTTTCTTCCCTCTATCTAAAACTAAAACATGCCTACAATTTCTTGATTTTGTGGTCTATGGTAATGTTTGAGTTTGAACTTGTTTTGAGCCTTCAAATTTCTTTATATTCGGTAATCTTTTAAGAGTTTGTAAATATCGACTGAAAAACTGGTTAGTTCATTGTATTTTGATTATTCATGGAACATATTAGTAGATTTGTATATTTTTTGATGTGGGTATTTGATTTTTCAGCTTCGTCATTATCTTTTCTCAGAAAATTTCTATTTCTATTTTGAAATATAAGGAATTTGGTAGCCATTATTTGGAGAAGAATTAAAATATTAAACTCC
This sequence comes from Taxus chinensis, assembly GCA_019776745.2. Lineage (NCBI taxonomy): Eukaryota > Viridiplantae > Streptophyta > Pinopsida > Cupressales > Taxaceae > Taxus > Taxus chinensis. The sequence continues at coordinate 166,759,132 of CM034157.1, forward strand.
CTCTTACTTTGTTGTGAGCTATGGTTTATCTCTAAGTTTGGATATTGTTTACTCTGTGAACTTCTGTAATATTTATCTTGGTTCTATCATCAAATGGGCATATGCATTTCATGAAAATTTCTCCCTTTTATTATACTTTATGTTCTGAATGCTATTAACTTTGCATTTTGAGCTCTGTGAGGCTATGTAACTTTGAATACTACATTTCTCTATAATTTTTCTTCTTCTTGAGCTATCCTTTGAAGTTTTGATTGTCATTTTGATCCAATCTTGAGCTTTGAAGCCTGCAATATCGATGTTTATATTTTTGATATACATTGTTGAATTTAACTACTGGGTGAAAGGTGGTTCAGTTAAGTGAGTAGCCCAAACCATAAAATTTTCATTTCATTTTGTAATGTTGCTATGGAGGGCAAAGCCCTGGAAAATTTTATACAAACACCATAAATGATCTCTTCGAGCTCTAAAATCTGAAATTTCTACCTCTATGAGTTCTGAGTTTGGATTCTTTTACATTCTTTTTCATCTTGTTGTCATTTTTCAGTTTGACTATATTCATTTGCTTGAATCATGCTTAACTTCCACTTCTCCCACATAGAAGATTTAGGTCTGAGATGTTTTTCATTTTCTGAAACTCTTTACTTTTGAAAATGTATGCCAAAACCTTGCTAAAACTGCCACCTCTCTGATGTAAATGATTTTGTAACCTTATTGATTTTTTACTCTAGCCTTATGTATTTCTTTTCCTGACAAAAGTTAAGGAAAGTAATGTGCATGTTCTCTCATGTTCTATTTCTCAGTATCTTGAAATTTTCAAAACTAGAACTTGATGATTAAAAAGAAAACAATGGACAATCCTATAGAGTTTTGATGCACTCTTACACAGTTTAATATAATTTCTTTTCATATATCAATTCCATCAATTTACTCTTGTAATTTATGTTACTAATTCTATTGATACTGAAATGATATACCTTCTGTATGTTGAAATGTTGTTATACACTCTCCTTTTCATCTTATTCAGTTAAGAACAACAACCTGTACTGTACTTGTATATGTAGATTAAAGGACTCTTTCCTTTATTCAAGTGAAGATGAACATAACTCTCTCTCTTGGTTGCATCATAGTTTCTTCTTTTCGGTCCTTTCTGAGTGAATGAGTCATGCTGAAACTATGATCTCTTTGAATTTAATATCTTCACTTGTGCTATGAGATTCTTAGCTGAAGCACATGCCTACTACTTTGAGTACTTACTCCTTACTTGCATCAATTGTATCTTTGTGTCCATACATCTATGTTAATATGTCTTATAGTTTTCCATTGAGCTGGTTGCATTGTGTAATTCATCTTTCATCATGAATTACATTCTATTTCCTTATTTTTATTGTAACTGAAGTTGTTCATGAAGTAACCTGTATTTATCTAAAACTGGAGCATTGAATATACAATGTATTCTCTCCTTTCTTGTGTACTATTTGATTAGTACAAAAATTTATCTTTTTCATAGCTTCTAAGTATGTATTAGTTGTGAAATAACATGATGGAAAGATGTAAAATGTCCATTTTACATGGTGAATCCATGTCAAAATTTTCTAAGATTTCCTTTTCCATTTTGTTTCAGCCACACTTTATCTCATTCCATTTGTTAGAATCTCTAGCACTAAACCTGTATTTCTTTTATGGATTGGTATTGAAACATCTTTGTATATTGAGCCTTTAGTCTGAACAAAAATAAATGTACTTTTCTGATTCAAGTTACAGAATGTATTACTCCTTATATATAAACACAATAGTAGGAGTTTATTTCCTTCCTCTTACCTGTACATGCACATTTAGATAAACTAGTTAGAAAACATTAGGCTTTTTGGCCTCTCTTCTGTTCCATAGTTTTTCTTTTATCTTTTCTCTCTGAAATGATTGTGAGAATCATATGTACTGATGTAGAATATTGCTTCTTATCTGTTATGCATTTATCTTTTTCAGTAATCATACCTCTTGATATCAGGAGATTCATTTGCACAAAGATAGAAATTACAAGAATATAATTTAATCCTAAGCTCATGACTGATGGTCTCTTTTCCTGTTGTTTTTCAGGCACAATGTAGTATTAAAAGGAAAGGATGAAGATGGAGCAAAAGATGGAGCGGAGATGGAGCAGCAGGACAAAATAAATAAGGAAATGATGGATTCCTTCATCTTCTTTTACTTTTATTTTCATGCACATGCACCTTCTATTTCAGTAGTTATGATGTTTACTTGAGTTACATCCCATGGCTTGTGTGGGAAACATTTGAAATTCCTTATGAATAAAACATTGAATTCTAAAACTGAGTTGTGTACTTCCTTCTGCATTTCAGCTTTGTATATGGATTGTATAATGAATTAAACAACTCAATAACATAATTGAATGTATTTAATCATGAAGGAAAGAACTTTAAAATACCTGTAACCTTAGTAATGAACTTTGATACTGTTGTAATCTGAAACTTTGATTGTTGTTCCAAAACTTAACACTTCATCTATTTTATATTTTCTAGTCTTCATCAAGATTACACATCTGTCCTTTGGGGCCTTTATGTTCTTTTTCTGAAGACAATCATGAAATTACAGACTCTGATCTGTTACGTTTTGTAACAACACACATAGTTTTAAATTGCATGTATTCATTAATTAATCCAATAGAAAAAATACTAAAATTAAATAATATCCCCTAGCTTAGGTTCACTTCAAAAATGCCATCCATCATAACGAAGTTTTGAAGTTCCCATTTTTACATGAGTGAAAAAATTGTCAACAAGATGATCAATATAGTTGTTAGTCAAATGGAAGCACATCTAGAAGATTCTATTACTATAATTTCTATACATAGGACCAAACAAAACCTGTTCAACATCCCTTAAGAACCATTGTCTTAATATGTGCATGATTTTGAAAGTTTATTAATTGTATGACGCTAGGAAAATGCTTATGTCCCATTATGTATGCAATAAAAAGGAAAGGAATAGGTAAAATAATGAATGAATCTAATACAAACCGACACAAAGTATCCATTCATAGGAGGAAAACCAAGTTATAATATATGGTCCCCAACTATATTAGATATATTCTAGCTCTATAAATTTGCACAACACAATCAAGAAGACGAAAATCCAAATGGATAAATTCATATACCTCACATGATTGTGGCTTTGATTCAAATTTGAATCATTTTATGAGAAGCAAAAATGAGATAAAATCAATGAGAATTGGGTAGGTTGAAGAAAAATATATTTTCGAATACTTTGAAACTTAGAACCTAGATACATTCTTGGTAGAATTACAAAAATGTGTGGCTCGTAAAGAGATAACAATAATTATACTATATTATTCATTAAATAGAATTTTTTCATCATGTTGGGGTGCGCATAAATCCATAAAGCTAACATGGGAAGAAGTCACCTAAATATTGCGGTCAAGATTTGTAATACAAAACATGACTACTAAGAAATGTATGAAGTATTTTGTGCTAGAATACATATAAATACATATAATGGAATGCATTGAAACTTTAAAAAATTAGGATATCAACTCAAAATAGTGAGCCTTTATCTCTATTTCAAGAAACATTGACATCATTACATAAAGTCTGGTATGTTCAACAACAATGAATAAGAGAAATGAGAAATTGCGGATTCCTAGGATATGGTTTTATTCAAACTTTCAATAATACTCATGTGATTAATATTTCTATTCAACAAATTACTAAATTCATGTACTATGAAACTATTGATTCATAAGAAGTATCAAAATTCCTAAATCTCATAGAAAATAATAGGAAAAACTTCACATGCTATAAAAAGGACACTACAACAAAAAATATAGACTTCAAATTGAAAAGATGCAACATGGTAGGGGATAATAATAAAGAGAATTAATCCCGACCAAAAAAGTGAAGACGATAATGAAGCTTGGGTGAAATATTTGAAACAAAATATTTCACCTAGTACCAAAATAATTTGTTTTATCAATCAAGTGGAAGCATAGTCACACAATCTAAAAATATAAGAAAAATAAGTATCTAACAAATTTATATAGACCCAACATAAAGGACTGGATAAAGTATAGGATTAAATAATGTGAAAAAATTTAGAAGACACAAAACCAAAAGGAATAGTAAAACTAGTTATGGTGGAAGACTACTAGATTGAAAAGGAGATGTTATAAATATTTTAATTACCGTGATACTATGAAGATGTGTTTCCTAATAAATTTAGTGACATTAAAGAAGTGGATCTATCGATTGGTGAACTGCACATCAAATTGAAAGAAGGGGATAAACCTATAAAGAAAACGCCATATCGATTGAATTGAAATATGAAATATAGGGTAAAAGCGGAATTGGATCGAATGATTTAATAAAGTATAATATATCCATTATGAAAATAATTTTGGGTAAGCCTGATAGTCACTCAAACTAATAAAAATATAGAAATTAGACTTTGTGGAGACTATTGGCCTCTAAATGATGCATGCGTTAATGACCCATACCTAATTCCATTCATTGGTGAGATATTGGAAGTAGTAGTGGGACATACAAGTATACTAATTCAAAAATGGCAGATTCAATGTACCTAGCCCTGTACCCATACTAATTGTGCAAGAAGATCAATACTTATAATGGTAGTTTAGTTCCAAAACCAAATGTAAGGAAGCTTCAGCATATAAAAAAATGCCATTTGGTTTGAAAAATTCACCCGTGGTCTTTTCCCAAGTTGTTACTATTGCATTCAAAGATTTTATTCATAATTACCTAGAAGTATCCTTGGATGGTTGGGTTTTATTATCCTAGTTCAAAGAACATGTATCTAAGGTATGCTTAATGTTGGAAAGCTATAAAAATTTGCGTATTGCATTAAAAAAAAAATTATAAAAAATTCTTCACACCATTTGGAGTACTACTTGGACATGTAGTATGCAAGGAAATAATTTTGGTTGATCAAGCAAAAATAGCTCTTATAATTGGGCTCAAACCACCACCAACACCCTCATAGCTATGCACATTCCTAAGACATATAAGATACTTAACGAAATTTATTAAGGTATATGCAAACATAGTACAACCAATGGAGAATTGGTTACTTAACGGTGAAAAGTTTGAATGGAAAACCAAATGTCAAAATACATTTATGCAGTTATAGAAAAACTAGTCAGTATGTCAATCCTAGTCTTTCTAGATTGGTTAAAAAAAATTCCATGTGCGTGTTGATGTGTCAGGCACCGCAATTGGCACAATACTAGCTCAACCAATGGAAGGAGGTATAGACCATCCAATCCATTTTGTAAGTAGGAAATTGTCACCCACAAAAATAAACTATACAACTATAGAATGGGAAGCTCTAGCAATGATCTTCGCACTCCAAAATTCAGGAAATATCTACCAACAACTAAGTTTAAATTCTTCACAGACCACCAAACACTGTGATATCTAGTGAATAATTCATTATTAGGAGGTAGGATATCAATATGGTTGATGTTACTCTAAGAATATAAGTTTAAAATAAATGTGAAACCAACGAGAGAAAATGTAGGACCAGACCATTTGAGCTGCATAAACACATGAGAAGAACTGGAAGAACTAGATGAATATGCTCCAGATGCACACTTATTTTGAGTTATATAATACTAGAAACAATTAGAAGAAATTGTGTAGTTCCTATAACAATTATTTTTCCAACAACACTATATAGAGAAACAAAAGAAATAGTTGATTACAAAGGCCTTATCATATACTATCATTAATGGATTTTTGTACAAGTTAGGAAAGGATGAAGTATTGCGCAGAGTTGTGCTAGAACATAAAATAGAACTATTACTGTAGAAATCTCATGAAGGCATTTTTGGAGGAAATTTTGCATGGGAACTCACAACTGCAAAAGATATTGACAAAGCATGGATTTTTGTGATCCAACATTTTTTCAAGATGCGCATCATGTGGAAAAACATTGTGACATTTGTCAACGAGTGGGAAAACCAAATTAGAAGGATGAAATTCCCCTTGACCCCATGTTATAAATGCAACCATTTGAACAATGGGGAATAGATTTCATTGGGCTAATTCTCCTTCCATCAAGAAGATCCAAAACAAGATATATAATCACAAAAATAGATTATTTTATAAAGTGGGTAAAATTTGTAGCTACAACAAATTATACAACAAGCGACAAGCTAAATTCCGTTATGAAAACATAATAATTAGATTTAGACTTCCATAGATATTAGTAAGTGACAGGGAACACTATTTTTGAATAACACCTTTAAATCCTCACATAAGAATTTATTATTAAGCACCATAAAAGCACAACATATCAAAAATGAATAGACAAGTGGCATCAACAAATAAAGTTCTGGAAAAAGTTATAAAAAAGATCTGCAATGTGAAAAGGGATGATTGGGAAGATCAAATGCATGTAGTTCTATGGGCATAAAGAACCAACTACAAGGTAAGTACAATTCAGATACCATTCCATCTAGTTTATGGAATTGAAGCAATTATGTCAATGGAATATATTATGCCAAGCCTCCACATCGCAATAATCACTCAATTGGGAGACAAAGAATCTATTGAAAGAAAATTGTTAGATTAGACAAAAATGGAGGAATATATGGTCATAAAACAATGGAATTAAGAAGCATATAAATAGAGCCAAAAATCATGGCACGACCGAAACCTACACAATAAGGAGTTCTAAACATAACAAAAGGTTTTGGTGTATGAAAGCAGGTTTAAATCACACTTAGGAAAATTACACATAAGATGGAAAGGCCCATATATCATCCATCATGTCACGAAACAAGACACTGTAGTATTGCGGGGTCTACAGGGAAATATATTTTCAAGAATTATAAATAGATGTAGGATGAAATCCTACTATGTGTAATTACACAAGGTATCAAAGAAGATAATAAGTGTCTCGACACATTGGTTAGAGTTGGAAGTTGTGTAAATTTTCAAGTTTTGCAGATTAAATGTGTATATAATTGATCAGTTTGTGTGAGTTTATGTAAGTTAACATGGATCCGAACAAGATCGCCATCAAGCACGGTTCTAAGTAAAATGGGGGAAAAGGGAATGAACCCAATAAGTCTGGGAAATCCACACGCAAAATAAGAAAGAAACGAGAGAAAAATCCAAGTTCAAAAATTTGAAAATAAAAAAATCCAACTATCAATATGGAGGATGCATAAAAATCCTAAGATCTTGTGGAAAATGAAATCCTCAATGGAAAAAAGTAATTAAGGAGGTAGATCAAGTGATTAATGGTTTAAAAAAGGCCACTTCAAAAACCTTAAGGGTATAAAAAAGAAAACCAATTCATTAAGAAGCCATTATCAATTAAGAGAAAACAAAAAACAAGAGTGACTGTACTAACAAAGAGAGTAAGTGCAAAGAAACAATAAACAGGGAAGTAGACAAAGTAATGGGACCCCCTTCAACTAGAACTACATTACTCAACGAGTACAAGGAATGTTGTAAAGAATAAGGATTCACGTTTCTCTCTCTATCAGATGTAGATAAATGAAGATATGGGGATTTCTCGCAATGTTTTGATAGACTATATGGAGTGACCCACCTCACCACAAGCTAACAGAGTGCATGCCCTACAATTATGGAGGGTAAGAAGCAATCAAAAGACCAAGCAGAAACTGCATAAGGGCATATTGTATCAAAGGATCTAGTTTGAGGAAGGGTTTCACACATAGGATTGCAATAATGCCATATATGGCAGACCATCCCAAGCTCATGTAAAAAATCATGAGTACATATCACAATGAATCCATGTGGTTCTCTGAATAGGATGTAGTTCCCATCAACGTAATTATAGTTGTTTGAGCCACTGGTCTACCAAGTAGAGGTATCTCTATTTTTCCTTACAAAACCACTAGACCTCCCATCAAGTTAACAATTGTGGGTAGCTATGGCCATTTACACAAAGGAAGAGGTATTCCATTCAATGCCATTACAAACCATTTCATCATAATCTTGGTAAAAAATAGTGGAACAATATTAGTAAGAAACTAGGGGAATTAACCAAGCATCTCTAGGTGTAGTAGACATCATTACAAGAATGTGGAACGATGGTGTAGAATTAAACTAGCATAAACTCCTCACACATAAGGTGAATAAAAATGCTCAAAATATCACACAAATAAGTGGTAAATTTTTCTAGTATCAGTGACTTATCATTCTACTATGCTTCACACACTAGAAGGCTCTCAAGGGTATGGTATAATGACTATTTTCCACAAGAAAAATTTGTGCGGTTTATTCCAACAAATCTATATAAAAATTTTGAAGACACACAATTATTAGGGAGATGAATAATATAAATCAGGAAAAAACTTAGTGCGAACATTCTTATACCCAATGAGGTAAGAACTTACACAGCCTCATATGCCAAAATCACTTTGTTATGTGATGGAGTTATATTGCGATCATGGGTAGCAAATGCCGACCACCCTAATCCATTGGCATTCTTCACCAACATGGAAATAGTCAAGGCTGAATTGAGTATACAATATGACATGATTCCAACAAGTGTTTGACCATTGTGCATGCAAGGTCCAAAGAAACCACTGTGGGGATAGCTACAAATTAAAGTTGTTGAATAGGATCAACCCACAATGCAATTCGAAGTGGAAGAGCCAACAAGGGAAGTAAGTGAAAAAGAGGCAAGTAGTTGATCATTGTACCGACCCAAAGATAATCACCAAGGGTAGAAACATATCCTAGATTACCTAGTTGGTTTTCCAATCTATATTTCCAACAAATGTCAAATTGATAGAGAAAAAACACGTGTAGTCACAATATCAAAAATGGGAATCAAGGTGTATCTTCTAGATGAATGCGAGTAGTACACATAGAAATCCATCACAATGGAAGAAGACCACAAATAATAAGTTGAGAACCGAAGATAGGGTCCAACTCCCACTTATTCCAAACACTCTCATGATTATTATGGGTAGGGAGAATGTGACATAATAACAGGTAGTGTGTAATATTCAAGGAGGGTCTAAAGGACTAGGGACTTGATATGGATACTTTGGAAGAAGAATTCCTAGTCTCCCCACCAAAAAAGAAGAGAAGGGACACAAGCCCTTATAGAGTGGTGCGACATCCTATAGTTGATGAACCAACTATGCTAAGTACAAGTGTTTGCACACATAGAAGAGCCTCTCTTATACATGAGGACATCCAACATTAGAAGATAATTATGCAACAGGTACAAGAAAATTCTACCAATGAAAGGGATATCAAAACACAAAAATACGAGAATTCAAGCAGAAAATAAGAGTCAAAAGCATAGTCCCTAAGGCTGCAATCCAAATTCCAAGTACACCTTCTCCTCCCCCATCTCCGCAAGAGGTATGTAACCCAACCAAAATTGGCGCAATAGAAATGGAAATTGTGAAAATAGTGTAAGAATAATAAGCCATCGCATAGACTAGTGCACAGTCAATGGATGAACAAATATAAAATATATATACAAGAAGAAGATGCATCCAAACAACAATGATTGAGGTAGACAGAGGTGGAAGAACAACTGTGTAAACAATAAAATGAAGAACAACAAAAAGAGATGAAGATAAAGTGCACAAGAAATAGGAAGAAAAGAAGCAAAAGATATAAATTTTGTAGGCCAAATCACAAAATACCTTAGATGAGAAAAGGAGATAAAAATATGAAGAAGAAAAGAAGCAAAAAGAGAAGAAGAAAGCAGAAGAACAATAGAAACAGAGAGAGGAGAAGAAAAGAAGTAGATAGGAGAACAACAAAAGCAAGAAGAAGATGCATGGGCTAAGGCAAAAGTAGAATAAAAAGAAAAGGAAAAATAAGAATGTATAAATAAAGAAGAATAAATAAAACAACAAGAGGACAAGAGAGAAGCAGAGGAACAAAAGTTGTAAGAGTAAATAGAGGTCGGAATGACATGATGTGGAACTATCATCTAGAGTAAGAAGAAGCATAATAAGGAGATGCATAAACATTTGGATGGAAAATGTAATCAATCACACCAACACTAAAATTTAAGATAATTCTACCTTCATCCCATGTTCGTAATTTACTTCCCCAAATTTCTCAATAAAAGTGCACATGCTACAACAACCTAGTCTACAGTCAGCACAATCAAAGTAGATTTGGAGCAGTTGCCACTACAAACATAAATTGAGGGAGTACACGCATTGCAAGTGAATATTAGATCATTTGCACTACATATGGCCCAAAAAAAATATAATTTTGAGAAAAAACTACATAATCTAAGGTCCTATGTTAATACAACACTATCCCCAACTAGTCATAGACACCATAAATTACCAAGTCACGAGAAAAGAAATACAAATAATACTTCTGGTTGAAAATTTGGTGGATAACTGGAACAAAATAATGAAGTGGTCCAAGAAGATTGCATCACAAGTAACTCTAACACCAATCATGAGGTAAAAGAGGCCATAAATGATACTCAAGGAGTATGTCATAATGCTCAAGTAAGCTGAAACTCAGGCGAAGCAACTAACATTTGAACTCTTGGATTGGAATACACAGTTGTAGGTTGCTATGAGAGAAAATAAGAATGATATTGATATGAGGGTAAAACTTCACCAACAAATGATAACAAAGATAAAGGAACAAAAAATAGAAATGGATTTGCAGTCATCACTGTAAGCCAGGGACAATGTTAGTGAATGATTGAGGGAATGAGAACAAAATGCAACAAGGAACACTTTTTCAAGGAACAAGTACAGACAGATGAAAGACCGATAGGTTGGAGGCATTCATTAAAGATATCCATAACACTATTATGATTCATGACCAAGCTTCCCAGCAGGCCAAGGATGACCAACTATACAAAGTTCTGAAGGCACTCACGTAACTGCAGACATACTACAAAAGAATAAATGAATCCTTCACATATTGAAATACGTACAAGGAAGACCTAGAGGTCATTATTCCAGTTGTGGAAATAATAAAGAACATGCCGAAGTTCATTTTTCTGCATATACTTCTTTGAAGATCCAAGACTACATTCATAATGTCACCACCACCATTCACACCATGTAATCAAACTCAATATATGGGGCAACCAAAGCATACTGAGCAACACCAAATAAACAAAATAACACCACAATTTTTTGGAAGGTAATTAGGTAAATATATTAAGTGCGTAAAATTTAATATATCTGTAAACAAATCCACATAGTCTGAAAACCCATAAGGGCATCCTATGAGGGAGTTACCATAGATTGAAAACCTGAAAGGGTAGTCTATTGGTAAATATACTTAATGGAAAACCTGAAAATGTGGTTAAGTATTACACATAGGATGAAAACCGATAAATGACATCCTATGCGTCAATTGTGAACATAGTAAGTTACAACACAATGCAATCAACATTTGGCTGTAGACATATGTAATTTTAATCTCGGGACAAGACAACTATTAAGTTCGAGAAAATGTTGGATAGTAAAATGTGAGAGTAAGCTGACATGGATATAGTTGATGATTCAGTATACTTTTGTATGTATCTACTGACATAAGAAAAAATACATAATGTATTCCTTCTCTGCACATAGGTAGATAATATAAAAAACCTCTGAAAATATGAGAAGGAAATGTGAGCACTTTTAATTAAATAGTCATCACATTTTGTATAAAGGTGTGTAATTTGATTTGAAATAAGGATGATCTTAAATCATAATGAAAATTACTTTGGTATTTTTCCTTTTCCCCATCTTTGTTAGGACATTTCTTTGTTTAATTTTATTTTACATTATGGGATTCCTCTGATATTATTCTCTTTTATTAAATCTTGATATCTATTATATTGCACAAATGCAACATTCTAGTATAATCCATGCTCTAATTTAGAGTACAACATATTGTAAGTTTTGATTTTGTAGTCAAGGAACCTCCACTAACATATACACAGTGAGTATTTGAACCTACCTTCAAACTATATGAATGGATACTGTTCAGAGATATTGTTACCTTTCTACTAAAATTAATGCAATGAAATAATTTTAAAAATGACCTCATAAGACGTGTTATTTAATGATACCTATAAAGATTGATGTTGAATATGATACACAATTGAATTTTATTAAGTCCGGATTGATGTAATTCGTCATGTCCTGTAAAGAAACATAAGCTCAAACACACTAAACATAAATGACTAGATAAATGGACAGGGGAAATGCTTAGAAAAGGCCGATCCTAAGAATCTAAATGGAATTCCATAGAGGATGTTAGCTTACTTTTATACAGTTAAGTAGATTTAAAAAGAAATGATATGGATGAAGATAAAGATATATAATGAACGTATATATGTAGAAATAATATGAGAAGCTCTAGAACTCCATATTAATGGGCAAGTTCTGTGCACCTTCGAACGTGACCCAAGTGACGGTAGATGTAATCTGGACATATTCAAAGTAGTTATACCAAAAAGATTTAGTTTTTTATTGAATCTCGTTAAGTAATTCAAACTAATCCTCGATGTATTGATCAATATGATCAACAAGGAAGTTTTGAAGGGGGAGGATTCCAAACATATTTATCAAGAGAAGATTCAAGCCAAAGGGGAATCTTCAATAGCATAGGTGGATCTAGCTGACTCTGAGGTTGTGCCTTGTTCTTTGAATTTGGAAAATATTTTTGAAGAAAATAAGATTAATACTAGGAGTTCTCAGAAACAAGAAAAATCTAAAGCAGATTATGGGAAGCCCTTTGCAAAAAGAGATAATATGTCAATTAGGGACAGAAGGGAAAAAACAGCTAAAGAAATTGATTCATGTAAGCAACACTCTATTGAACAGAGCATCTCTCCAAATAATTTTAAATGAAGCTCATTTCCTGGAATATAAGGGGTTTAAATAACCCTAATAAACAAAGTATATTGTCAATTTTTAGGAAAACTCATAAGCCTGATATTCTTCTGATTCAAGAAACCAAGATGAAAAAAGAAAAAATGATTGATGTTAAAAATAAGTTGTGGTTTTGCTCAGATATGCAATGTGTGTCTTCTATAGGTGCCTCTGGAGGCATTGCTACTTTTTGGCTCCAAAAATACAGAGAGGGAGTGGTTATTAGTAATTTATCTCATCATCTTGCCATTTTGTTTAGAGACAAGGAAAATGGTTTTGCATGGATATGTTCAAATATTTATGCTCCTAATTCTATGATTGAGAGAAGAAAGCTTTGGGCTGAAATTGTATAGTTTCATTCTCAGTTTAAGGATTTGGATTGGATGCTTGGAGGGGATTTTAATACTCCTTTAAGTCTAGAGGATAAAAAGGGTGGTTCAAATATTTACAGTGACAACATGGGAGATTTTGTTGATTTTATTGTTGACTGTAATCTGGTGGATATTGATTTGAGGGGTGGGAAATTTACTTGGTCAAACAGGCGTATGGGAGATGATCTTATCCAAATTAAGTTGGATAGATTCCTAATCAATCCAAGTTGGTTCTCGGCTCTTGGTGGTTTTTTATCTGCTTTACCCAGAATTGGGTCGGATCATAGTCCTATTTGTTTTCAAACTGGTAATAGTCTTGGGTTGAGAGGAAGACCTTTCAGATTTTTTAAAATGTGGTTGTTACATCCATCCTTAAAAGAGGATATTCAATCTTGTTGGAAAATTAATGTTAAAGGTAAAGCTATGTTCAAATTGGTGTCTAAGTTGAAAAATGTCAAATCCAGAATGAAAATTTGGAATAAGGAATCTTTTGGTAACATTTTTTCCCAAAAAGAAAAAATTGCAGAGGATTTAAAAAGGATTGAGGAAGTCTTGGAAGGTGGGGGTCTTGATCAGGAGCTTAGGAACAAGGAGAAATCTCTTTTGGTGGAGTATCATAACCTGGAGGAAAAAGAGGAAGCATATTGGAAACAAAATTCAAGGTCTTTATGGTTAAAAGAGGGTGATAGGAACACAAATTTTTCCATTTGACTGCTTCTATTAATAAATAAAGTAACACTATTTTGGAAATTGAGGATAGTAGAGGAGTGAGGTTGAAAAATCAGTCTGAGATTTCAAATGAATTTATAAGTTTTTTCTCTGATTTGTTGTCTGCTGGAGAAGATCCTGACTTAGTCAAGGAGAGCATAATTTCTGATTTCTTCCAACCTATTATCACTCATCAGGAGAATGTTGAGTTGGTCAAAATTCCTTCTCCTCAGGAAATAAAAGTTGTTTTTTATTTAGAAGGGGAGAAGTCTCCTGGGCCAGATGGTTTCCCCACTTTTTTCTTTCAGGAATTTTGGGACATTGTTCATAATGATGTTGAGGAAGTTGTCCAAGATTTCTTCATGAATGGTAAGTTATTGAAAGAGGTTAAATAGTAGTTATATATCCCTTGTGCCTAAGATTCCAGGTGCTGATAAAGTTACTAACTTTATACCTATTATTCTATGTAACACTTGTCTATAAAATTATTACAAAGATAATTTCATTCAGGATCAAAGTTCTGTTGGAAGGTTTTATATCTCCAAATCAGGGAGCTTTTATTGAAGGTAGACAAATTCTTGACAGTGTTATCACTATTCATGAAACTATCCATTCTATGGATGTTTCAAAGTGGGAGGCAATGTTGGTTAAACTTGATATGAATAAGGCATATGATAGGGTGTCATGGAGATTTCTAAGAATTATTTTGGAAAGGTTGGGATTTCATGATCATTTTATAAATTTGATTATGGAATGCATTACTACTCCTAAATATTCTATTCTTATCAATGGTAAGTCAGAGGGGTTCTTTTCTTTGGGGAGGGGTTTGAGACAGGGGGATCCTTTGTCTCCTTTTCTATATATTATTATGGTGGAAACCTTAAGCAGAATATGTGCTGACTGAAGGAAAAAGAGGATTCTTAATGGATTAATTATTTCAAATGGTTTGGATCCTATTGCTTTACAATAGTTTGGGGATGATACTTTTCTCTTGGGAAAGGAAACTATTTCAAGAAGCTATGGATTTCAAGGATATTCTTCAAGACTTTGAGGAAGTCACAGGTCAAGCTTATTAATTTTTCAAAAATTTATATTATCTTTTTGAATGTGGATGAGGAAATTCAGAATAGAATTGTTGATGTTTTGGAGAGCCTTATCATTTCTTGTCTCTCTTCCTATTTGGGTATGCCCCTGTTTAAGGGGAGAATGGTTTTAGATAGCTAGAATGCACTTGTTAGAAGTTTTCAAAAAAAAATGTTAGCAACCTGTAAAGGGACTTTACTATCACAGGATGGAAAATTACAACTTCTTCAGAGTTCATTACAGATTCTTACAGTTTATCTTATGTCAATTTTTAAAATGCTTGCAAAGATAAGAACTGTTATTACCTAGATTCAACATAGATTTTATTTGGTCAGGTACTAAATCAAAGGATAGACTCCCTCTTGTGGCCTGGGATAGAGTCACTCTTCCTAAGAGTGCGGAAGGCCTGGGTTTGAAGGACTTAAAAAGTATGAATTTGGATTTAATGGCTAAAGTTGGATGGAGGCTTAAGCGGGATGATGGACTGTGGGCTAAGATTCTTAAAGCTAAATATATGTATGATGAGTAGATCTCTTTTATTTCAAATGACATCATTCCTGAAGGTTCATGCTTTTGGAATGGTCTGGGTAAGTGTAGGGGTCTGTTGATGAAAGGAAGTAAATGGGAAATTGGTGATGGAAATCGGATTAATTTTTGGCAGGATTGGTGGATCTCTAAAGAACCTCTTATTAACTAGGTTTTGTGGAGAAATGTTGCAAACCACTTCATTTCCACTATAGGAAGCCTTTTGAGAGACTATTGGATTAGAACTGATTGGGGTTGGTCTTGGAGACCTCTTCAATGGGAAGGTGAAGATGAGGGTATCAAGGAGGCAATTCAAAATCTTAATACAAATCTGGGTGGGGTGTATATCCCGTCAAGACCTAAACTGGATGCTCTTATTTGGGTAGGGACTAAGGATGGTGAGTACTCTGTGAGAACTGGCTACTGTATTTCCTGTAATGTTCCTCATCCAATTCCTTGGTGGAAATATCTTTGGGACAATGCTCTTATCCCAAAGGTGAATTTATTTTTGTGGCATGCTATTCAAAATAAAATTCTTATTGTTGATAATTTACAGGCTAAATGTATGATGACACCAAATAGGTGCATTTTGTGTAAATCTTATAGTGAAACTGTTCAACATTTTTTCCTTCAATGTCCCTTTTCTCAAAAAGTTTTCTCAAATTTTTTGAGATTATTTCAGGTCTCTTGGGTCTTTCCGGAGACTTTTGTTGACTGGTATGAACAATGGAATTGTTCCTTTTCTTCTCAGTGTTTGTCAAAATCCTGGAAGTTTGTGTTACCCCATTTTCTGTGGGGAATATGGCTGGAAAGAAATCATATAATTTTTAGGGAAAAACAAAAAAGTTCAGTTGGGGTGGGGAATATGATTATGGGATTTTTGATTAACAACCTATCTATTATTAGATTCAAAGAAGAAAGAAGTATTCCTCAGTGTGAAAATGAAATCATTCAAGCTTTGGGCATTGGGAAGCACACTCAACAAGGCTATTAATGGAAGAATAATATTAGGGTTAATGTGAAATGGGAAAATCCTATGGTTGGATGGATGAAGCTCAATTTTGATGGTGTAATGAAAATTAGTCTGGGATTAGCTGGTGTGGGTGGTATTATTGGGAATGACAATGGTTCCTTCTATTTTTCCTATGCTATGCCTATTGGCAATAAAACTAATAATTATGTTGAGGCCTATGTGGTGTTGTATGGTTTAAAGTGGGCTAATCATTATCAATTAAGGAAACTTTATGTGGAAGGGGACTCTTTATACATTATTAATGCTATAAAGGGAAAATCAAAACATCAAGCTAATATAAATTCCATTATGGAAGATATAAGGGCATTATTATTGAATTTTGAAGAGATTTGAATTGAACATGTGTATCGCAAAGAAAATGCTTGTGCGGACACGTTGGCAGTTATGGAGTACGGGCTCATCATAATCATATATGGAAAGATGAGGTGGAACTTCCACCATCTACTAGGGTTGTCCTTCATGCTAAAAAGTGAATTTAATGTCAAGTGTGGGATTTGGATCCGAGAAATCCTTGTTTTCATTATCACTTGTGTGGGTCCACAGATCCATTATTTTACTTCCAGTTTGGCTTTATGTGGGTGGCATATTGTTGTTTTGGTTTTTTTGCAGGTTTTGAATATTTCTTCCATCATGGGTGGTAACAGAGTTAGGGTGGAGCCTTCATCCTATTCATTTGGAAAGGGATTCAACCATTTGGGATATATTTAAAAAAATGGGGTGTTACCCATTTTTTTTAGTGGCTTAAGGGTTATGATGAGAATTTATCGAAGGAGTTTATGTAGGTTTGGGATAAATGGGTTGTGACTATGTGTGGATTGAGTATTCTAGTTTTAGAGGAATTGATTGGAAAGGTTACTGACATGGATTGTATTGGGTGTAAGGTTTTTAAAGATAGAAATAGGTTTCAAGAGGAAGTCTTCAATTTCCTTGATATTGATGAGAAGATTTTCCACATGGAAGATGGTATAGCTTGTATCTCTCTCCCATGTTGTTTTTCTGAGGATTTTTCATCATCATGAAGTATTTTACTCTTGATGGGAAGTATATAAAGCTCCATACCCAACATTTCATGTTGTTAAACCACTTTAGAAGAAATAGAAAGATGAGCATTCCTTTCTACCTTTTCAATTCACTTCAAGGGTCGGTGATTGATTTCAAAGCTAAGAGGTCAGAGGTTCCTTTGCATCAAGGATTAATCCTTTTGTTGTTCAAAGTTGGCACTCTGATACCTGAAACTAAAAGTGTTGGGATTAGGTATGGTGAAGACTGGGAAGAACACTTGACTCTGGATGATAGGTGTAAGCTTAATGTTTTGAAGGAGAAGGCTAATAAGGAACTGGATGTAGTGGTGGCTCTTCAATTTTTAGTTGGGAATAATCCAGAGATTATTACTTCAAAGGGGTTGAATGAAGGAAATACCTTGATAAATTTTCTTGTCAGTAAAATTGAAGCTCTTGAGGATGTGGTTACTTGGGTGAAAGTTGAGAACATGAGTTTAATTAGAGGAGCTCAACATTTGGGTGCAGAGTTGATGATGCTCAGTAATAGGGTTGATGCACTTCAAGAGATGGTAGTGGTTGAGAAGGGGAAGAAAAGGATGTTGGATATTATTTTTTTAATATTGGTAAATAGTTTTTTGAAAGGGACTATACCCTTGTGTACAAAAGAAGGCCTAAAAGCCGGAATAAGAGAGAGGAGCAGAGAAGCTGTAGCAAAGCACAAAAGTTACAACAAAGAACATCGAAGCCCAGAAACAGCTACACAAACGAGACTTAACAGCAAAACAACGGCAAAAAAACAGCAAGCCTACAGCCAAGAAGCAGTAATAAAAACAATAAGGACCAGCAAAAGTAGTCGGGACTACTTCTTGGCCGCTTGATCAATACTCATCTTTACTCTTTTCCAAGCATGATACATGCCCAACGTGGTCATATGAGCAGCATCCGTCTTATCGAGCTCCTCTCTGGTTCTTTTGCTCTCTTTCTCATTGCCCCAAAGTGTAGCCGGGACACCGCTAAGATGTGAAACACTTCTTGCATGACCTTCGATGAACTCCTCGATGGCCCTGAAGGCTGCAATATTATACTCATGCCTAGTCTTCATCTTCCCTAGGCGGGAGTCTAAGGAGGTCAGTTTTTTGTATATGTCATCAATCTGGCTATTGCCAATGCTCCCTTCCCCCTCAATGCTTTTTTTGCCTTTTTGCTTAGCAAGGTTTTTGACCTCATCCTTCAGCAATTTAAGCTCAGCCTCTAAGGCCTCCAATCTCCTAGAAGGGTTATCCGTTGGTGCCGCCTGGGGACTGGCACTACTAATGTTCAGCAGATCACGAGCAATGTCTTCCAAAGGTTCATCCCCCTCAGCAGTAGACTCAAGGTTGAGTCTCCTAGAAGCCCTGGTGACACGTTTAGAGGTAGAGACAGGGTGGGTGGCAGGGGCAGCAACAGGAGGAAAAGAAGGAGAAGCATGAGCAGCCGGCATGGGGGTAGCAGCACCGAAGGCGGGGGGCAGCAGCAGGGGCAGCAGGGGAGACAGGACTGGCAGCAGCGGAGCCCAACAAAGCCGGGCCGGGAGAGGAAGGGAGACCGGGGAATTTAATAAGGCAGTGCTTGTGAATAAGCAAAATAAGCCCTTGGTGTAAGGGAACCGCCCGGGTATGCTTCTGGAACTCCAAAATGGAGCGCTCAAGAGAGTTTAACAGATAGTGAGGGAAGCAAACCAACCTACTCCTACGAAAGTGATTCAAAAAGACAAGGTGCTTGGCAGGGACAGTAACAAACCTGCCTTCCAAGGATATGAAGCGAATCATCATGCGGGTGACTTCATCATACGGAGATGGAATTGAGTTAACAAGCAGACCCGCGGTGTTGAATATAAGCTTCTCCTCCTCCTCCACAAATCTTCTCTCTTCAACCTCTTTGATAACCCTCTTGTTGAAGAAGCGGTATCCTTCCAAGCTGAGGCCAGTCGCTTCGGCTATGAGTTCCTCATTAATAAGAATTTTCTGCCCTCCATAGTCGACCGTCCTCTCATTCCACTCCTTGGCAAAGCGAACAGAGATGCTTTGATCATGTCCTTGCACTCTTTCCACAAAGTTGGTGAATCCGCCGATGCTAAGAATGTTCCAGAGCTCAGTGTTTTCTTTCCAGTCAGGGTCCGCGCACGGCTCAATCTGGCAGGGAGGCCCTCCCATCTTCACAATGATGTGCTGGTTACAACAATTTTCAGAATACCTTTGGGCGTTGAGAGTGGTTCGTTTCTCACTGTTGCGGGTCGCATAAAAATGGGAACTGTAGCCGTTGGTCCTCCCACGAACGGCTGTATGATTGCCGATCTGAGCCTGCGTGGAGTCGCGCGTGAAAACCCTTTCCCTGTCAGCTTTCACCTTGTAGTTATCTTCGGTTTTCGCGGAGCTTGGCATCCGAATATCAACAGCTATTGTACCTCCCGCGTGCGCTGTTTTTAAATTTAGACAACTCCACTTGAAGTTCCTAAACAAAATCTTGCTATCATTTGAAGTAGATATCATTTGCCACGCCAAATAAATTAAAACAGCACATGTGGAAGAATTTATGGATTTCCTCCAAAGATTAAGGCATATCTCTAGAGATTGTTTGCGTGTGAAGGTCCGCATGTATGCTGTTGTGAAGCTGATTAGGGATACTATCATTATCCCAAATAGTGAAATTTATATTAATGCCATAATTGGCCAATGCATCGGCCAGCTTGTTTCCCTCCCTGTAAGTATGTATGATTCTGATGCTGTTGAAGGTATGACTGATGCTTATGGATTCAGAGATAAAATCTTTGATATTCCAGCTAGGAGAAGAGGACTGATTAAGCAGTTTAATAATATTAAGGGAGTCCCCTTCAACAATGAGGTTCTGGATATTTTGGGCCCGTGCAACTCTCAATCCCCAGAGAGCAGATAAAGCTTCTGCAAAATGATTGGTTTGGATTCCCATTTTTCCAGCATATGCAGCAATCAAATTACCTTTATGGTCCCGTATTGCTCCTCCTCCAGCTGCTGTTCCAGGGTTCCCCTTAGAGGCTCCATCAAAGTTCAGCTTGAACCAATTGGATTCAGGGGGATGCCATTTAACCAAAGATCTATCCACACTATTCCCGGGGTTGCTCCAATATCCGATCTGCCAATTTGATAAGATGTGCTTTTCATTTTCAGGGTAACAATTGTTCTTGGGAGGTTTAAATCTGGCCATGTCCTCTTTGATGCCTTGGGAGATCTTGCCAGTAGTGAATTTAAAATTCTGCTTCTTATTTCTAAAAACGATATTATTTCTATCCTTCCAGATCCTCCAAATTAAATGCGGGATGGCTAATTTCCAGATTCTTTTGATAGCACAATGTCTGAATGGTGGGTTCCATTGATTCCATAGCTGAATAAGATCCTCCGGCATCACCCAGAGAGCTTCAAATTTGGAAAGGACAAAGTTCCAAGCTCTAAAGGCATAATCACAATGTATGAACAGATGGCTAATGTCTTCATAGTTATTCCTACAAAGGTGGCACCAATTGGGAATGATAAATCCTCTTTTCATCAAATTGTCAGTGGTGAGAATTTTGCCTCTGATGGCCAGCCAAAGAAAAAAATTTATTTTGGGGGTTAACTCAGGCATCCAGATCAAGTTCCAGTTAAAATCTGATTGGTTACTGTGGAAAAGACTGGTATAACCAGATTTGACTGAGTATTTACCATCGTGTGAATTGCTCCAGATCAGCTCATCCTTGGAATCCAACTGACACAAAGGGAAGAGATCTAAAAGGTCTTGGAGGGAGGAGATAATTTGTTTCAGTTCAATACGCTCCATAGTAAGTCTTTTCCAATTCTTGTTGGTGCCATTTCCATCAATGTAGTCCTTGACTTTAGTTCCATACTTTCTTATAAGGCTGTCCTTAGCAATCCCAAATCTCTCCAAGAGATTATCATTGGACCAGTTATCCTCCCAGAAGTTTATGTCGCTGCCATCCCCAACTTTCCATTTGCTTCCCTTCTTAATGAAGTTTCTACTCTTAACCAGATTATTCCAAAAAATGGAACCATTGGGGAGTTGCTCATCATGCAGATAGGAGTAAACAGCTTGCTGATTCAAGTATTTTGTTTTAATAACATCAATCCAGGGTTGTTTCTCAGAAAGCAATCTCCAGCCCATCTTAGCAATGAGTGCCTCATTCATTTTCTCAATATTTTTTATTCCCAGCCCTCCCCTAGATTTTGGGGTGCAGACTTTATCCCAGGCCACAAGGTGAAATCTGAACTTTTCTTCCATGCCTTGCCATAAATTTTTTTTCTGAATCCTTTCAATTTTCTCTCTGAAGGAGGAAGGAATTTTGAATAGTGACATGATATATATGGGCAAACTTTGGAGTGTGCTTTTAATGAGAAGGCACTTACCAGCACTAGAGAGAGTGGTCCCTTTCCAACCGGCCATTTTTTTCTGAAATCTCGTCAATAAATCATCCCACACCGTGTGAGAGACTTTCTTCGTGCCAAGAGGGAGGCCTAAGTATGTTGCTGGAAGAGTACCAATTTTACAGCCCAGAATTTTAGCAATCTTGAGCTGTCTTTCCCCAGGGGTGTTAAAGAAAAAAAGGATGCTTTTGTCGTAATTGATCTCTTGCCCGGAAGCAGATTCATATAGCTGCAGAAGAGCCTTGATAGCTTTAGCTTCTACAACTGAGGCCAGAAGAAGAAGGATGGTGTCGTCTGCAAACTGTTGATGAGAGACAGCTTGGCTGAGAGAAGTGGGTTTAGAACCATTTAAAAGGCCGACTTCCACCGCTCTGCTAATTGTTCTACTAAGGCTGTCAGCCAGAAGGATGAAGAGTAGGGGGGAGATGGGGTCTCCCTGCCTTAGACCTCTGCTGCTGGTGAAGAATCCCACAGGCTCTCCATTAACAACCACAGAGAACCTGGCTGTAGATATACAAGACTTAACAATTTTTCTAAACTTTTCTGTGAACCCAAATTTAGATAAAATCCTGTCAAGGAAGACCCAAGAAACTTTGTCAAAAGCTTTATTCATATCAAGCTTAAGGATCATGTTTGCCTTTTTGTTATTTTCCATAGAATGCATAGTTTCGTGCACCATAATCACACCGTCTTGTATTATCCTGCCTTTAATGAAGCCACTCTGCTGCCTTGAGATGAGATCCTTCATTATGAGCTGCAGCCTAGAAGCAATAATTTTGGTAAAGATTCGAAAAATAGCATTAACAAGACTGATAGGTCTGAAATCCTTGAAATCTTTTGCATCCATTTTCTTAGGTGCCAGCACAATGTGTGTGTTATTGAGTTCTTTTAGAAGATTTCCCGATCTATAAAATTCATTAACCGCTTTGAGTAGATCCTCCGAGCATATTTCCCAGAATTTCTGAAAAAAATTAATGGAGAATCCATCCGGTCCAGGAGCCTTATCCCCCTCAAGAGAAAAAACAGCCTTTTTTAGCTCATCAAGCGTGACCGCTTTAGTGATATCTCTGAATTTCTGGTCCTCAATATCATTCTGAGGGATGGCCTCTAGCATGAAGGAAATAGCTTCCGGATTGCTGACATTACTCTCTCTAAGAAGATTTTTGTAGAATTCAAGTGCTTGTTTCTTAATGCTGTTTGGATCTTTAGTGATACTTCCGTTGCTTTTAGAAACCTCTAAGATCCTATTACTGGCTCTGTGCTTTAGAGTGGTCATGTGAAAGAACTTTGTGTTCCTGTCCCCCTCTTTAAGCCAGATAGCCCTAGATTTAAGGCGCCAAAAGGACTCTTCTCTACTGCAGATCGTGTGCAACTCAGAAAGAATTTTCTTTTCATTTACTTCATCTTCAACTGATCTCCCCATAGTATCCATCTTTAACTCAAGATCCTGAAGCTTCTGTTTTAACTCTTTCTTTTTTCCGAAGATGTTTCCAAAAACATTTTTGTTCCAAAGTTTGACTTGTTTTTTGACATTTTTGAGTTTTTGGACCAATCTGTACTGGGCAGTGCCTTCCCCATTCCAATCCCACCATTCCTTTATTCTATCATAGATATCAACGTGCTCCATCCACATTTTTTCAAATTTGAATGAGCTTCTTGCAGGTTTGGTCCAATTTAGAAAGCTTAAAGCAATCGGATTATGATCCGATCCAATTCTGGGCAGGGAAGAGAGGTAAAAGTCTTGGCTAAGAATCCAGTTTGCTGAGATTAGTGCCCTGTCCAGTCTCACCTGAATGAGCTCCTTTCCCAACCTTCTATTATTCCAAGTATACTTATTACCATGCAGATCCACATCAATGAGGTTTTGTTCAGTGATAAAATCAGCAAAATCCTCCATTCCATTAGAGAAGGTGGGGGTTCCCCCAAACTTTTCGCCTGGGTTTAGAGGGGAGTTGAAGTCTCCCATGATAAGCCAGTTAGCAGAACTGTGCTGGTTTCTAAAGATTTTAAGATCAGCCCATAGTTTTCTTCTACCACTAGCAGAGTTAGGGGCATAAATATTAGACAAGATCCATTCACACTTTTTTTCAATAGTGACAAATTTAATTGCAAGATGATTAATATTATCACTAAGAATCATACCAGTACAGTGCCTTTTATCCCAAAGAGTAGCCAGCCCTCCGGAAGCACCCTGAGAATCAACAGCCGCCATTTCAGAGCTGTCCCAAATTTTTTTTTTAATATTATCCATGGTCATTGCTTTCATCTTAGTTTCTTGAAGAATCAAAATGCTGGGGTTACTGGAGTCCCGTAACTCCTTGATGTTTCTTTGCTTAGAGTAACCGTTAAGGCCTCTAATATTCCAAGATATGATCTTCATATGGAATGGTTGGTAGTTGGAATTGCTTGCTGGTTCAGTTGCCGCTGAACACCATCTGCAATATCCCTCTCTGTTTTCTTAGCTCTGAGAGTCTTTTTAGAGGGTCTTCCTCTTTTCGAGCTTCCTCCAAAATCAGCTATTCGTCTAACTGAAGATCTGGTTTTTCTGGAGGTAGAGGTGTCCCAATTGTCAATTTCCTTTTTCTTTTCACTATAAAGTGATTCTGGGATCCTTTCAAAACCTTCCATTCTTTTTTTTTTCTTTTTTGAGATGACCAAAGTGAACCCAGAGTCTGGATCTTCCTTTTCCTTGGTAGGCGTAATCTCCCCTTCCTCTTGTTCCTTATGAATACTGACAGGAGTGTGATTGCAACAGACCTGCTCAGTCACTGTTGAAATGCTGAGGTATGGCAGCGGATCCGCATTTCCTTTCTCTCCAGTAGGGAGAGACTCCAGGGGCTCAAACACCCTCATATCCTCCTTGATACAAGCTTCCTCTCTAACGAATGGCAGGATTTCTTTCTCTTCTGAACCAGAAGGGATTAAATAGGTCTTCTTTTCCATGGTAGGCGTGATCCCCCCTTCCTTTTGTTCCTTATGGATACTGTCAGGAGTATGATCAGAAGCAGTTTTGATGCTGCAACAGTCCTGCGCAGTCGCTGTTGAAATGCTGAGGTATGGCAGCGGATCCGCAATTCCTGTCTCTCCAGTAGAGAGGATCTCCAGGGGTTCACTCACATCCATATTCTCCTTGTTACAAGCTTCCTCTCTAATGAATGACAGGATTTCTTTCTCTTCTGAACCAGAAGGGATTAAACCTTCTTGTTCGTTCACTTCCAAGGAAACCTTAACAAGGTCATCCTTCACAGAAGTTTCAAAAGGTTTGCCCGGAGATGCCTTCACAGTTTTGTCCACTACTTCTTTGTTGGGGGTTTCAGGCAAAGCTATTGTAGCATCTTTGGGACGCCAGACAAGATGTTTCTTAATATGAGTTCTAAAACCCCCTTTTTTCTTTTTTTTCCCCCTGCTATTTAATTGCACATTCCTCTGGCTGGGACCTTTATCTTCAGTTTTCCTTTCCTTGCTTGGATCCCTGTTAACTTTGTTTAGATCTGAGTCTATCCCAGGCTGATCAGAAACCAAAAGAGGGGTCTTCTTCTTGTTGCAGTTTTCATCAGAGTGACCAATGCTTTGGCACCGCTTACATCTTAAGGTCTCAACTTCAATTCTTTGAGTCCAGGATCCAAATCTAGTTTTCAATATTATGTGCTCTGGAAACTCCTGATCAATGGCTGAGACAATGCAGAACCGAGCAAAAGCAAGCCTGGATCTGTTTCTTGTGGGTCCATCTAATCCAATAGGTGTGCCTAGGGATTTTGCAATATTTAACAGTATTTCATCATCCCATAGATGCAATGGCAGTCCTGGTAGCCTACACCAGATTGGAATGGTGTTTATATTTTCTGTATTTGGATCAAAACCCGGATACCATTTTTTCAAAAAAAGACCCATATTTCCCAGCCACCAGGGGCCTCCAAGTAACACCGAATCTAAATCCTCTTGTTGGTTAAATTTAGCCAAGAAAAAACCTTTTGGCATAATGGTAATGCTTAGGGCTCCCTTGGGTTTCCATTTTCTCATAGCCCATTTTCTAATGAAATCAATATTAGGTCTAGAGCCAAGAAACTTACCAACAAGGGAGAGGTTTGTTTTGTTTAAAGCTCTATCAACAAAACCATCTGGGACCCTAAGACAGGTGGCACCCTCTTTGTCCATTTCCCATGTAAACTGTTCAGTGCTTTTCGGACCCACCTTGAGGTTAGGGCTTTGAAAAAGCTTATTCCAAGCCAAAGGTGTGGATCTCAGTATTTCCTCATTTTCTCTGCTAACCGTCTGATTGCAGTCTGAGATCTGCTTTTCCTCAGTAAGTTTTGTCATATTGCGCAGACTTTCCGCGGCCAGAACTGCAGAGACCGCACTGGCTGTACCTCCCGCTTTTGCGACGTTCTTACCCGTGTCTACAAACGCCCTGCATTGGCTATAGCTCAGCCTTTCCTCAGCATTTTTAACCGTGGTTCGTAGACATTCTGCAGCCAAAACTGCGGAAACTGCGGAAACCGTGCCCCCGTAGATCTCTCCATCACTAGATCTCTAGACAAAAATTTAGGACATGAAGATTCAAAATTGAGGATCCTACAGAAAGAGAAAAAAACTATTATTTATAATCATTGGTGATTCAACTAAATCACTAATGATCTATTTTTTTTTTTTTTTTTAAGTGGTAAAGTGGTTAAAACCACTTCTAAACAAAGTTATATTGTCTATGGGGTTTGATTAAATGTTGAAGGGATTTTGTTATCCAACGTGAAGAGGTTAAATTGTTATGAAATGGTTATTTATATATTTATTTATTATTTTTGTATTTGAGTGGTTTTATGTCGTTGCATGCAGATTTTAAGAAGTTTGGGATAGATTTTACAGATGTGCATAATATTTGTGCTAGTTAAATATGATGTAATATTTTAGACTTAGGATAGGGAATATATGAATGAGATATTGATTTTGATTAATGTAATAATGAAGATAATGTTATTGATGAAGGATAATGATGAGTGTAAATTTTTAGTGTCTATAGAAATTCCTAGCTTCTTCATCTAATAAACTTGACTCTGGCCTCAACGTTCCTTTCACTGCCTTTTCCATCCCTTAGTAACTTTTTGGTGAATCGTTCATGCTATCCCTCACACATTTTTCATTCTTTGGTTATTTCCATCCATTCCCCAAATATTTATTTTCTTTCCTCTATCTTTCCTCATCCTAATGCTTCTCTAATGAGACTCATAGATTAGAATTCTATGTTCACCTCTAACTATTTCTTATGCAAGTTTTCACTTTTCTTTTTCCATTCATCTCTAGCTAAATCCTTCAAGAATTTTTATTTATGTTTCCCACTTTTCCTTTTCGCTTTGTCTCTTTACGCATTCCTTCCATGTGGACTCCTCTCCTCCATTTTATCCTCTCTCCTCTTTATATCCTACAAAATTTATTTTAATGCAAATCCTCTATATAAATATGTTAGTTTTGTACTGCATATTCTCCACATTATATCCCTTTTCCTTCTATGGGCTTTTGATATTTATTATATCTTAGAACATTATTTCTTCTTTATTTATTTTCTAGAATTTCTTCCTTGAAATATTTTCTCTATTATTTTCTTCATCATTTCCCTTCTCCACCCGAGGAGTCTCCTTATCGTACCATCATTTTATTATGTTCTTTTCTTTATGAAGTTATTTTATATAGTCCTCACCATTTGGACAATTATCTCCTCACACGATTCTCCTTAATTTATCTTTTTTATGGCCTCTTCAAAATCCTTAGTTCTTTACTGATCCCTATATTTCCTACACTATTTTTCATGCCTTCACCTTAGGTTTTAATTCAAATATTCACCACACTATCTCTCTTAGTTGTGTAATTCATCTTATATCCCTTTTATTTTGGCAATCATCCCTTCCAGCTTCATCATTTAATTCTTCTCTTGTTCCTTACTATGAGAAAATTTAATATATTCTTCCTATGACCCTCTTCCCTCCCTCATTTTATAGTTTCTACACACTACTTTTTAACCTCCATATTTGTATGTTCCTACTCCTATACACCTCTTTTATTGCACTATACTTTATCCTCCACCTTGGATCACTCACCCTTAGTTTCCTTCAGGTTAGCTTCTCCTTCCTCACATAATTCCTCCATTTTTTATCATTATTCCTTCATGTGTTCTCTGATATATTGCACCTTTTTAAAGCCTTCACTAACCTCGTATTTTGCATTTTTCTTGTTTTGATATAAAATTTAGCAACCTACTATGTGGGATTCTCTGTTATAGTTTCATTCAATTCAACTCCTTTGTTCACCTCCTCTTCCCTTGTAATAATTCTCCCATTTCCAAACATTTCTCAATATCTTCATTCTACATAATCTTCTATGCTATTTGGTTGTTCTACCAGTACTTCTCCAATTTTTTTCTCTTCTCGGGTAAGATGTGTACTCTTTTTGTGTAGTTACTAGACTCTCCATATATTTTTCCAATCATCCTCAATGGCTTCGAACTATGAAATTAGGTCACTCTCCCCTGTATGTTCATAGCATCTCGTGACTATTTTTATCCTTACTTCCTCTTACTTCTTCTCCAATTTTATCTTTTCAATGTCATCATTAGGGTAAAGTTCTTTCTCTCAAACTGCCCCTTTTATACTACGTGTTCCATTTTCACAATCTTTCTAGTGACACCATATCTTTCCTTTGTTGCTAGAGCTATTCCTAAGCTTCCATTATAAACCTTTTGCATTTCCTCACTCTACGGTACTCCCACACTATTTCCACCTTTTCATGGTTATCTTACATTGGATTTCTCTTCACTATTGTGTCCTTCTCAAGAAATTGTTGGTTTTAGTCTCACTTATTCTCTGTATCCCTCCTTTCGATGGGCTATCATATGGATTTAGTTCTTCATTCCTTCTTTCTTTAGTAGGGTTAGACGAAATTTCCTGTCATATTTTTACACCATTACTATATTGGCTCTACCACCATAGAGCATTTCCCCATCATACTATCACAGCCTCCCCAGAATTATATAAAAGGCATCCATCAACAAGACTTATCATAAAAATTGATCGATAAATATCCTGATCTTTATCTCTATTTTACATTGGTTGCACACAATATTTTCCTATCCCTCAACAAACAAGGCCACTCCATAAGGTTTTGGGTACCTCCCATGCACCAACACCAAATTCTACACCATCTTCTCCATGACTAATTTTTTGATGTGGAAATTATTCACCACTTCTAGGAAATAATTTTCCTTATTCTTATACCTTGAGTGGAATATTTTCATTTGTTATCCTATGAATCTATTATTTATGCCCTTAACACTTTCCTTTCTCCTTGGATCTCCTCATTTCCATGTTCGTTAACATTCTCTTGATGTGTGTTCTAAATGTACCTGCCTCTATCACGTTGGCTATCTCTATGAAATTCAGGTCATCGATGCCCTCTCTATTGTAATAAATAAAATTTTTTGTTAAGTGTTTGATATAAATATTTATTTACCAAGATAGTCCTCCTTCATCCTTCTCTCTTTATTTTTTCCTTTCCTACGTAATCCTTAAAAAATCCTTCTTCTTATGACATTACCTCACAATTTAGTATCATTTCATCTAATATATATCCTATGTATTGTGTGCATTCCTCATTTTCTTACACTTCAATCTCTTCAATAATACTTTCCTCTTATCATTGTGCATTACCTGTACATGTTATCACCTTCTATTTATAGTGGTGATTTTCAAGATATGTTTTTATGATATTCTCGCTTCTTTAATCTAGTCCATACACACTTGAGTTCCTTCATGATATCTTCCAACATCCTCATCGTTTCTAGATATTCTTCACATTTTTATTGGTTGTATGTCATGTATCTTATCTAACCATTGCATAATTAGGTCTACTTGTGTCTTTTTTCCACCTTTTTTCATGGTGGATAACTCAACCTTATCATGTTATATTCCTCATATTCATTTTTTTTCTTCTCCTCTTCTAAAAAAGTAGCATACTCTGATACCACTTGAAAACATCTAGGTACTCCCCTATAAGAATAAAAATTCATAAAATTGGTTATAATTAGTTGCAAAATTATATTTATATCAAGGGCCTTACAACATCTACAAATACTATATATAAATGGATCTTCCAAACTATTTAATTGGGTTATTACATACATTGGTGCTCTTCTAAGGACATAAAAGACAAGTTTATTTTTTGAATTGTCTCTATGAGGTACACAAGATTTAGATGTAGCTTAACAGGATTTATTTTTTTGCATGCACCTTCAAACAACATTTTTCCAAACCTTTCAACTGGTGATTATGACCTATAATTTTAGTTTTGATCCCTACTTATTTTCCCTATATTCTCTTCTCATTTTCCCTTACAAATTTTTGAACTCAGATACAAAATTCAAACTCAGTATCATTAATTCCCTTATGTTAAATATAAACATCTAGTTATCCTTATTAACTACGTTGTCTTGGTCACTAGATTTATTTGGTGATGTGGAAATAGTCAACTATCATGATTACATAGTTTGGAAACATTATATTTTTGTTCCTTCTTGGTCTATGTGTCTAAAATTCATGTCACACATTTTCCTCTATATCGTGCCTCTTAATAATTTATCTTTAATTTTTCATTTATTCCACACACTCGCTTTGGGCTTCAGGGAGTAGTTTATAAATTATTCATGTTTTATACAAACTAAGAATTCAACTTAGTGCCTTTACTCTATTACTTGATCGTGCCCTTACATTTCTCCCTTGCACAAAATTATTAGGCATGCTCCCAAAAATCCCATGGGTTAATTCTTCCCCTCACTTCTTTGTAAGTTTCTTGAGTGCCAACTCTCTTCTATGCATATCCATGATTTTGCACATTGTGCCTCACTTTCAATATAAATCACTAAACCATTGCACACTTCCATTTATTAAACCTTTTTTTTAGTATGTTACTTTTTCCACATACATTCTTACCCACATCACACATGTGCAAAAATGAGCATGAGTACCTTCTGTATACACCTAATTTTTAACTTTTCATATTTCATACATGTTACTAACAACTTACTTGGTGTAGATAAAGGGTAACTAATGCATCTATTTCTAGAGTGGGAACTTTAACCGGCCTGTGAGGAATGGGAAATGGTTATTCAAATAAAAATTATGGATTAGAGATAAGAGAGTGTTTTTATTTAGTCTTGTCCTATTTGTCCTTGAATTAGCTTTCCTTGTCCCCTTAAGTCTCACACACACTGAATTCATAACACTTTTCTTATATTTTATCATCTTGGCACCTTTTTCATTGACCTATTTTATCCATGACACCTATTTTAACCTCACATTACATTTAATCATCCATAGTCGATAAAATCACTTACAAGAGATTGTCTCAGAATGTGATTTTCCTTGGCCGACAAAATCTCCCATAGGTGATTGTATCCGATATATATATATACATCAAATTTGAAATAAATAAGGAAAGGATCCAAAAATATTAGTAATTTCCATCTTATTTGATATTTTACGCCATCTTCACATATTCTCACCGATATTTTGGTTTATCTTGCATTTTTTTTTTAATGGATTAGATACTCTTCTTCTTGGATGGTTATTTGAACTATTATGTCAATTATAGTGAGTTTAGTATAAGAATGGTGTTCCCCTTCTCCAACTAATAATGATTATATATATGTTTAATTATTCTCTCGAGAAATAGATTTATTAGTTACCTCCCTACAGGTATAGGGCGAGTTCTCTACATATATTTAGTCATATTTTAGATAAGTTAACTTATTGTCCTCATTGTTTTATGCTAGCTTATTATTACATATGTTTGGATGCTAGTTAGCATAGAAATTTTACCAATTATCAACTCCTTAGCTATCATCACTTTCATTTCAGCTATACCATGCATGATTTTTTTATTTACTATTGATATATACCTCCTCACATTGAATTACCTAGATATCAATAGGGTTCCTTCGTCTAACTTGACCGAGGGCTTTGGAAACCCTAGGTGGCCTTAATGTAGGGATTAATTCCCTCTAGATATGGGACCCTAACACTTGTTGTAGCCCCTTCAAGTCTACACCTTGTATGATGGTACATGTGTGTTTCTTACTCATTTCCTTCATACCCTTCTAAAATGAATGATTTAGGAGTGCAAGTTATTGAGATAAATTTTTGGAAAACATACATCTCTGGGGAAACCAATGTGAATACTAAAGATATTTTAATTAGGCTTACCTCATTAAAAGCACAAATTTTAAAATTTGATTTCAACCAAGCATCCAAAATACCGACCTCCATAAGAATTTATTTTCATAGAAACAATCGCCCAGGGGATATTTTTTCTATTTCTAAAAATTTATCCTTTAGATTCATTCCACCCCTATGTAGACCCCATTATATGGCCGATCCTATCAATTTTTTCTCTTCCAATTCCCAGAAACCATTGACCTCTATTGGAGATTTCAAGATGGGAAAATTCTCTTTGTTCATATGAATTTTTATCCATATTCCCTAAACCTCTGTGCAAATATTCTACAAGTTTGATCCTATCTAAAATATAGATTTCCAAAGCCTTATTTTGAGTATCTACATTACAAATATTTAACCTCTGAAGATATTTTCTGCATAATTAAACCCTCTAAAATTCTCTATGGGATATTCCTTTGTCACTAGATCTCCTTTTCATGATCCTAAATTCCCTAGATCTCACCCTATGAGCACTTATCTCCCTATTCACACCAATATTGTTGATATAAATCTATTACCATGACCCTATACCTATGATCAATTAGAGCATGATCACACATAAAAATGTAATTTAGTTGACATTGAGAAATTCGATCCCAAATCCATCTTAAATAAACTCAATACAAATGAGTACTTCACCCTTGACAAGGATGGAGGTTTTCAAAATATATCTATCAATGTCATGTAAATGACCACACCCTGTCTTAATAAGTGAATCCCATATCATGATGAAACTCCTCCATGTATAACTAATTAGAATATATCTCCCAAAACAAAGACTCAATAACATGATAATTACAAGCAAACACTGACAAACAAAGACCCTTCCTCTTCTATGGATCCTAACATGGTAATAATTAAGGTTTTATATCAAATGGCCTTATCTTAAGCTTCCACCACATGTAGTATGATCCAAATGCAGAATCATATGTTACATATAGCATCTCAAGATGTTGTTCTTAGATTTCCTTTCTATTCCCCTCCTCCATTGGTAGATGCACATGAAAATCCTATTCCTCCTCCGATAATCTAGAGAAATATGTTTAAAACTATCCAAAATGAAAATTTAGCTCCATGTGTTACTGTCATGGACTTGGGAGAGACACTCCCTACCATGTCTTGTAATGCATACATGGATCTAACCCTGTATCTCAATACCTTTATAAATATTTACAATGAAAGGATTCAAATACATATAAAAATACAAAAAGTGGGACCCAAGTCCTTTTTTACTAAATTCTACATTTATAGAGTAATGTCTTTTTTTTTTTACTTATTTTGAATAAAATTCTTTTGAATTCATAAAGAATGTAAAACAAACAAAAAATTATTATTTGGAGAATCGAGGTGTTTTTTCTATCATTTCAATTCTTTGTTTAGGCATTGCATTTGGTGTTTTTTCCTCATTAAAAGGAAAATTTTCTTTTTGAACTTAAAATGAATTTAAATATTCATCTCATCTTGGTCATATAGTCTAAGTAGGAGTTAAAATTTACATTCATAATTTATTTTCCCCTTACACTACAAAACCACTTATAACCAAACATGCATTCTAAACATCCCCTCACATGTCTATGTACTTGGATTTCATCACCAAGGGGGAATCCACCTTAGTGTTCTAGCCTAGTATAAAGAATTTTTGTGTGGTATGTCTAATAAGCACTCGAAACCTTTATCCTTATAGGACTATGAAGTGAGGGTGTAAGCCCCAATACCATGCCTCATACTGACACTAACACATATTTTAGCCTCATGTACCTTCAATTATTTTGAGGAATCTCACCTAAACACACCTGAAACCATCTTTAGGGTGACCAATTCTTCATACATTTTATACAATTGTTTACTCTTTTCACACATTTCTATACGTAATGAAGATAATTACCAATTCTTACTAATTGTGTGATTTACAATAAACAACTATATTTTGGTCATTTTTTTTTCTATCTTGTGTTTTTAAATTGAAAATAGTCTCAAATTTAGAATATTACTTATATATCATACCGAATACAAAAATCCATGGATACAAAATAATATTGACCACGTTCTCCCAGTCTTACGTTAGAAACATTATAAACACCTTAACCACACCTACCACAATTCCTTGCTAATGGAAATACTAACTTGAAATAAATTCTAGTCACCAATCTTATCACCCTTAGTATTTACCTTTATTCACGGGCTATCTATATTCCCCATCATAATCCAATACCTAGTCGAGATATCATTTGTGTTACTTATAACTCCACTTACAATGTTGATCTCACCTATCAGTTAGTCATCAAACAAGTCACACCTTATCTTGCCTGGGTTCATATAGAAACATTCAATCCTATGTAATTAATCCACATGGTTAGCTTCAACCTTAATAACATCTTGTTATAAAACATAGTTAGCTAAAAAGGACTCCTTACATATACTTATTTATCCTTCTCTCATAATCCACAACCACACATGAGTATCTCTCCTCCTATAGTTAGCCACAGAAATTATATCTCCCCCTCTTTTGACATGCTCCTCTAATGAACTGAATTTTTTGATTTCCTTAGTTCGATTACAACCCATAAGCTGCCAACAGTCCTCATCTACAATCCAAAACTTTTTTGTATCCTTCCTTACATCTTTACAACCTATCAACACTAGTGTTATCACTAGCACTGATCATTTCTCACAACCAGCATCTACAATTGGTTTCTTGTAGTATGGTTACATCCCACCTAAAAAAACTCCAAAAACCTCACAACCATTCCTCAACACTTCTTTCCCCCAACCTTACTAGTATATATACTCTTCATCACAACCATTAGGTTTCCATCCAACTCATAGTGTTCTAGGAAACCTTCAAAATTTTAAAAACCTCCCTTCACCATATCAACATCTCTAATCAAATTATTTTATCTATGGAAAAAATAATCCTTCTCAAACAAATATCCAAACCCCTCAGAATGACCCTATCCAATCCTTGATGAATAGAATCACATGTCAATATGTTGCTACCATGGGAACCAAAAATATATTCTCTTATAAGTAACTTTGTAATGAATCCATCAATCTAGCCATACATTTCAAACCATACCTTGCGCATTAGGAACTTAAAAAATTCACAAAATTATATAGCAATAAATATTTACAACACAATCGTAGGGCCTTTTGACATTCTTATTACCTCCTATCCCAGAATAAATACCTTCCTCTATGGACATTCTGAATGTCATTTTCTAGGCCCAGTATTGATTGTTATAACAACGTCCCAAAATATTCCTTTTAATAATTTATAAAGCTAGCTCAACTTATCCTAGAACATTTCTCCATCAACATCACATGCAATATATCTTTTACCGATCTATATTCTATAAAATAATTGGAAGCTAAGTTTATCACTGAGTTCATCACAATGTAGTAAAGATTCATTACTAAATTATCTTTCTCTCTACCATAGACTGAATTTATTTAGTTATTCACTTGATCATGCACCAAAAACATATCTTCCACTCTCCAAAGCCTTTCATTCAAAATATTCGATGAATCCTTTACCATGGTCAAGAAATTGGAACTAGAAGCCCTTTAAGCTGGTAAAGTTAAAATTTGATCGAAGAATCCTAAAACTTATTCTTCTAAGACATTTTCCAGCAATGAAAAATCTAAATGCTCGAAAATTTTGTTGCATCTAAAAATTAGTTATAGAGTGAACGGTCTCAACCTCCTTGGTAGTACACATCTCTATGGATTCTTACAGTTTAATGTTTAACAAGCTCATGGTTGGTCACATGATAAACCTTCCCTCCATCTAACCTATGGATGAATCATGACCAAAGTTATATTGGTACAAAGAAAAATATTATTGTAAATTCCACCAATTTCACAGCCATGATATTAACAGGTGTTTTAAACATATCATCCAACACCTTATTGACCACAGTGACTGTACGCACCTGAATTTACACGTGCTATATTGTTGTAAAACAATATAAAATCCCCAATGATGCTTTATTACTTTTCCAAACATTTTAGAGCTCCTTAACCTTTTTGTAACTTATATATGTAGCCTAGTTTACCTTACTTAGGAATTTCCTTCTTTTCTACGGCTTCTCACATCCTTTTTCCTTACTTTTGGCCATTAGTTACAAAACAACAGCCATGTAACTGCTTCCCAGGTATGGTGGTGGTTCTGTAACAATCTCCATGTGCAGGGTAGCAATCTTGTGTAAATTTTCTAGAACTCTTCATGCGTGAATTAAAAGTGTATTACTTCACTTCAGTTCACTTCTAGAACATGTTTCTCAATAATTTTGTTTAATTTTCATCTTGAATGATTTGTTGAAATCTCCTCTTTCACTTGTAATTGTTGATTGACCATTTCACTTCCCCTTCATGTGTTGATTTGGCACCCCCTGGCTGTCAAGTGTGATAGTGCGTAACCCAGCCAACTTTCTATAAAACCATCTCTTCTCCTGAAGCAAATGGTCAGGAAATTTTTTTTGTGTATTGTTATGTTATGCTTCTATGATCCTACTAGATATTATGTAATCAATCTATATTCAATTTCATTATTATTCCTCTACTTGCATTGCAACCAAATTACCCAGTCAGCCATTACTTACTTTGGCATCTTCTTATAGCTTCCTTTGAATTCACAGCTCCCTGGACTCACGTGGACATTGAAGGTCAGACAATAATACTAAGGGGACATAAAAGTACACCACTACTGGATTTCCACAACACTATAGGTTGTATTTGGGTTTCATCATTTCTTTAATTATATGTTTCTAAAATTTGTATGCACCTTATTTACTACAATAGAAAAGGAATTTCCAGTTTCATTGTTTCAATCATTGAATAGCTCTGGTAAATCATTTCCTTTAAAAAAAATTTCTTTGGATAGATAGCTTCCTTTTCCCATCTCTGTATATTTTCAATGGGGCAATTTTGGAAGAAAGCTTCTGAAATTTAGAAATAAACATAAGCATCATTTCATTTAAAATATCCTCCATAAAAACCTTCTTTAATTTTTTCGGGGAAGTTATAGGGGAGAAAATCTTCTAAGAAGCTCGATTTTGTTCTTGTGCCTTTGAGGAAATGTAGAGGTTTTTGGTTCACAATCATAGTTTATAGAAAATTTAATTATTTAGAATATATTTTATTTTATTTTCACAAAAAAACAAATAGATACGGTTGTATATTTTTTTTTAAGATTGTTTCCTCATTTCTTTTGTACGCACTTTTATTCCTAAAAATACAAAAATAATTGTTTCATTAGATTAATTGCTTTGATTTTCTTTATTTGTTTTATATTGGAAAATAAAAAAACATAGTGTATCTTTTATTTTATTAGATTAGCTTCTTATTTTATTTCATAGATAAAATTACATAAATGCACACATGACCATTTTTGGACCACAGCCAGAGAGAGTTTATGGTTTTGATCTAGCAGTACCCCAACCAAACAGGGCCGAAGACCAATTAGACTTAGACACAAGATTACGTTCAATTGTTTATAGAACATCCACACATCTTCCATATATTGTTAGATAGTTTAACATTCTGAAAAAGGATGCTTATAGA
The DNA here is from genome assembly GCA_019776745.2 of Taxus chinensis. NCBI lineage: Eukaryota > Viridiplantae > Streptophyta > Pinopsida > Cupressales > Taxaceae > Taxus > Taxus chinensis. Next base: position 166,796,998 of record CM034157.1, read on the forward strand.
GATTTTTCATTCTGAATTGAACCACACCTATTTGTCATTTATTCCATAACCTTGTCTAGAAATCGTTATGAGGCACATATTGGATTTCCATGAATCGTAAAGCCAATAGAGAGTATTTTTGTGGAGATCAACATCGATTGAATTCTTTGCATGGCTATTCTTTTTTACCCATCCATTAAACCCATTTAGGTTTGAAGGCCCTTCATTTCCCTTAATGAGCAGATCCTGATATTACACATCGAGGAAATTGTTTTACCTTGATAAATTGTTTATCTAATTCCCACACATTTTCAATCACATACCACCTTTAGCTACCGGCATTCATCCACACATTCCACATCATTTGTGCCAGCAATACCTTGAGAGGTTGAGTGTTATTGAAGGTTGCATGTCTATTTTCATTCATACAAATTTGTGAACCCAACGCGAAGAGTTTGTCTCTTTTCATTTCCATTTAATTCATCCATCTTCCTTCTCTTTAATATTCAGTGAGTATTCATGTACCCACTAAATATTTTTTGAGAAGATGGATAAAGTTGATCCATTTTGGGTCTTGAGGCATATTACGACCAAATGGGTAGGCAACAGTCACCATGAGTATCTGGGTAGGTAGAAAATACTTGACTAATTTCCCTTTGTCTCAAAATTCTCCTTGTGATGGTACCAACAATGGATCCTTGATCAGGATCAAGGAGATGTATCAACTTACACATACACCATAGCCTGAACTCTCAAATTCTAACAATGTGACATTCACCGGAGATTTTGGCTCCTCTCCTCACATTTTGTTCAGACCACAAAATGGTATGCATTCTAATTCTCTCCCATTATTGGATGACGAGTACCTAGCACGTAATGCCAAAAATGAACAAGAATTAAAAAATATGGACTAGTCGTAATATAGGATGCAAGTATATTTTCATCTCTTACTTTATAATAACACCTCTACCCTTCCCATAACATAAAATGCACCTACTGAGGGGTGACCAAAGAACAAATAATTCATAGAAGGATATCACATTCCTTTACAACCTAACAAGGTGAAAAAACATGTTATACACCATACCATCATCAAGCGAGTTCATCTCAACATTGGTAGAAAAGGTTATAAATTGTAACTTTCCTCGGCTACTCATGCCTCATATTCTTGTGGGAAAGGAAATATTATCCATCATCCACATATTTTCCAAGAACCTGCTACGCCAAATCATCCTCCAATTTACACGGGCATTGCAAGCGTCAGATATCTCCTCATAGGGTCAGGTACCTTGGGTATTCCCCCTCACACCTCATAGGGATACTGTAAATAGGAACCAATCAAAAGTTTGATGTCAAATGCAATCCAAATAGGTAATGCAACGTTCCTTGGTTTTGTGCATCCAAATCCATACTAGAATAATGTTCCTCCATATCTACACATGTATTTGAAAATCACCATAGGGGGACATGTTTTCTTTTCCTATCTCATATGATTAACCATAGGGGATTAGCTATGCCTCTACAAATTTTTATGCTATGCCATATCAACTGCACCCCATACATATTCAACCTCACCATCAGGGATCGTTCATTGTAGATTCCTATGCTTTGTGCATGTACGCTGAATATCTTAACAAGCACTTAGAATTTACCATATAAATCATAATTCTTCCATGACCTCTCCCCAACTCTCCTAATATTAAAGGGGAGTGAGATCCAAATGTGCATATCAAAGCATATGCAACTGTCGTTCATGAGCTACTCCAATGGGATGTAGTTGTAGAAACAAAATTCCCTAAGAATCTTGAAGGAATTGATCTTGATTGGTATTATAGGATACCTGCAGGCTCAATACATTGCATTAAATAACTCATGTCTGAACTCATCAAATCTTTTTTCTTGAACAATTTACTAAGAACAAGAATCGAGTAGTTCTTCCACATAAAGAAAGAACATAACGAATATACTACCCACTTCATTTAGAGATGGAGGATGTTCATATACTCTTTGGTGAGGGATCCCAATATGGATTAGACATAGCTTCGTAATCTATACCTTCATTCCTTTAACTGGGAAATAAATGAAGAATTATAGAAGTTCCCATTTAGGAAATACGAAGAGGTACTAAAGGGTAATCTCTGTATCGATCAAATTGAAATAGGTAGTGGTTGAAAGACCTATGGTTATAATGAGAGATTGATCACTCCTAACAAAGGTAATTCAAGTTACCCCAATAAAAAACAACAATCAAGGTCCTAAGATCATCAACAAGAACCATGGTGTTATAAAAAATGTTGTCACAGAGTAACCAAAGAAACCCAATGTTGTTAACACCTCAAACACAAATAAATTCAACAACAACACTAACGATAACAATTAGAGGAGTACTAAATTTTCTCCTGTGATCAATACAGTGGATTCCAATCATCCTCCACCCTAACAACAACAAAAATTTCAATCTCAAGACCCTAACTAGTACCTAAATGGGTACAAATACCTATATCAATAAATAGGTCAAATGCCTCTGAATTTTAACTATAACAACCAATAATTGAACAATAATTGGAACTTTGGACCGAAGAAAAACACAAATCAAATACTTCGGTATTATGATCCTAAGATGTATTACAAATTCCATAAGGTTATAGGGCTTGATGATATAACATTTCGTGATTATAATAAATTCATTCTGCATCTACCTGAGGATAAAAGACAACTCTTTGTTGATACATTTTTTGTGAATCCTACGAAGCCAACTCATAATACTAGCATGGGGTCTATATCCACTCAAAACTCACCAATCAAAATCTTTAATGATACCCTTCACATGCATCCCAATAATAGTAACTTGGACCCCAATAAATTAAATCATTGTAATGTAGTAGGAAACAATGACCATGAATATTTAACTTCTTCAAACCAGCTAGTAGCACCTTCGTTGAACGACTGGCAACAAACTAAGATCATGGGTCAAGTTAAATTAAACATTGACCATGAAATTAACACAACCACAAGGACCCATGATTACTTGATGCAGCGTATTCCCATCTACCCATCTATCTCAGATGACACTCCAGTACTTTCAAGGTGGGTAAGAGAATATGATTTTATAACACACTCAACCAACTCTTAACCTGAGCCACAAGTCAACCACATAGAATTTGATGTCTATCCTCCTACAAAGATTGAAAGAGATGTTAGATTCATCTTCGACATTATTAAGATGCCCACGGACATCCAACTAACATGCAGAGGTGACCCAATGTTATACTTCCAAGTATGGATCTATAATAATTATGTTAAGTGCGCAATGATAGACAATGGGTCAGCTATGAATATTTTCTCCTTATCGTTCCTCATAAATTTAGGCTATGGGGAAAGAAACTATTCCTCAACTATAAATTCAATAAGAGGCTATGACAGTCTCAAAGAAAAATCCATAAGAACCATAGTACTTCAAGTTATTATTGGAACCAAGACGGTTGTAACCGAGTTTTATGTTATAGATAAGAAAACTACCTATAACATGATTCTTGGTCGACCTTGGATCCATTAGCTGAAGGAAATAATTTCCACACTATTGCAGGAAGTCAAATTTATACATTTTGGGAAATTCTTTATAAATCAAGGTGACCCAAAACCTTCTGATATTCATCAAGCTAACTTAAGGAAGAAACACATGGTACATACTGAGTTTGAGATCCGTGTAAATCAACTAAAAAACCTAAATATAAAATGCCAGTGTCTAAATTGTTCCCCACAAAAAAATTAGAAACTAATTGTTTAATCTAGGAGATTCCTATAGTCATATATGAAACTTTTGCTTTTGAAATGGTGTCAACAGAAACAATGACTAAGATTTTCAGGTTATTAGAGAATGATTTACCCATTCTCTTTCCTTTCAAATCATTAGGCATTGGACATGATCTATGACTCGAATCTCTTCCAACCGATTATATTTGCATGGTCAAGGTCTAAGAAGTGGAGTAAGAATAAAATAGACATGATCAAATGTAAATATTCCCTAGAACCTTTAGGTGTTGAGGTAGGTGTGATCCTCACTTCCCTAAAAAGAAAGGTTATGCATTTTTCCTTTAAGCTCAATTTTGGATGCACTAACAATAGTTTTGAATACGAGGCTCTTATTCTTGGAGTCATTATAGTCAAGAGGATGGGTGATTTTAATAATCAAGTTTTGGGTGATTCGTAAATAGTCACCAACCAAGTTTTAAAAATTTACGAGTTTAGAGCGGAAATCTTGAAGCTCTATAATATTGTAGTGCTAACATGAGTAAGGGTTTTTATTTCATATCCATTGAAGCTATCCCACATGGAGAGAACCTTTTATCTGACTCCATGGCTACGTTTTCTTCATTATTTTTCCAAAAGGATATTTTTAAGATATTGATTTAACTATTTCAATTTGAATCAAACCCCTAGTTTGAAAAATGCCTATCAATTTAATCCTAGCATACATTGAGACTGAAAATGATCATGTTACTTCAGATAATGTGGATAATGATAAGGCTATACTAAGTTACCTCAATACATACATTAAAATTCATCCTGCACATCATAAGATGGGTTTCACTCTCATACTTCACTCTTCCTCCTATTTCAGAGATTACAAGATGGATCCTTCCTCATAGGAATTACTTGAGATCTAAAAAGTAGAGGAGGAAGGAGAATTAGAACTACCTCTGGCCTGACTTAAGTTTTAATAAGGAAATTCCTTTTTAATCATGGGTACTATTAGTGATAAATCACAAAACCCCTTAAATTTTTCAACTCAATGGGTTGAGACTCTCAGTGTGATTAAATAACATGGAGCATCTCTCAAAGTGTGGGACATTGAAATCAAGATAGATCTCTGCAAGAAATTTGGTTATGACTTCTCTGTTCAGGTGCACACATAAAATTTGTAGAGGATATATTCTAACTTGCCAAGGAGATAGGGTTAAGATTATGTAAGAAATTAAACCTAAACTAATAGAGGTGATGCACCAAAGGAATTTTGAACACCAGCTTTGCTATCAATCACAAGCCATTAAAATGTAATACAACCACCATCCACAGATAACCAATATTGCAATGAAAGATCAGATAAGTGAAAATAAATCAAGAGAGGGTTAAAATCATACACAAACGTGTATCATTCCTTCACAAATTTATACAGAGAATTAAAATGGCAAAAAAGTAAAAAAAATTCATTACAGTCTTAATAGAAGGTTTAGAATCCATGAATTCGTTTGCGGACTAGAGAAGAAAGGAGGGTGCAAAACCAAAATGTCTAACCCTTTACAATGAGCCAAGCTCTTACCTTTATAGATGAAGATAAGAGAGGAGAAGATAAGAGGTGGGAAATCTGATTTGAAAGCTCAGTTATAAGCCATACACGCCCCTACAAATCAGCCTACAATATGTTAACTCTACCTCTCCATGTCTATTTTGGAATTTTTAAAAAGGAAGAACGATGAATCAAATAAAATATTATATTGTTATTGAAGAAATTAGATCGTACATTAATGCCATGAAAGATTTTTTCCTATTTATTATCCATCTAACCTTGTCAAAATTAAAGTTTTAGGATTCCATGGCACAGATGTGGTCGAGACCTTTCTAATGGTACCAAATTTGTTGCATTTCAAGCATTGGATCAAAATATATGCCCATTTGAATACTTGAATAGGATCCATACAAAAATAGTGAAAAACAAGTTTTGCAAAATGGGTCCGCAAGCCCGAAATTCACTTTGTGCCTTTACCAAAAAAATTACAATAGAGCAAAAAATTCTCCCCAAGCCCGCAATTCACTTTTCCCCAAAATCTCTTGCAATCCCGAAAATGTACATTTCCAAAAATTCATCTTCGGGCCCGCTGGCCATATTTTACACTTGGGCGAAAAGTCTTCCCCACACCCACTGACCTGATTTTGGCAAAACATCCTTCCAAGGACCGCCTCCCCGCATGTAATTTAGGCCTGACATGTGGCTTCTCTGGGCATCAACAGAGGTGCAGCTTAATTTTATACTTTACTCCTTTTCGAAACAAAATCCAAAAAATTAAAACTGCCTCTAGTGACCTGCCTTCCTTCTTTGACTTGAAACATGGTCACGTGTCCCTTTTGTTTGGCAGGGTCATATGTCTGATCCTTGACACATGGAGGCTCAACACATATTTGGGACATGCCCCCATATTTTACCTTTGAAGTTGCGTGGATGAGGCACGTGGAGGCTTTTGCTGACACTTCTAGACTTAGTCAATTTCAACGGCCGGCTCTGTCCCTTTTTTGACTTTTAGACACGTGTTGAGCCTACACTTGTTTGGAACTAGCCTTGGGTCTGACCTTTGAAGGTGTGCCAATTGGACACGTGGAGGCCTCTACTGTCTCTTCTTTCCTTAGTCGATTCAATGATCGTATTTTCCCTCATTTCGAACATGGGACACATGGAAGCCTCACGTTCATTTGAGTCTCTACTTTGGTCCACGCCTTTGAAGTTGTGTTGATGAGACACTAGGATTCTTCTACAGCTTAGCTGTGTTTATTTTATACTTATTTTATTTGGGCATGTTACCTTTCTCGGTCCCTGACTTCATGACAGGCTTGCACATGTTTGAGTCTCTGCTCTAGGCTGCACCTTTGAATTTGTGCCAATGAGACATGTGGTGTTGTCTTCTGGCCTGATAATTTTCAACTGCCGACTTTGTCTTCATTTGAGACCTAGGACACATGGAGGCTTGGTGCTTGTTTGAGTCTCCACATTTGGTTTTGACCCTTAAAGATGCATTTCTGAGACAAGTGGTGCCTTTCGTTGACACTCATATACTTAACCAATTTGGGCCCGCTCATTCCCCCCTTTTGACTTGGACCACGTGGCAAGCCTGCACTCATTTTTCAACCCACTCTTTGGACACAACCTTGGTGTTACGTCGATGAAACATGTGGAGGCCTCTGCCGAAATTTTTATAGTTAGCCAATTTAAGGCTTTGAATGAACATTGGTTCATCAGGTTCTACGACACGTTGAAGCTCTACGCTCATTTGGGGAACCTCCCTTGGCTTTAATCCTTTAAGGTTTGTTGTTGAGACACATGGCTCCTTCCGTTTTTCCTTTTATACTTAACCGATTTGGGTTTGCTCTGAATCGTATGTGAAGTCCGAAAACTTCAAGCCTTTCTCAGTTTTCCTCCTGAGAGCTTCTAGCCTCCTTTTACATTGTTTGATCCTTTGCTAACCCTGCTCCTCCATTATAGAGCCCTCTTGCCCCCTTGATTGTTGGATTTGAATATGAGCTCGCATGAATGAATTGACCCTTTGATTTTCTCTTGTGTAGGGTCGTGTTTGATAAATTTTACACGGGGGAAAATTGAGATAACCAATACCATCGATATAAATATTGGGAGGGAGGAAAACCGTAATATATTAAAACTTGGTTCTTCATTAACTCCAGTAGAAGTGGAAATTCACAGAAAGTTCCTCAAGGAATTTTCCAAAGCCTTCACATTTAGCTATAAATAGATGACAGGAATTGCTCCTCATGTCGCAGTCCAAAATCTCATACCCGAACCTGACGCCAAGCCCATCAAGTAGATGTCAATACCTATGAATCCAAACCTATCTTTAATGGTCAAGGAAGAGATTATGAAACTCCTACAGGTGGGATTCATCAAACTTGTAAATTAATCAATGTGGATATATACTATGTAGAAATAAGACCTCACATTACTACGTGTCTATGGTACTCAAATATTTTAAATTTTATTTTGGACCAAACATACCCTAAGGGAGAAAAAGCATAGTAGAGAAGACATATACGCATCATAGCCACCAAGTACGTAATCATAGAACACATGATCTATCACAGATAATTTGATGGAATGCTACTAAGGTGTGCAGATGAGGAAGAATCTGAAAATATCCTCTATGGAGCCCATAGTGGGGTTTGTGGAGGTCATTTTGGAGGACATGTGAACATTAGGAAGATACACCATATGGTCTATTTCTAGTCCACCGTAGAACACGACGCACTAGAGTATGTATGCCAGTGTAAAAAGTGTAAGGATTTCTCTCACAAAATTCATATACCTACCCAATCTCTACAACCGATTGCAATACATTAGCACTTTTCCATGTGGGGATTGGATTTGATAGGGAAATTATCTCCCTCATCTACTGATGGCTACAATTTTATAATTATGGCCCCAGAATGCTTTCCAAAGTGGTTTTGAAGCCATGCCTCTCACCACCGTTATGGAGATTGTAATTGCAAAGTTCATCTTGAACAAATCATTTGTAAGTACATGGTCCCTCAAGTCGTTATCTCTTATAATGGCACATCATTTAAAAATGAAGAGGTGCATGAGTTGTGTGAAACATTACAAATAATCATCACACAACCTCTCTATACTACCCTCAGGAAAATAGATAGGCTGACCAAACTAATAAGACGCTAAAGTCCATCCTTTAGAAAACTATTAAGAAGAATAACCGAGATTGGCATGTAAATTTATCTCCAGTCATGTGAGTTCTACAGAAGTTTGGTAAGAATACTGAAGGGGGTAACCCCATATTTCTTAGTATTCGGTTCAAAAGTGGTTTTACCACTCAAAGTTGAGATACCGAATCTCTAGATATCATTACAAGGAATCTAATAAGATAAAGGATATAGTGAAACATAGCTCATTGATATACAAACACTTGATGAAACGTGGCTTAGAGATAACGTGCACCATAAAGATTACGCTATCTGAAAATTCCAGTAGTACAATAAAAAGGTATATGAATGTGAAATATACGTTAGAAATATTATATTGAGACTTGACATCTAGATAGACCAGAAAAATGGCGAAGGAAGTAAATTCACGACCAAGTGGTTAGGCCCATATGAAGTCATAGAGGACTAAAATAATGAAGCATATTGCATGTGTACATTAGAGGGTGAACAATTTGGTGAATCTATGAATTTACTTAACTTGAAACTCTACTATGCATTATCGATCTGCATATCCACGTGTATAGTACTCCATCCGTATTGCATTTTCATCTGCCAATTCATTTTATAAATTTTTAATCAAAGAGCTTAATTTTCAAGAAAATTTGAAAAACTTATAAAATTGTTAGCAAAAATTAAATCATACCTCTTCAAGCATTCACAATATTATCATCAAGCATTTATGAATCTTTTCATCAATTCAAATAAATTATGATAGAATTTTTTTAAATCAAACCAAGGCATACATACTTGGTTCTACTCATGGTTTTGTTCTAGATTTGGTTTACTTTTATATAGTCTATTCTAGAAGCTTCTTGGTTTCACATCTATCCCATACACACATATTTGGAAACAAAAACACTCTAAAAATTTTATGCGGGTCATTTTTTAGCCTATCTCAACCTTTTATGTTCAGCCCTTGCATTCTACTAGTTGCTTGGGGTTGAGGCCAGAGGAAAACTCTCCCTCCCAAAATCACAACTCAAAGCTAAAAATGAAAACAAAATAGTATATATCTCAAGTCCAAATCAATGAAAATATTTCATTTGCACACTTCTTTTCCCCAACAACCCTCGGTGTTGACCCTGTACCTATTACTAGTGGCATGAGGTTGGGAAATGGGGTAAGTACCCTTACTCACCTATGCCTTGTCCTTGGTGATGAGCCCATGCTTATTATTGGTAGTATGGGGTAAATTTTAGGTGGTTCTTGCACATAAGTTATTAAGTTAAAAGAAATTCATTTAATAAAAGTTTCTTTGAAATTGTAAATCCCAACAAAGTGAGTTAGATGTTTAAGTTCCAAAGGAGTGAAACCCTTACACTAGATTTTATAAATCAAGTTCCCATCTATGAATCTAATTTTAGATAAAATGGAAATAAAATATCATCTTAAACTATGTAGAAAACTTGTGTAGAACTAGTTTTTAGGTTCTCAAATGGGTTTCTATCAAGAGCTTGTCTTTCGCTCACCATTTCCATATATAAAAATCATAAAACTCACTGCCCTTATGGATCTTGGTGATGAGCCCTCACATCTTACTAGTTGTGTGTAGTTAGAAGTGGAGTGAGTTTATTTTAATATAAAATCATTTAACACATTTTTCCAAAAAATCAAGAGGTACCAAATATTTCTTGAAAAACCAAACTTTCGATATTGGATTGTCTTTATAGCAGCATCATATAAAAAAAATAAAACCATTGTGTTAACATTGATTATCCATTGCATGCATTCTGAAAAGAATATAAAATCAGAGATTCTAGACATCGAAGAGTACACATGCGAAGAAAACCATAGATGATGTCAACTATACTGCAAATAATAGCCGAATCAAAAAGAAATATCTCTATATATATCATAATAAATCAAGTTTTAGTTCAATGCCATAAAATGTTAGGTGTGGTTAAAATGTTTGCAATGAGCATGAAAATACAAAAAACATAATATTTATGCCTCACAAAATGGCATCCAAACAATAAAGGCTCAATGGCCTATCCCTCTCTACGGGAACCCGGAGATGGTGAGAAGTTGTGTCTCAGACTCCTGTTACAGGTCCAATGTCATGAATGTGTCGATTGGTGAGAGTAACCATGAGATAGACCACTATTTACAGTCTAATTCTGTGAGTGGCTGCACCTAGCCATCCTCTCTACCATCTCATATGTGGAAAAAAAATTTCTCTAAGAAGTCAAGAGCTCCACGGGATTCAAAACAAGAGAAATAACATCAGTGTGTTGTCTAGCTTACAATGGCTGTCCCAAATCCTCTAGTAGATATGCACGAGTCTTCCCCATTGGGATTAGCAAGGTATAGACACAAGCCATATGAATAATATATCACAGCAATCAGTAGTGGCTATGAAAGGAAGAAAACAATAGCGAGTTAGAAAAATGTCAAAAATAAAAAGATGCACAATATGTAGTTTACTAACAATTCTATCTAACATCATTGACAGAAGAGTATCTACATACTTAGACTCCAGGCATCAAGGTAGGATCAGCTAGTGCAACTGGTGGTGGTTGAGATACTATAGGTACCTCCTGAGCCTCCCTCTCTCTTGAGGTGATGAGCTAGTCCATCAAGGAATGTTCATTTCCACCTCCCTCATGAGGAAGTGCCTCCTTAGAAACCGGAGTCTTCTTCTCCTTCTCCACCTCCTCTCTCTTTTCCATTGAGATCTCCTTTCTAACCCAACACTCTATATCATTTTCCTCATCTTCATCACACCCTCTTCTCTAACCTCCTCACTCATATCCTCACCAACCTCGCCCTCAATCATTGTATCTATGGCTGTGTCAGAATCCTTATCATCCTCCCAAATGTGTGTGGGCATGGCCTCAATCTATAGAATATCACTAGGCTATATGGGAGCTCAGGCCTTCTTAATAGAGATATGTAATCCCGTTGTCACCACTATCCATCCATGTCGGCCCTTGGGGCCATCCCATGTCTCTCTAGAGCTCTCTTAGAGAATAGGCATGGAAGGAAGAGCATCATCGTAGGGTAATCCAAAATTTTAGGGTACTCTAGTGGTAGGGTAGGCCTCCACCCTCGCTCATCTGTAAATTAACTATGAAGTGGTAGTACATGCAATCAGGATATTCCCTTTTTGACACCACAATCAGATCATGTCCTGGTAGGGTCTCGTAATAAAATCATTTGTCGTAAATTTAGAAGCGGACTGGTGTGGCCCTTTAAGAACTGACAATCCTATCCATCTTATGTCCCTAATGGTTCCTTGATCTTATATAACAACTCCCCTCTGATCAGGTATGATCCGCTCAAACACCTAGCGCATCGTGAAAAAAGGATGCCTTAGTTAATTCCCCTATCGCATCAACACTTGGTACAAGTCATGGTATGTAGTCCTAAAAATATCCACACCCTATGAAAATATACTCCCATACTGCTCAATTTTCATTATGATCAAAGCCCAATAGTACAAGAGCTTATCCCCACCCTTTTCTCCTACTAAACACAAAGACAAGATAGCAATAATGACCTTGCATCATGTATATATAGGTGCGGAGACAAAAAATAGAATCTGCATACCCCGATTGGTGCCTGGTGATGCCCCATCATCCCCCATATAAGATTCCGAATGAATAGATCTATTTGTACTACCTACACTCTCTAATGTTAAACGTCTACCAATGACAGGCTCACCAAGGATCCTATAAGCATCCTTTAGAGTAATGCTCTACTCTCCTCTATCACCTGGAAACTAAATAGTGTTCAAGTCCACATCCCAATAAGACAGTAAATCAAATAAAATGTGCCTAGCTGGTGCTATGTGTGGCACCTAAGATATCCTCCATAACCAAGCTCAGTTTAATAATTCCATATTTTCCTGAGACAACTGAGAAATAATAACTAGAATCTAATAACACTCTCTTAGTATAAATCCTTTTACATGTAATAAAACACAAGAAAAGAGAAAGCTAACAATGTATTTCAATAGGCAAGCTCATATAAAAAATCACAAAACAACATAAAATAAAATAAAATAGTATAAGTGGGTCAAAATTGCTCTCTTCCTCAAGAATTAGAAAACCACCACCCTATGCAGGGAGGTGGTTTTGTAATTATCATGTCAATTCTAGGAATTTCACCTTGAGTAAGGAAATTTTTTTTTAATTTCCACCATGTGTAGGGGGTGGTCATGTCTAGAATGGACAACATGCCCCATATTGACCTAAAAACTCAAAAAAAAAAAAAAAGACGTTTTTCAAAGAAGAAAAAGATAGAACCAACTAGACAACCCCCTAGGGAACATTTTAACACAACAAATTTCAAAAATAACCCTGCTAGGGTCATATTTTTTTAAAAATTACATTTTAGGTTTCAAATAAACAAATGGAGCATACTAAGATTTGTCTTTGCCACTCTATTTCTCACTCACAAGGCCATGATTATGTAATCACAGTCATCATTTTGGCAATAATATCACTCAAAATGGTGACTAATAATCCAAAGCTCCAATATTACAATGATGATATGTGTAAATGAATTTTAAAAAGAATGGTTTGATTATATATTCTTTGTTTTAACATTGTTTTGAGTGTATATTCTTTACAAGGTTGGAGTGTTGATATAGGTATAGTTCTATACTCATGTAGATGGTAACTACTCTTTTCGTTTTGTCTTAGTGATTATTTTTTGATATCATTTCTATCTAAACTTGAGTTTTTATTTTGTCTTGTAGGTAACGGGAGGTTGGATGGACACATTATGACACACAAGCATGTCATTTATAGCTTCTAACTCCCCATTTCAAGAACTCCATACTCACACTCTACATTTTACACCTATTCATGGATAAAATGTTTCTCTGAGGGGGAAATAAAAATGCAACCAAATTTGCACATGTTACGTTGTCAAAATATGGTTCAAATTCCTCAATGATCATTCATGTCATTTTAAAAGTTGTTAGAGATCCTTAACCTCTTTGCAACTTATATTTATAGCCTATTTTACCTTAATTAGCAATTTCCTGCTTTTCTGTAGCTTCCTACATCATTTCTCCTTAGTTTTTTTCTTTAGTTACAAAATCTTCCTTGGTTGTGGTCCTGTAATCGCCAATGAGGTGGGGTAGAGGTTTTGTAACTTCCGCCCTAGAAAAGTGGCGCTCTTGTAACTGTCATCCTACACAGAGTGGTGGTTTTGTAACCACCATGTTGCACAGGGCAGCAATTTTGTAACCTCTTCCTTGGTAGGGTAGTGGTCCTGTAAACACCTCGCTGCATAGGGAGATGGTCCAGTGTGAATTTTTTTGAAGTATTTGTGCGTAAATTAAACACATGTTGCTTCACTTTACTTCACTTATAGAACACGTTTCTCAATAATTTTGGTTAATTTTAAGCATGTCTGACTTGTGGAAATCACCTCTTTCACTTGTAATTGTTGATTGAATGTTTAACTTCCCCTTCATGTGTTGATGTGGCACCCCATGGCTTCCAAGTGTGATAGTACACAACCCAATTAACATTCTATAAAACCATCAGCTCTTTTGAAACAAATGGTCGAGATAATGGTTTTTGTGTATTGTTATGTTATGATACTACAATACTTCTCGATATTACACAATCAAGATTTATCTACTTGCATTGATATACCTCTGCTAGCAGTGCCACCAGATTACCCATTAAGCCATTAATTTCTCCAACGCATTCTTCTAACTTCCTCTGTATTCCTAGCTCCTGGAATCACGTGGACAATGAAGGTCGGAAAAGAATACTTAGAGGACACAAAACCACACCACAATTGGATTTCCAGAGCATAACAATTACCAGGTTGGGGTCGTATTTGGTTTTAAGAATTTATTTAATTCTTTGTTTGTGAACTATTTATTAATATTATTTAGTACAATATAAAGTGTATTTACATTTTCATTGTTGTAATCATTGAATAGCTACAGTAAATCATTTCCTTCAACAAATATTTCTTAGGATAAATCGCTTCCTTTTACTATCTCTATAGATTTGCAAAGGGGTGATTCTGGAAGAAAGATTCTTTATTAATTTAGAAATCAACTGAAGCATCATTTAATTTAGAATATCCTCCATAAAATCCTTCTTTACTTTCGCTAGGGAAGTTGTAGGGGAAGAAAAAATTCTGAGAATTTTTTATTTCTTCTCATGCCTTTGAGGTAATGTAGAGGATTTTGGTTCACATCCATAGTTTAGAGAAAATATAATTGTTTAGAATAGATTAGATTTATTTTTCACAGATAAACAAATACATCCGATTGTTTATTTGTTTTAGGATTAATTAATTAAACTACTGGAAATTTCCTCATTTCTTTTTTACTCACTGTTATTCTAGAAAATACAAAAATATTTCTTTTATTACATTAACTGCTTCACTTTTCTTTATTTATTTTATATTGGAAAATAAAAAAACATAGTATAGCTTTTATTTTCTTAGATTAGCTTGTTATTATCTTTCATAGATTAAATTTCAAATATGCACACATGACCATTTCCAGACCATGACCAGAGAGATTTTAACATTTTGATCTTGTTGTCCCCTAAGTGAATATGCTCGAAGACTAAATAGACTTAAACATTGATTTACGTTCATTGGTTTTTAGAACATCCCCACATCTGCCATATCTTGTTAGATAGATGAATGTTCTAAATAGGTACGCTTATAGAGATTTTTTAGTTTTGACTAAACCAACTAACTATCCATAAACCTAGCGGAACTATGCCTCTCTCTCATTTATTCCATGACCTTTTCTTACAATTTTTACGAGGAACTCATTAGTTTTCTGCCAATCCAATAGCTAGTGGAGAGTATTTACATAGAACTCAACATTGATTTGAATTTTTGTGTGGCTATTGTTTTCAACACATCCATTAGACCCATTGAGGTTAGAAGGGCCTTCCTTGCCGTTGATGAGTAGATATTGATATTGCATATCGAGGACATTATTTTTCCTTGATAACTTGTTTATCCCATTCCCATACATTTTCGTTCCCATACCAAATTTAACTACTTGTATCCATCCACACATTCCACATCGACCATCCTGGTACAACCTCAGGAGGTCGAGTGCGATTGAAGGTCATATGTGAAATTTTATTTGTAGAGTTACTTATAACTAGACAATCCACATACAACCCCTAATAAACCCTTGGATGTATTCAAACAAACTTTATCGAACCATCCCTTAACTAGTAGCACATTCCATCTTAACGCCTCATGACCATAGAATCCTATCAGTCATGTTATCAATACCATTAATCAGCTCCCATAGTCTTGATAATAAAAATCTTTGTATGAAGCATAAGTTTAATGAACAAATTTTCTTGATATTTTACTAGAAATACCCATGGTAAAACAATGTATAATTCAATAAAAATAGCCACTCCCACATATATTCCTGATCTTATCTCTTGGGGTCTTCCAAAAAAAATCCCATTGTCAAATTCATAAGCATTCCCCCCAATGATGAGGTTCCTTAACACTCCATAAAACATATTTATAGTCCTATACAATAATTAGCAAGTCACCCACACAAGAAGTCATAGTTGGTACGAGATAAACCCAAAATAAGCACAATGTGACTAGCGAAAATATCATTAGTAGTGAAAGATAAAAAAAATTAAATAATATACCTCTTTCTAATATTTTCCTTGCAAACCTCACGTAAGATTGTGAAATTCTTCACCTTCTAGAATATTTTAATTGAAAGGATTTTTTTTGCTCGTAAAAAGTTCTCCAAATGCATAAATGTAAATTCTATGAACAAATAGACATGAGAATGCACATGGAAATTTTGGCATAAGATGGCTACAATTACACAAAGATTCCAATGATAATTTACAAAGGAATATCCTTCTTTTAATAAATGAGGATAAGGACATGAATATTAGATCAAGTTTTTAATGGTTTACAAGTTCATAATTATAATTTCCTGAAATAGCCATTAGATATTATTTGTGCAATTGTATCTTTGTAGGGGAAATGAATTTTCATATTTTGTATGGGAAGATGGTTGTACGTGTAACTTTTTCTCCCCCATCATTCTAGTTTTTTATAAGTGGGGTGGAGTGGAGTGTGAATAGATAAATATGATTATTTAAAAATCTAATTTAATTATTTATAAATTGTGACATGATGATTAACCATTTACTTAAATAAATATTTAGTTAAATTAGCTAAAGTGTGTGGGAATTATAACTAAAGTGTAATTATAAATAATTTAATTAACTCTAAAATGGAAATAAAGGTAATATTATTAAATTAATTATTTTTTACGGGTTATGATTTAAATGATAGAATTAATTTAATTCATTCTACAGGGATGTAGTCTAGTAGGAAAGAATTAATTTAACTAATTCTAATGGGATGAATAAAGGCTAGAAATAAGTACATATTTTTAGGGTGTCTACATATTCCCATCTTTAAAGTGTTATTATGAAGCAATAGCATTTTAAATATAGTAGACAAATGCAAACTAGTGAGTGAAAGGAAGTGAAGCATTTCGATGCACCACTAAGTAGAATGATAAGGAAATAACCCCTCAAATAGGTGGGGGATGCAACAAAACCATGGAGAACCACTTGATAGGAAGAATCTAAGTAGTGTAAAGGAGGATAAGATGGATTGTTCTCATATCATGAGTATCATTCAGAGAGTTAAATTTAGAGGAAACATTTTTTTACACAATACAATTATCACCATGATTATAAAATAGTCAAGATCTTTATCTTGTTATGTGCATAAAAATAAACTCACAATAAATAAAATATAGAAATGAAAAAAAACCCAATATACAATATAAAATTATGCACCACGACTATAAGGAAGCTAAGATGAAAATGAAATACATGTAATTGGTCCAGAAAGTAAGATAAAAAAGAAAACACAACTTCAAAAATATAACAATTTGTCAATAAACTTTCAAAAATCAAGGGAATAGGATCATACCAAAGAGTAGAGTAATATAACACACTCCTAATCACTCTCTTGTTGGATATGCATTAAATATTGATCTTAAAGTTAAAAATTTTCAGAGCTAATCTGTATTTCAAAGTAAAAGCAATTGACTTAACTTACCCTAAGCACAAATATTACCATACAAATGGAAGAATGTAGCATGATAGTTATAATATTCAAACAATCACTAGGATAGTAGTTAAAAGCGTGATTTTATCAATATTATGTCATATTATTGAAATATTTTCCTTTGTTTGCGAATTTTTACGATTTTTTGTGATTATATGAATTTTTGTTTTGAATTTTGGTAAAGGATTATTTAATAAACTGGGATGATAACACAATACTTATAAGTGAATCAAAGACAAAAAAATTATTTCAAATTAACCCGATATGAACATGAACTGTGTACATAAAAGTGATATGTGAAGTAAGATGTTAAAAATTTATCTACAATTAGAATTTACAATAACATAGTGCAAAAAAATAACATTCTGAAAAAAGAATCATCACAATTTTGAAAAAGTACAACATTATAAAAAAATTTACAATAATGACAACCATAATGTGTTCCACATTGAAGAATTTTACATATATGACTTTCATCAAGTGATATATTAGAAACAAAAGATGATTGGATTCGGCTGAAGAGTGGAGTGATCTTAGATACTAAAAAATAGTTCTCATATGATCCCATTGGTGTTTGATTTATACTGGATTTAATCCAAATGCACTTGAATAAAAGTTATATTGCCAAAGGGTAATGGATTGTTTTGTTGCTGAGCATAGATATATGCCACGGGAAAGAAAAAAGAGTACTGGAACATGATCTAGAATGGTCAGTAGGATTTTCTTTAAAGGGTGATATTTTTGAATCATATTATTTAGTTGCTAAGATTTTGTCAAACATTTTTAAACGTTTTACTTTTCTTCAGTTGTATACTATTTTTGGTTTTTGCAAGTTTTATAATGTGTATAGATTTTCAACATATTTAAATGTTTTTGGATTTTTGAACATATATGAATGTTTTAGAGTTTTTGAAAAAATTTGAATTTTTTTAACTTTTCTACTTTCAAAAACATATTTGAATGTTTTTATATTTTTGACTCGGTAAAACGACACATCATTTAAACTCATGTTAAAATAATTATAATAATTTCATTCCATAGGTTGAATGTAGATGATATGGTTATAGGATATCTCACTCCAAAAGTGACTCCACGAAATTACGAAGATGAAAGGTTTCATCACCAAGAGCTAAGAATGAAGTGAGAACTGGGAGAATAATGATATGAAAATGATGATGATGGATGATAGGAAATAAGGTGTAATAATGATCCATTCTAGAAAATGTGACTCATCTCAAGTCAATATTACCTAACTGATTCCAAGATGATTTGGGTTATAGGTTTTGACTAGACCTAAATTCATTGATGGTCTATTGATTGAAAAAATACATGTGAAGGAATTGTTGTCTCTCTTAACATGAGAAACTTCTTGGGATGTGTGTGATTAAGCACCATAAATTCATATTTTCTGAAAGCTTTATTTTGTTATATTTTTTTAAATGACCCCCTATATATTTCCCTATGCCACTAGTAAGAAGCAAGTTCTTAACACCGAAGAAAAAATATAAGAGAGTAAGGATAAAAACCTACATTCTAAGTCTCATACTACTAGTAATAAGTATGGGATCATCAATGAAGAATGTGAAGAACAAAAGGTGCAATGATATATATAAATATAATTTTTTTGAATTTAGATTGATTTTTCATTGTATTTTGATATTGTTCTTGTTGGGAATGAACGTTCTTTCCGAAAACCTTAGCCTCATACGACTAGTTGGACACAAGAGATAAACACTTTACACATAAATGAATGGTCAAATGATCTAGGTATAAAACTTTAGTTTTTTGTTAAAGTAATAACTTATTTCAATGGAGGATTTTATGTCCATAAGTTTATAAATAAAACCATAGGTAAAATTATCTAGGATTCTAGAAACTATAACAAAGATAAAACACATAATAACTAAGATGAACAATATTAATCTATGTCATATATGAGAAGAATGTGGAGAGATGATGTTATGATTAAATATCCGCCAATTGGGGAAACAAATAAAATTGTTTGTTAAATGAATTGACCTTACAAGAATCCTCCCCTACTACAAAGAGAACCCTTGGAAGAAGATGTGTTTTCTTTTACGTTGTCAATTTTTGTATAATACATTGATGATGGGGTTTATTTGGATTTGTATTCTCTTTTAATGGTTTTTTTATTTTTCTATATTTTTGTAGATAATAGTATCCATTGGACTTATCAACATGCAATAATTCCATGTTTAGGAAATATGAATGGTGCTTATTTAAGATACTTGGGCCAATGAGATCCAAGTCAATGGAGTAACTAGAAGGATTTTTCACGTACCCATGATTTGATGAGTCCTGATTTATGAGACTTGGGTGGATGAGTTTTAAGATAATAAAGAGAATCATAAGATTCAATGAGTCCTAATTTGTGATAATTTGGCATACGAGGTATAAGTGAATAGAGTGAATAAAATTTTTTAACAATTACTGATGTACGGGACTTGGGAGGATGAAATCCAAGACAATAATGTGATTGGATAATTATATGATGAGATCAAAAACATATATTGTATTAGAGGAAATTTTTCAATGTGTATAATATGTTGAAATTAATATTCCTCAATACATTTGTCAATGATTTCCAATGTAGGTTGAATGGAAGATTTATATTATCAACTCGTTCGAAGAGTATTTACATCAATATGGCCTTTAGTAATGAATGGAATTATTTGAGGAAAGGATTGATACATAGATGGGAATCCAAGGCATATTATAGGCTATAAATAGAAAATTTTCAATATTACCCCTTTCAGGCATTGCATTAATTTGTTTGGTGATACATTTTCCATTAGAGAGGGAAATAGTTGTGTGAGGATACCCCTAAGAATATGTACCACGTGGAGTACATGCATATGGATGTATTATCATGTATGAATCGTTGTTGACTATTTAATAATGTTTTTTAAAACAAAACCAAACTGTACATCAAATAATTATTGTAAAAAATTATTAAATTTAAGATTGCTAGTTTGAGGTATTATAAACATAGAAGGATGCATTGTTGCCAATGTCCAAACACTTTGCTGTTATTTCTTAATAACAAGAATAGTTTTTTTAGGAATAGAATTTAGCATTGAAAGGATAGAATAAATATCTATGGTTGTTGATGATTGACCTTCTTCTTTAGAGTATTCATTTGTATCATGGGTTGTGAAGGAATCTTGAATCATGCTCAAGTTATCATTATCTGTTTAAGGAAATTTTCATGAATCACTTTTAATTTATGATTGTACTAATGGAAGAGCATCCAGAAGGTATATTTATTGGTTTTAGTTTATATATCCTTGACCCTTTTCATCTACATATCATTGATTTTTATCATGTAAATATTTTTTGACAATGTTTAACTCTTCACTAGAACTTGTGGTAACCAACGTGTTTACAATTTTTATAGATTTGTTATTGTGTTCTATAGAAATGAATGCATCATTAGTTAATTCATTGACATAATATCATATAATTGAATAACGATCCATAACTTGGCCTTCAATGCGGAGAAATTCACAATATTCTGATTTTTTATGCCACTTAGACTTGGGTTCCCATTCAAAGAAGGGTCTTGTGATTGGATATTTAACCATATTATTCTTTTCTAATTTATAAAATAGAACTATTAATACTTTCTATAAGGGGTATAAACTGACTTTAAACTTTGCGTGGAGTAGTGTTTATGATAAATGATATGATCAAGTTACAAGTGAAGTTGTTCAAAGATTGACCCTATTCGAGAGATTTTCCATTTGTACCATGCTTAGGGAATGGATTGGAAAACACCTTTATATCATGATAGGGTATTTTATTTGGTGTTAGGTCTTTGAAAACTATGTTTATGTTTTCAACGAGGTCTTAGATGTAGTTGTGAATTTTCTTACATCTGTCTATTTAATGACCATATTTGCACTTTATTGTTTCTATAAGACACTCGAAAGATTCTTTCACAATGTTGTATATTATCATCATTCATAATCATGAGGAGGAGGATCATATATTTTTGTAATAGTTATGATTTTATTATTATTATATGTAAAAGGTTTTCGAGGGACCTTACCCAGTTTTACAGTAACAGGCTCAATAGCCAAGATAAGAAAAGTAAAACAATGTTGTATTTTGATCTGTGTGGTCCACACCCCAACAAAAAGAGGAAAAAGTGGTAAAAAGAAAAGGAAGGGGTCAACTGCCTACAAATCTCTCAAAAATAGAAAATCGACTAAAAAACGATAGCTATACAACAACACAAAAAATTATGCACCGTGTATAATGAACCAACAACATTAACTGAAAAACTTGTTAAAAGCTTTGACAGCCACCCTAAAATCCTGTTAGAGTTTGAGGGAAATGGCGATGGTGGGATACTAGTTTGATGCCTTAAAATTTCTTGTAATCTTTCCATTCTTTGAAGCCATATTCGGGACACCTCTAGAGTCACATATTTTTATGATGTGTACCTATATAAGGTCCATTAATTGTGCATACCCAAGAAATCACTGTATTTTTTCTCAAGCGTCTTAAACTAGGTTTACAAAGCAATAATTTCATATTTAAGGCTTGCGTTGGGGTCTGAGGTTTTCTCTTTAATAGAGACTTAAGTAAGAAATCTACATTTTCTGCAAGGGGTTTTAACCACATTACCCTACATGTTAAATTTATTTTCCAACATAGTTCCAACATCAATATTGGTGAAAAAAGAGGGGGGGGTATCATCTACCACAATTTTTTCACCCTTCATGCTAAAGCCTAGAAATTCCTTGCCTTTACTATTGTTACAGAGAACCCTTTTTGGGTTGGCTCAGAGACAGGGTCTCTATATATTATTATTTTAGACCAAATATGGGTTTGTTTGGGGAGGAGAGAAACCACATCAGGGCATGATTTTTTGCCCAAAACACTCAACATGTACTTACTAATGAGATATATGAATCCAGATGGAGAGGGATAGTCCTCTTATGGCCATGAACTTCAAGAATGGAATTTTCCATTGACTTTAGAATGCAGTAGGAGAGGCTTACCTTCTCCTTGTGCCTAAAGTGGTTGAGCAGGACCAGATGATACTACGGAATGGTGGAGAATATCCATTCTAAAGTGACATAGTGTACCATCATCTATGTCACCTCATCATATGGCTGCAGGATAGAAGAAATTATGATGCCCTCTTTTTTTATGTCGAGCATTTCTCCATCATCCAAACACAACCTCTCTTTTGTTTCCTAATCCGTTTTGTTCCTGAATTATTTATTCCCTTCCATACTAAGACTGGTAATAAAAGAGATGAATTCCTAAGTGATTTGGAGGCTCTTATCTCCAAATGAGACATTATAGTGATTCTAATTCTCCACGAACTGAATGGATATCTATTGGTCATGTCCTTTTATGTGTTGGATGAAATTGGTGAATCCCTCCATATTAATGGTCTCCCAAATCTCAATTTTTTATTCTCATTGGGGATCAAATTTATCTTCCACATAGTAAGGGACACTACCCATTCTGAAAACCCTCTAAGAATTCACAGAATTAAACTGAAATTTGTGAACAGTAGACTTCTTAACAACCCTTTGACAACATGTATGCATGTGTGAAGAAGAAATAAAATTTTCTTCTTTCTCCTTGAAAATTTTTCTTTGGTCATTTTTACAGAACATGGAAGAATGAATTAAGGCATGCCCGAAATGCCTTTGAGATCTAGCTTTGGTATTGTACATGTGTTTTCCCCATAGGTTGAGGTGTAGTAATGATTGAATTCATTTCACTTGAAATTATGTTTCTAACCTCAGTAGGAGTGTCATTAATATCATGCCACACTTTGTAATCATTTTTACAAACTCCAATATTTGTAAGTAAATATGCATATTTTTTACCTTCCGTCTACACATGTTTGAAAATTATGTATTGCATAAGTTATGAACTTCATTAATGAAATACATGATGGTCCAATTAGGATTTAAGGATTTAGTGAGAATGTTGATAATATTCATTGAGTCACCTTTGATGATGATGTTTCACATGTTGATATTCCTAGAAATTATGATTCCCCAAACTGTAGCTAGAGCCTCAGAGTCATGGTTAGTTTGCTTAAGGAGGGGACCAACATATGTTGTAATAAGATGACCCTTGTGATTTTTGATCAAACCACCTCATCCAGCTGGAACATGGTTTTCTTTGGAGGAACCATCAAAATTCATCTTATACCAGCCTTCAAAAAGGGAAATCCATTGTACAGTAGACCTTTGAAAGCCTTGGATGGGGGCAGTACACTATTATAGATAAATATTCCATTCCTTAAGATATTTTATCTCCTCTTGGGGATATGTGGATTTTTTTTATGTTTAAATTTCAAGATATTTTCTTTCACAACGATTCTTATTTAATTGAGGATACTTTTGATGCTCTTGTTGGTATCTCTGAAGATGATCAAGTTTAAGGATTTACAGATTCTCCATATGGTGTGAGGGAAAATAATTTTCCACAACCTGTAAAGAAAAACATGTTTAAAAGGAGGCTTCCATTGCAGTTAGGCTTGTGTGATATCTTTAGGAAAAGACAACTTAACTTAAAACCTTTTAAAGATGAGTTTCAAAAGAGAATTATCAATGGTTATGAATTTTTTTGACTTAGTTTATTTTGATTGATTATTTTGAACATTATGAATATTTCAATTTTTTGTGACACCATTATTGACATCATTACACTTGCAATTGATGTACTTATATTTATCATCGTGAGTTATATTTTGGGTATTATTATTCCCATTATCTTTAGAACGAGGCTTGATCAATCCTTTTGGAATGAGGGCATTTTCTATTTGAGTTAATTTTTACATAACTTCCTCAAAACTATAGAGGAAATGTATCTACATGTAAAAGGAAAAATCATTGTTAAAGTTTGGTATGATGATACTGACATGGTTTTTTTAGGAAATGAACATGGGAACTAAATAGTGATTTTTGTCAATTATTCTGAAAATGATGAAAAGATTTTCGTTTGGTCATTATTTTGCATTACAAAAATACATCACTATGATTTTTGAGTTGAGGTTAAAGGAAAAGTGTTAAACATACTTCTCTAAGAGGTCTGCAAAAATGGTTATCAATCCCTTTGGAAGGTGTAAGAACCAATCTAAGGCTTATCCTCCCAGACTTATAAGAAATAATAATAGATAAAATATTATTATCCTAATTAATTATGCATAGTATAATTATTTAATTAATTTTATTAATTAAATAATAATGGTTATTAAATAAACCATATTTTGTTATGTATTGTTATATGGTTCATAAACCATATTTGTCTTTCATAGATGTTGTTATATTGTTTTAACAGTATATTTGTATTTATTCATTTGTGCTTCCCGGATGTTATTGGAAGCTTGTGTATTTTTGAATTTGGTTGCACCTGTGCAACTTAATTTCTGTTTGTATTTGGCTGTGCAATATCTATAAATATTGCAGCCCATTCTCTGTAAGTTTGGTTGATTGAGATTAATAAAAGTAATCAGGGTTTCGCCCCTGTTTCTCAATCTACATTTGGTACCAGAGTGAATCAAGCTCCTGCAAGGTTGGAGAAGGTTGCAGAGGAAGGAGGATTCGTGGAGAAGAAATTTGCAACATTGGAGAGCCAGTGCTGCCTCCAGCAACTTCCCACACCTCCCTGCAGACTCACAACCTCCTGTGTGTTTTCCAGGTGTTTGGAAAGCAAATTTTTTTTTGCCTTGGTGCCCTCTGCACCAGGAAAATTTGCTATCTGGAAGCTGTTCATTTTAAATAATTAAAAAAATATTTTTCCCCATTAGGGGTTTTGTCTCTAATTTAGGAGGTAGTTTTAGTCACTGACCATTTAGTGACACTTGGTTGTGGAACTGTGGTATCTAGTTCTAAGACCAAGCTTTCAAACACTTGGAGAAATCACAATATTGAATCAATCATTGGAGATCTTGCAGACTATTTCAAGGTGACACAACCTGCCTATTAGGTCTTTTCAAATTCCACCTGTGAGACTCCGAGTTGCATCTCCTCAATTCAAATTTAAAATCTTGCATGCATGACAACAATACAAAAGTGGTAAATCTTCACAACAACAATTGGAGTCCCCTATATTCCTCAATGCACCTGCAAGCAAAGAGTGGCCAAAGCTGACAATTCAAAAACATTGGAAACAAATTTGTAAAAGTCCTGCACTTGTGCAAAACACAAATGCCTGCACAAAAAAACAAAGTCCCTCACACAGTGGTAAGAGTTCAACTCCATGACCTGCACAAACAAAAAAAAACTATTCAAAAACAATGGTCCAAGGTGATCCAAACGTGTTACCAAAGCAAGAAACACAAAGAAAAAAAATGGTGAAAAAAAAAATGGAAAAGCAAGCAAAAACAAAATCAAAGGCAAACAAAGACAAAAAAGGAGATAAAACAAATTTTCAAGTTTCAGATCCATTTTTGAGCAAAAGAAACCCTAAATCATCCACCACATGCCACGTGGACTCCTCTCAGCTCAAGTCGCCATTTTTCAAAGGTTAGTCATTTTTTTTTTTAAATACAATTTGCTTCATTTATGTTACAAGCGCTCATAAGAGCCAAGTTGGATAGAGGAAAGCGCCTTAGAAGTGGGAGGTGCATGGGGTTCAAATCCCACCCCACAACAAAAACATTTTTTGAAATTTAGTGGAATATTTGGTGGAATTACCAAATTTAGTGGCAAAATTTTGAATTTAGTTATAACTAACTAAATTTAGCGGAGAAATCCCTAATTTAGGGTAAAATTTTTTTTTTCTCCCATTCGGCCTATTTTTTCATTTTGGACATTTTTTGCAAAAGGAGACCCATCTAAAAATTGCATTTTCAGCTTTTTTTTGCAATTTTTAGCATTTTGGGTCGTATTGGGCTCAAGAGGCCACCAGGGCCCGCAAAACAGAAATTTTTTCCTGCCATTCAATTTTTCCAATTTTTTGAATGTAAATTGTATACTGCTGTATATTGTACTAATTTGTCAGGTTGTCATAGTCAACTGCAAACTTTGTAACTGCTCAAAAACTGGCAGAATTGTAATAAAAAACAATAAAAAATTGGTTCTGTAACACTCACGAGATCCTAGATCTCATTCGCAGCGTTCGGTATATACGGTGCCTCTGGGAAGCGCTTACGGGTAAAGCCGTCATGACTACTACTGCACTTAACACCTAATATAGCTGCAACAACGTCATCTGGGCATCGTCCCTTTAAATCGACGGGGAGTAATAAGGTCACAGTGCACACACTATGAACCATCCCATCCGTCTGTGAACGATTGCACGACATAAATCCAGACTGAGAAATTATCCAAGTATATAGTGAAGTTACGCGCGCGTATGAGGATATTTCTTTGAGCCGGTGTCAATAATCACACAGACCCCATCAGTATTGTCTTGGTACCATGTATTGAATTCTTTCACGTACGTTAATGCCTCTTTCACGTACCACCGGGTATATAGAAAGGGCGAGCTTCTTCCACGTACCGACGGGTATATCGGAAGGGCGCGTATATAGAAAGGTTCGGTATATCAGACTGACGGTATATAGATTGGGAGACCTAATACCTGGAGTGATAAGAGCCAAACCCTGTCAGTGATCTCTGCAAAATGGGCACCAATGCCCCCAAATTTTTTCTTCCAGATTCACAATTGCTCAGAGGAAGCAACTATGCTGCATGGAAGACAAAAATAAAGACACAACTTGAGTTTGAAGAGATCTGGCCTGTTGTGAATGGTACTCTGACCAGATCAGCCACTGATACAACACAACAATGACAGTTTGATAAAGCAGATCAGAAGGCCAAACTCATCATCTTGTTTGGAGTGTCTGATGATGTGCAACCCCACATTCGAGATGCCAAAACAACAAAAGAAGCATGGGATAAATTGAGCACAGTATATGAGGCCAAGAACAAGAATGTCATACTGAATTTGCAGAGTCAGTTACATACACTGAAGTTCAAGCAGAATGAGAAAATTGAAGCTTTCTTAAGAAGAGTTGCAGAATTGAGGGCTTCACTTCTAGCCCTGGGAGAACCGTTCACAGATGATGCTCTTGTTCCCATTGTTCTGAGAGCACTCCCCTCTTCTTACCACATTTTTGTCACAACACTAAACGTGTCAGATACGACAGTTGGTTTTGACAAACTGGTAAACCTACTACAGCAAGAGGAAGCAATGCACAATAAGGATGATGAAGAGGAGCAGGCACTGTCTTCACATCAAAAATGGAAAGGAAAAGGTAAAGGAAAACCTAATTCCTATCAGAAGTCCCAACATCAGAATCAGTATCATGGGGACAATCAACAGAAGAAGCAATGTCCAATTTGCAAAAGAGGACATGACTTAAAAGATTGTTGGTATAACACTTATAAGAAAGGTTCATCAAGCAACTCTGGACCACAACAACAACAATCTTACAAGGGACATTCTAACAACTATCACGGGTAGAAAAAGGGGAACTGGAAAAGAAGACCCCACCAGCAAGGTAATATTGCTGAGCAACAAGAACAGTCAGACAATGAAGACTTCTTGTTCACTGCTCGATCAAGTGAACCATCCACGTCATCTAGTGATGTCTGGTATGTTGATTCGGGAGCCACTCGACACATGACCGGCCACAGAGACTGGTTTATTTCAATGAGGGACACGCCATCAAAAAATCATGTTTCGTTGGGAGATGATTCTTCATATACAGTTCAGGGGATTGGGAACATTTCTCTACCCCTTGGTTCACGCAAATGCAGACTATCAGATGTCCTATATGTCCCTGGGTTGACAAAGAATCTTCTTTCAGTTAGTCAACTCCTAGATCACAACCTAAAAATTGACTTTGATAGTCAATCCGGCAAGAAAATGTGTTTGATTCGAGATAAATCAAGAGGCTCAAAAATAATTGCAAAAGCCTCCAATGTGGGACGCATGTTCCAACTTGATTTTGTTCATAGAGATGATCAAGCACTTGTGGCTAAAAATTCCACCTCAGCACAGTTGTGGCATCAGAGATTTGGTCATGTTAGTTTCAAATATCTCGAAACACTTCACCGGTGTAATATGGTACATGGGCTACCTTCTCTTCAGAAGGATACAGACAAGTGTCCTCACTGCCTAGCAGGAAAACAACACAGAGCTTCATTCCAAAAGAGTACATTTCGAGCTCATGGTAAACTTGACCTGGTTCATACCGATCTTTGTGGTCCGATGCAGCCAAGTCATTCTGGGTTCCAGTACTTCATGCTTTGTGTTGACGACTATTCGAGGAAAATGTGGATTTTCTGTCTTTGCAAGAAAAGTGAAGCGTTTGAAACCTTCAAAAAGTTCAAAGTAGCAGTTGAGAAAGAAACTGGTCATCACATCAGAACTCTCCACTCAGATCGAGGGGGGGAATTCACCAGTGATGAGTTCAGAGACTACCTACAAACTCATGGGATTCGTCGACAAATGCCTCCTCCACACACACCGCAGCAAAATGGTGTTGTTGAGAGAAGAAATCATACTATCATGGAAATGGTGTGATGCATGATCGATGATTCCAGACTTGCAAAGACATTTTGGGCAGAAGCAGCAAAAACAACAGTGTATTTGTTGAACAGAGTGCCCACAACTGCTCTTGATGGAATAACACCACAAGAAGCATGGTCAAAAAGGAAACCATTCATTGCACACCTCAAAGTATTCGGGTGCAAAGCAAGCATGCACATACCCAAACAGAACAGAAAGAAATTGGACATGAAGTCACAAAAACTCATCTTCATTGGGTACAGTGAAGAGACTCTTGGGTATAGATTGATGGATCCTAAGACCAGAAAAGTCTACACCAGCAGAGATGTTGAGTTTTTTGAGAAGAAGGAAGCAGAGACTCCTCCTCCGGACTCACAAGATGTAGATTTTTCACTTATTGTAAAAATTGAAGCTAATGTTCCCTCAGAAGATGAAAGTGATGATGGGGATGATGGTGTTGATCAAATAGAACCACAACCCATGGGAACAGTTCAACGTATGCCTAAATGGTGTACAAGTACATTACGAGATGCAAGATTGGATGCTCCACCAGATACATCCACCCCTGGACCACGGACTCGCAGTAAAGCAAGAGAAGAAGTTAACTTTGCTTTGATGAGTAGAGTTATTGAATCAGATGAGCCCTCTACAGTCCAGGAAGCCCTACAGTCAAAAGCTTGGAAAGATGCCATGGATTCTGAATATCAATCAGTGATGAAGAATAACACTTGGCAGCTTGTTGATCTTCCACCAGGGAAGAAACCCATTGGATGCAGATGGATATTCAAAACTAAGTACAAAGCAGATGGGACAGTGGACAAGTACAAAGCAAGACTTGTAGCAAAGGGGTATGCACAAAAAGAAGGCATTGACTATGAGGAGACATTTTCTCCCACAGCTAAGATCAAAATGATCAGGATGATCTTTGCTCTAGCTACTCAGTTTGGATGGAAAGTTCACCAAATGGATGTAAAAAGTGCCTTCCTAAATGGAGATTTACAAGAAGAAGTCTACATGACTCAACCTGAGGGATATGTTGTACCTGGTCAAGAAACAAAGGTATGCAGACTCAGGAAATCTCTGTATGGCCTCAAACAGGCACCCCGGGCATGGTACATCAAGATTGATGAGCATCTCGTACAACATGGATTTGTTAGAAATCCATACGATCCCAATCTCTACCTCAAAAAGCAAGGGGGGGAGATGGTGATTGTTGTTGTCTATGTCGATGATCTAGTCATCACTGGCAGTTCAGTGAGGATGATCGATGCAATGAAGAAAGATCTTAATCGATCGTTCGACATGACCGATCTCGGGCTGATGCACTATTGTCTTGGATTAGAAGTGTGGCAGAAAGAGAATCATATTTTTGTTTCTCAGATGAAATATACCAAGACTACACTTGAGAAGTTTAGGATGATGGATTGCACACCAATTGCTACACCCATGGAGAACAGATTACAGTTATCTCGTTCAGATCCATCTCCTGAGGTAAGTGCCACTCTCTATCGGCAGCTGATTGGGAGTCTCATTTACCTGACCTACACTAGACCAGATATCAGCTTTGCAGTGAGCTATCTATCCAGGTTCATGCAGGAACCCAAAGTTTGTCATTGGAAAGCAGCAAAGTGCATTTTGAGATATCTCAAAGGATCAGAGGATCTTGGTCTAGAATACAAGAAGAATGAAAACTTCTTCTTGACTGGATATTCAGATTCAGATCATGCAGGTAACATTGATGATAGAAAATCCACTTCTGGATTTGTATTCTTTATGGGATTTGGACCAATATCATGGGGAAGTAAGAAACAACACTTTGTTTCTTGCTCTTCCACAGAAGCCGAGTATCGTTCTGCAGGAGAAGCTGTCTGTGAAGCGATTTGGCTACGTCGCATACTGGAAGGACTTGGAATACCACAGGACAAACCGACCACCATGTATGTTGACAATGAAGGTGTACTCAAACTTGTTCGCAATCCAGTTTTTCATGAGAGAACAAAGCACATTGAGGTTCAAGTTCATTTCATACGTGAACATGTGTTGAAGCACAACATCCAGCTTCAATTTTGTCCAACTGCTGAACAACGAGCAGATATTTTCACAAAGTCACTTGCACGTGACAAGTTCGAGTTGTTCAGAGAGTTCCTCTCCTCATCTCTTCAGACAATGCACAATTAAGGGGGGGAATGTTAGGATAAAATATTATTATCCTAATTAATTATGCATAGTATAATTATTTAATTAATTTTATTAATTAAATAATAATGGTTATTAAATAAACCATATTTTGTTATGTATTGTTATATGGTTCATAAACCATATTTGTCTTTCACGGATGTTGTTATATTGTTTTAACAATATATTTGTATTTATTCATTTGTGCTTCCCGGATGATATTGGAAGCTTGTGTATTTTAGAATTTGGTTGCACCTGTGCAACTTAATCTTCTGTTTGTATTTGGCTGTGCAATATCTATAAATATTGCAGCCCATTCTCTGTAGATTTTTGATTAATTGAGATTAAAGATGACCTAAAGTAATCCTATAAGGGGATTTAGGTTCTTGTCAGGTTTATGTCCAAATATCAGTAAAAACAGCTAGGAAAACATAATTTTACAAGTTCCTTCATTGTGAGGGTAGGAAGACAAAAAGGTTCAAATCTTTACCTTTCATTGGGGACGTAAAATCCATTTTGATATAAAACATAAAAATTATTCTCATTCAACAAGGTGATACTTCCTTCTGCATACTTCTATAAAACTTTGTACTCATCCCAAAACCAAAAGGTCTAAAATATGACATTCCATCTTATCTTTTGTTATGGGACTATTATACTTGGTGTCTTTTCCTACCATTTTTAACAAGAGGGGAGGAATAAAGGAAGTGATTTAACCATATCAAAAACCCTTAATCTTAGTGAAAGCTAAATGGATTAGATATTTCTCATGAGTATTCAAGGGAACCTCGAACATTAGTTACAATTGAGTGCTAAGATGGAAGATGGGTTTGAAATTTTGAATAATGAAACCCTTAGCAAAGTGAATGCTAAGATGGAAGAGGAGTTTAAAATATCGAACATACCTGAGATCTATCAAAGTGAATGCTATAACAGAGGAGGTTGAAAATTAAAGTTGATGTCTCGAACCATAGCAACATGAATCCTAAGATGGAAGAGGACGACATACCAGATTATAGTTAGCATCAACTCTTCCAAGCATATTTCTTATAAGTTTTCTTAGATTAATGAGGATTCCTTTTAATGATATCCCATATGGGAGTCTCATTCAAGGGTTTAACAATATGACATGATACCTTGAAACTCTAATTAGGTACTATTCATTATAATGATGATGGTTAAAATGTAACAAAGGGAATGTTAAATTTATAGAGATAAGATGGGCGATTGCTTAATGTTTGTTTCTTTATTTATGTCAAGATAAAAGCTAGAGTAAGGAACCATGATAAGATTTCCCTAATGAATCAGATTACTTATTATCCCATTTTTGAAATTCCAAGCCCAATGAATTAGAGTTCTAATATGTCCAGGTCTATCACATTACCAACTGAATTTTTATGACTAAGAAAAGTCAGTCATATCAATTATTAATTATAGAAACAAAGATATCCAAAATTTTGGAAGACACTAAGATTACAAGAGTTTACCAAGAGAATTCATAAATCCCGAATGCAAAATACAAATCAGGATTCACAAGAGTTTCAAGAGTCAACAAAATCCAAATGAGGGATATTTGAGGTCTCCAAAGGAGATGATCAATCATTAAATGAGGGTTATGATGGAAGCTTCAACATTTTAAGTTAAAAATCCAAAAGAAGGATATTTGGAGGACTCCAAAAGAGATTAATATGGGTAAAAAATAAAGGTATTTGGAGGATTTAAAAATAGATAGAAGATGGAGAACTTGTATGATATGAGTGTGGAATACAAAATCACTAACACATAAAAATTCCTCCACAAAAATTGATACAAAATGATGGTTCCTCAATGTGAGCCTCACTAAAATTCAAGAGGACCTTCGTCATATGATTGTGGCTCAAAACATAGCCTCTAATCCTAAGTTATAGTCTCCTCCTAAAGTGCATCACATAAACACAACTATGTGAGTAAGCATGGTACTATTTGTAGTTTCTAGCTTTAATTTACTCCCCTTGATATGAAAAGATGAATTTTACTCCTCCTTATAGAATTAAACCAAGGTGGCTACTATGGATATATTTTACTCTAATATCTTAGAAAGGTGTACTTGTCAGTTGGGTGGGGGTTACCATTTCATCAGATAGTTCACTCAAGGTGCCAAATACTTTGGGGTTGTTGTGGTACTCCTTAGTCAAGATTTTTGGGACCCTAGCTATGCACTTCCCACAGTTACAGTGGTATCCTAGAATAATCCCATTTCAAAAAATTTAATTAAAGAGTTTTATAAAATTTGTAATAAAAGGGTGATAAAGGGGTTTGTTTAAAGCAATGAAAAAGGAAACCTACAATTAGTATTTTAAAGAACAATCCTCATAAATATTGTCCTTCAAACAATTTGTTAGAATTTTTTCATGAGGTACACAAAAGATACAACAATGAAAAACAAAATCATGTCTCTCATTCTCAGTATCACTTATAAAAGTGCGAGAGAAGCTCATACACATGAATTTTTTATGTTTAGATATAAATGGAAGATAATAATAAAATAATAACTTATATTAATTAATCACAAAAAACCTACATGAAATGAGTAAGAAATAACACTAAAATAGAGGTTAAAAGAAAACACTTGCTGAAAAATATAGATTTTTTTTTAAAAAAGTGAGGGCACGCTACCACATGTACTTGAGTGCATTAACATTAATAGATAACACTAGCATGTACACAGAGATTTAAATATATACAATGAAACAAAAATTCATGCAATGAAACTCGTGTGTGCAATATTAATTTCTTTGTAATGCTAGTGAATGGATATGCATGCTAGCGCACAACAAGAGAGATAAACAAATTGCACACACATGCATGCTAACAGAAAGCTTGTGAAACAATAGCATAAGGAATTTGGAAATGATAAAAAAATTAGTAAAAAATAGAGAGAAAGTTGGTTTTTCAGTTTTTCTCTTCTTAGTTGAACCTGAGAACCCGAAACATGAAAAACAAGGCTAGAAATAAAGAACCAAAACATAGAAATGATTATATTACTATAATGTAATAACAAAATGATTAATTAAGTGTGGTAATCCCATTCGGCACACCAAAATGTGAGTAGTGAACATCTTACTAAAACTAAAATATTAAAAAATGAAACAACATACCTCTTTCAGAGAATTTCCTTGCAAACCTCAAGTAAGATTGTGGAAGACATAAAATTTTAGAATATTTTATTTTAAAGGATTTAGGATGCTCTTGAAATTTTATCCAAATGTGGAAATGAAAATCCAATGAGCAGATACATATGAGGATGAAGATAGTAATTTTGAAAGATATTTTCTATAATTACAGAATGCTTCCAAGGATAATTTATAAAGGAATGGACTGATTTTTATACTAAGGGTGAGGCCATGAAAATTAGATCAAGGTTCAAATGGATTACATGTTAATAATTAAATTTTCCTTGAATAGCCATTGGATTTTGTCTGTGAAATTGTAGCTTTGCAGGAGAAATGATTTTTTATATTTTATAGGGGAAGATAATTATACGTGCAGCTTTGGTGTTCCCAACATTATGTGTTGTAGAAGTGGAGTGGAGTGGAGTGTGAATAGATAAATAGGGTTATTTAAATAACTAATTTAATTATTCATATATTGTGATAGGATAATTAACCATTTAATTAGATAAATGTATAATTAAATTACCCAAAGGGTGTGGGAATTATAACTAAAGTGTAATTAAAATTAATTTAACTAATTATAATTAAATTAATTAATTCTAAAGGGGTATGATTTATATGACATAATTATTTTAATTAATTTTAAAAATATGTAGTCTTGTAGGATATAATTAATTTAATTAATTTTAATGTGATGAAACTATGCTAGAAAAAGGTATGTATTTTTAGGGTGTTTACCCACACCTAAGGATACCACATTACTATATTCTATTCAAAAATACTAGTCACCATCATCCAATCTAAACCCCTAAATTAAAATACACCTAAGCTCCATACTCAAAACGTACCTCGTGTATCCCTTTCCCTAAACCATATAATAAAATGAAAATTGCCACAACTTCATTATCATATAAACAAGATCTATAAGGACACTAGATAAACACATATAAATATCATGTTTAATCATCGAACATACAATTTCCTCCAATAAAACCTTTGAATCCCCTTGGATGGAAACCTTCCTAGTAAAAGTATGACATATTTTTTGCTTATCATACAACACCACGACATCACTTTGAAGAATATTTAGCCTTGAAAAAAAGATCGTATTAGTCCACCTACCAATCATAAAACTATAAAATCATAATGCCAATTTAACCCTGTTGGTACCCACTTATCTATGTCATTTTTTGTGCTTTTATACCCCTTGAATTATTTTTCATGAAAACATATCAATGAGACATTGATTTTGAGGAATATTTCTCCTTCCTATTATTTCTACTATAATAAAATGAATGATTACGTGATTGTTCTTATCGATGCTACAAATTTTCTTAAAATTCTACATGCTTCAAGTAAAGACCATATTGCATTTTTATGAAAAGTTGGGACTTCAAAAGTGTTTGGATAAATTTGAGTATGGTGAGTG
Source organism: Taxus chinensis (assembly GCA_019776745.2). NCBI lineage: Eukaryota > Viridiplantae > Streptophyta > Pinopsida > Cupressales > Taxaceae > Taxus > Taxus chinensis. Next base: position 166,832,818 of record CM034157.1, read on the forward strand.
TAGTTTGTATCTGAAGCCCTAAGGTTAAGTGTTTCTAAAATTACATGACTTAACCTAACAGTAGACCCTAAAGTTTCCTCAAAACTCTAACCTAGTTTACATCTTCCATAGTAAGAACAAACCGTGTTTCCTATTTTCCTGTCAACCGAGGAATGTACACAACAAGCCGTTTGACCTCAACATATGAGAAGAGATACTTCTCGAGTTCATAAAGTGAATAGTTTCTCAGAGATGAGGGCTTGATTTTCCATTGATTTATCGTGGCATGGTCAGGGGGTTTTGTTTCAGGCCCGATAACATGAATAAAACAGAGAAAAGTAAAGAAACTATGGTTTTCTAAAGTTCTGAGGGTGAGAAATATAATAAGTTCCTACATATTCCTTTGATGATTTTGTGAAAATTACGAGCAAAGTGTAAAATGTAGCCATGAGATTAAATTTTGTGCTTTTAATGGAAGCTCGTGTTGTAAGGAAGAAAAAATAAGTAACTAAAAGACGTACCTGAATGATTTTAAAAGACAAAAATGTACACATGATGTGCATTCTAAAATAGAATGGATACTAAAAGTAATGAATACATTAAATAAAATGGGGTTATATTTTAGGGGCCACCACCCTTTCAAAATATATACATATGAGTATACATTGTTATAAAACATGGATTGGTTGAAAAAAGAAAAATATATATGCATTGAACTTCTACAGACTCATTTTCACTTGGAAGATCTAGAATACATTTCAGAAAGTCATCCATGCATGGAATAAAGTCATCATGGGCCACCATGACAAACCCGAACTAGATTTTATATACTAAGCCCCATGACGTTCCTATTTCAAGGAATTCCTAAGTCCTTAATCGCGGCCCATTCAGCAACTAGACAAATTTTTATTTCCTTTTAGGGGAGTTTACCCATTCAGGTAGGAAATTTCCCCCTCTTATACATGTTTTGGTTTTCATACATGAAGAGAGTCGAGAAACTTGGAAATGATGAATCTTATTAAAAGAGTATTCCCTCATGGTTCTCCTTTTATATGGGAAAGGCTTGAGTGCCTATCATGGACCACATTTCATCAATGACTACCTCTAAGTTCATTAGATGCTTCTCTATTTCACCGTTTGGTACAATTGGTGGGTGTTCCTCTCCATGTTGGTTAAGAAAAAGGTTATGCATTATGATTTCCTTGATCAAACTAAGGAGTTGGTACTAATCCTTATTTAAACACCAGCAATCGCCATCAGTAGAAGGGTGATGTATTAGCTAAAGGAACTTCAATTTTCTTTCATCCACATGATATTCTTAATAAACCATGTGGAAATAGAGGATTTTAAAAATAGAAAACAAAGGACACAATTTAGAGAGATGTTGTAGGAAAGATAAGAGCATACCTATGGTAAAGAAATATAAGAAGGACCAGCGGTAGGGTTGGGTATACTGAGGATATGGTGAATGAAATATTTTTTCACCCCAGTAAACTGAAAATGCTCACCCAAGTGGAAAATCTCTCCAAGAAGAAGATTCAATTCCAGAGTTAGAGACGACATGAAAGTAGGATGGCCAATATAAACAATTTGCGAAGGACATTGAAAGAGGTAAAGTGTTAAATCATTAAGTAACATTTAAGTAGGAATGGTTTCTCAATTGAAATATAAGGGAGAAATTATTTCTCCATTAATATCATATCCTCCAAAAATCTATGGCCTTCAGATGAATTGTATTTAAAAATTAATTATCCATGTAAAGTGTGTCGTAGGAAATGTGGTCGGCACATGTGCAACTCAGAAATGTCTTATAATCATAAATTCGTCAGCCATGTCATCTTATCCATATATGAAGGAAATGATGCACTTAATAAATATGGGAAAGCATTTATTCATAAAAGTATCATAGTAATGATAAGTCGGAAGTGGTAGGATTTAATGTTACTAAGAGGAATTATTGGACAATAACTCAAACAAATATTTGCAATGTAACATGGAATTAAAATGGTTAGACATTAAATGGAATATTACCTAAAACACTTGATGGATAAGGATATAAAGAGGGGGTTTCAAGGGAAATAAGAGAGATGACCTTGGGATTTGTTTCTTTAAAAATAAGGAGAAAGGGAGGGAAGCTCTTTAGGGGGAAAAATCGAGGGACTTTTTAGAGGCACTACAAACCAAGAGGAGGAATCATGCTTTGATGAATGTAATCTTTATATAACAAAATTATAAGAAAATTTTGTGAATATGATTGCATGTGTAGAGTCATTAACGGGATTTGAGAGCATTAAGATATGTTTCCTTTGTCTTTTCCTAATTTTAATGGTTTTCACCTAGACAATTCATTAGGATTTATGAAACCTCTTTGTTTTATTGTGACACGATGTTAAGGTTGAGGTGATATGTGTATTTTTGTTATAATTCTATTTGAATAGTGGTTATAACTCATTTTCAAAAATATCATCCACTTTCTTAGCTCTCGTTTAGGAAGGGTGTGAGTATTTGACAATTTCTAGGGGAACTTGAAAACTTCCCTTCTAAATCTTATAAAAGTATCCCTACAGATTAAAAAATATTTGGGGGTATGACTTGTAATTTCTTTGGGGTCCCTTGATCAAGAATATTTACTATGATTTTTCATGAGATGATCTTGCTTTAGCTGTACTAAGCTGGATTTCTAGGAATTTAGATCTTGGCTTTCTCGTAACTTTCCCTGCAGACAACCTTCCTATGAGAGGTTCATTCTTTTTTCCCTCACATTCATGTGGTAGGTGAGAAAATGTGATGGTTGAAATTTATTTTCTATATTTTCCGCAAACGTCACTCTTGAATCTTCTCCCCTTCTTTCTTACTCTGTATTTCAAGTTCGTCTCTATTCGCACTTGAATCCAAATAAATTTTAGAAAAAATATTGACTCATTGCATGGGTATAAGATCTCCTGTTTATATCCCACCAAAATTCCTAGGAGAACACATTATCAACTCATATATCCCATGTGTTCTCACCCCCGATCTTAGGTCACTCATCATCAATTTCCATATAACTTGTGCGATAAATTTGGGATAAATCTACGGTTTGGACCAACACTACCCTTAGAACTCTCTATCAATTTCTTAGGTGATTATAGTGATTAGTGACCACTCTTTTGAGTGAACACTGTATTTGGTCATTGCACCTAATTTTGATTTTTTTCTCTCAAAGTTTTGGGACATCAACCTGACTTCTCACCCCAAGATTTATGTTCCCCTGACTACACTCTTGAATACTCTCACACTAACTAATTCATAGTCAAAATTAGTAGGGATAGCAGCCACACCCTCTGTTCAGGTGCCTCCTAATCACTCCCTTGAGAAGGGAAAATGGGTGATAGGAGGGAGATCCCATGCTTGGCTACAAGATGACATTTCATGAGTGTCCCCCTTCATCACCCAAAGAACCCTGTATGTCAACATTTCCACTTCCCCTTCCCTTGGGGTGTAAATGCGGGAACCAACACCTTTCTGGCTCCATTTCCGAGGATCATACTACTTTGGGTATTCATCTAGGTTTATGATTTAGATTTATTTTTTGATCCTTTATTACATCTGAAAATGCATCTTGATTTATGAATTACTCTCATAATCTCTTATGATTTATTTTTCTAAATTTATCACTCTAGTGGTGACTACGTTATCCTTTTCATTATAGTCTTCGAGTGACTAGTGGTTTTTCATTTTGATGAGGTTTAACTAAATTTATGTGTATTGTTTAGAATTTATGTTCAATGTTTACCATTATATCATCTGAACCTTATGAGGTGAAGATTTATCTTTAAAATACAGCTTCCTGTGAACCATTCCATGGGTATCTATGATAGTGGTAAGAATTTTTGTCATTCTAAAGTCCCTTTTAAACCAATTTCATTCAAACCCTTAGACTTTAGGAAAATATCTAGATACCCCCATCAGATCCCTGATGTAATCAAAGTAACATTGCTTGTATTTCAAAGATATGGTGATATTTATGTGGAGCAACATCTTGAAGTATTTGAGGAACTGATGCAGGAATACCGAGTGAGTTATAAATATGTTTTTATGAGGTTATTTTTGTAAACACTGCAAGGAAATGATAAAGAATAGTTTAATTCTTCACCTCATAAATTTTTTTGTTCATGGATGGAAATGGTAACTTTATTTGGAAATCAATTCAATGATTACCATGTTTCCTTTTCTATGGTTATTTTTATCCAAATAAATCTACTAGTTATTTGGTAACTTTGTATACATATTCTATCTCTTAGCTCCTCATTGAAGGTTGTGTGTGATCAGGTTTAGTTGACACAACTCCTTGGTTGTAGTTTCCCCTTGGTGCCCCTTCTTTTCCTCTAGCACTTTTATGTGCTTCTTGTTATCTCCTTCCATTTTTCTTTTCCTTTTTGTTCCACCCTTCCCTTGCACCCACCTTGTGCACTTTCACTTTCTTTCTAAGAAGCTTCTTTACCCTGTGTGTGTATCACACTTACTTTAAACAGATAATTACATGACTGTCTCCCAGGATAGGAATTGAATGCTTCTTGGTAGTGGTTGTATTTCAAATTTGAGTTTTCCCTCCTTCTATTATCTTTCCATGAATTTTTCTATAAATTTAAGAACTAGCTTCATTTCTTATGTTGGACACTCTTGATCCTTACGCATTTTGCTGAGGAGTCCATACTTTCTATATTTTGAGTTTTAGACCTATAGATATAGCTCTTGGATGTGGATATCGACCTCCTACGCCATTATAACAACTCTTTGAATTTTTGGAAGTAATAGAAGAATCATTTTGTGACTATTCTCTATCCTAATGTGGTTTGCATTCCTTCTTCTTACCTTTTATTTTACGTTGTGTGTTGGTTGTGCCATTTCAGGTCCCTTGTAGTTCCTTATTTAGTTGTGTTCCATGAGAAATATCTAGCAAATACGTTTTTAGCTATGCTACTCATGCCTTGCCTCATTTCACAAATTTCCTTTCATTCCCACTCAGAACAGATAGTGTTTATCCATATTCTTTGGTGTTATTTCCTTTTAGTGTAGTTTCCTTTTACTGTTATCCTTTTATCCCTGGTCCCTTGTCATTATTATCTTAGTTTTCCATTCATCACTAGGAGTAGCAGTAGCAGTAGAAATAGATAGAGGAACCGACCTTCTCTTGAGATCCATCACAAGCACGCAAGGTCCTGGAACTTGGGGATAGTTATATTGTGCTCTCAAAAACCTCGTCCCTTCCATGATCTGAGACATGGTTACACGTTTGAGTAACCAATAGTTATTTACATGCCCGATGGGACCATCATTCAAAGCTCAAATTTCATATCTTTAAGTTCTGGTGTGTGGACTTAGTATTACAACCTTTGCAGGCTCATTTTAACACATCTTGTGACCCTTAACATTTCAAAACCTCTATTTATGCAGTCCTGAATGAGTTTCATGAGAAGAGTGCACACAGGAAAAAGTGCAGCAGCTGAAGATTATTTTGAATACCTCTAACTATCCCCGAGGAGATTCCATTCCATAAATCTCATGTGTGGGCATCTCTATCTCCTGCACACCATGCCCATTCAATTCCTCCTCAAAATAGACATCCTACGCACCCTTTAATGGCACATCAGCCACCTCCTCCAATTAGGAACTTTGTAAACTTTTCCAGAGGAAGTTCCTTGCTACTGGTTGTGTAACATGATATGCCAAATGGTACACTAAAGAGTATTCTATACTTTACTAGTGAGAATAAAGCCACCCCTCAGGAGCATATCTAGGATGTAGAAAATGTGTGTTCACTCTTATCTTATCACACATGATGATGTAGCTCAGTTAACATACTTGTAGCCTCTTTTAAAGGTAAAGCAGCTCAATGGTATTGAGGACTAAGACTTGGATCTATCACCACCTGGAATGAGCTGGGAATAACTCTTTGTAACTCCTTTGAAGATAAGTCAGGTCACCTATCTCTAGTGGAGCAAATGACAATAACAAGTAGGGCTCCCAATGATCAAATGATTCATTTCAACATCATATTTTAGAATACTTGGGATAGGATCCCTTTTGTGGTAAGACCTATAACCAAGTATGATTTCTTGTATTATCTAAAAGTGCTCAATAGATATATTTTAGTTATGTTGTAATCCATGGGAGGTAGGACTTTACCAGCTACTTATTGTATTCCAGTAAGGGTAGAAAATAATCTTATTCAAGAATGAAAGATAGCTCCTAGATATCCTATGCCCTTGTTCCCAAAAATTTCATGAGTGCCCCAGCCTTTTGTATCCACTTTTCCAATTCCTGAGTAAATCACACAACAAGTTTCGTCAACATCCTACTCTTTAATGTAGCAAAGGGAATATGAAGAGTTGAAGGCCCTTATTACAAATTTATAAAAAAAATTCATATCATTAGCAAAAAAATAGGTGTAATCCTAAAGAGGTAATTATAATAAACTAAATGGCCAAATAAATCAGGTTTGATAGAATCAGTATGGAAATCAAAGATGCGCGCCCAACTAGCATAATGATAAATGGAATCCCAATGCACATTTTCCCTTGAATTTTTTTCCTCCCACGTCTTCTCTTCCCACACCCAGTGCAATTCAGGAATTTGTTCCAATTTAGAATAATTTGGCACAAGAGTTAGAATGGTGCTTCCCTTTCTACATGCCTCATAGTCAATATCATTGTCTAAATATTGAGCATGCCTAATTTGACATGATCCAGAACACTTTAGCCTGCGAGCCTTCAATAATTTCCCTTGAAGCAGATAACCTAGAAAGACAAGAAACTCCTCTACAGACAAATCTAATGTTCTTTAGTGTGGAGAACTTTTGTGCAATCAACCAGGCTGTAGTTGATGCAAACAAACCATGCGCTCAATTTGTGAACAACACAAGATATAATAAGAGAATGTTAGAATCATGCACATAGGTCTCATTCCCTATAAAATAGGCCCCGTTCAAACCTCCTTCTAAAGCAGTGCACACCCTTCCTTTGGTAGATAAAGCCTCTGCTCTAGCTAAACTCTAGGATTCTATTCCTGAATAGTCAAAAAGGAATGTTGTTCCCTAAATACAAAAGATAGGTGACCTTTCATTTAGCATTATTGACCAGATGAATAATAAAAACATAAATGTTAATGTGTTGACTATCCCATCTCAACAGGACCCATTACATGAAGCTCTGACGTAACTCCCATGAATTGATCTAGTTGTGTAGGAGCCACACACTTCTATCAATATCTACCAACAAGAAGAGGAGAATAAACTAAGTAAATTTTTTAAAACCCCAACCTTCTACATGTCCTTGATCATAGGAAAGCACCTAGTGCATAATTACATGATTGAATCAGGTTTTAGTACATCTTTTATGCCTAAGAAAATAGTCTGAAATATAACCCTTTGTCTAGTAGAGTCCTGTAACTTGATGGGTCAAATGTTACCACCTTATCAGTAATCAAGGATCTTGAGTTAACCCTCCATGCATTTCCAAGCCTAACCATAGCTCAAGATGTGTCAATCATCGACCTATCTCCTTTGTTTTCCGTATTTCTATCAAGAGACTTTATTGCTAAAGTGGGAAGTTACTTGTCTTCTGATTGGTCTCATATGTTACTTAAGATGAGGTATGGTACCCAGTTTACCATAAAACCTGAGCCTATATTTTCATATCATCTAGAGTCATATGTGCCATCCCCTCTCCAAGCCAACCATTTAATCCAAGATGAACAAGCTTAAATTCCTGAAGAGTAGTCTCTTCCACCCTCTATTTCTAGCCTAACACTTGATGAGTGGGCCGAGAGGCACCATAAATTTGATCCATACACTAAATAGTTGGAAACTTATGAAATTAGGCTTGGTACTTATTGCATTCTAGAAGAAGAAGCTACACTTTCGTGCATGCTCAGGAAAGATAAAGTTGAGTTGGGTCTGTGGAAGTTGTTCTTTGATAGATCTAGAAAAATAAATGGCGTAGGAGATGGAGTGGTTCTCATTTCTCCTAAGGATGATAAATTTTTCTTGGCACACAAGATTTAGTTCACATGTTCCAATAATGCGGCATATTATGAAGCTTTGGTGCATGGTTTTCTCATTGCTGAGAAGAAGAAAATTAAGGAACTACAGATCTTTTGGGACACATAATTGGTTATCCACCAAGTTACCAAAAAATTCCAGACAAATAATAAGCTTCTGAAATATTATAAGAATAGTTTTTTGGACCTCCTTGAGAGCTTTGATGCTATAAATCTACATGTTGTGCCAGAAAAAATGAGTAAGGAAGCTGGCCAAATGGCCATGCTTGGCTCACAATTTTCTCCCACTGAGGAATTTGTCAAAAGATATACTCAGCACATCAAGATGGTGATCAGACCATCCATTCTAGAGAACAACACCAGCTGGCAAGTGTTTAACAGTGACACAAATATTCTCCATGCTATATGGATACTCAAGTCTCAATCAGATCCTGGTCAAGGAAAATGATCAATTCAAAATAGTTTTTACATCCAAGTGGGGAATGTATGCATATCAGAATATGCCCTTTAGTCTATCAAATGCAGGCACCATGTTTCAACGTGTCATTAATATTTCCTTCAAAGGTTACATTAATGAGTTCATCATGGTTTACCTTGATGACATAATAGTATTATCAAAGTAGAGCATGAATCATATGGTGCACCTAGAAAAGGTATTTGAGAGATACAGAAAGTTTGGGGTATCTCTTAACCCCAAGAAGTATAATTTCGTGGTCATACAAGGTAAGCTCTTAGGCCATGTGGATTCAAAGGATGACATCGCAATTGATCCTGAGCTCATGTCAGCTATCTTGGGGGCTGGAGTTGTCAACGCATAAGACGGGAAAACACAACAGTCAAATCCTAGGATAGATCAATTATGGGAAGCATGTTTATCCTTTTCTTTCTCTCAGGATCATGGGTTGTACCTGTTGACACTAAAGTTTTCCTCCATGATTTCTACTTCTTTAATGTATATATTAGGAATAAGATGTTGTCAAGTATAATTAGTAGCGGCATTCGATAGAAGATAACGATGCCTTCTAGTACGAGGTTGCCAATAAAGTATAGTATGGTAACAATCAAAGTACATTAGGAATATTGTGGTAAAAAGTAAATATTTGTCGTAAGTGGTATGGTAATGTTAAAATGTCAAAGTTAAGGTAAGTAGAGAAGTAAGGTCTACATGATTTAGAATTAGAAGTATTATATTCTTAATAAAGACAAGGAGTGATGTCATTTGTATAATATCTATAAAGGTGGAACCCATGTGAGATGATAATTTATATCTTATCTTAAAAGATAATCCTACATGTAAAGGTAAGAGTTTAGACATGGAATATGATTCGTCAGAGTGGATTTCTTAGACTATATCCTAGAGATAGGGTAGATAAGCCTTGAAGTTTATATAAATAGAAAGGCCACCCCCTCTCATTTATCATGGAATATAAGTTGTGAGATAATTATTTTATGAAGTGTGCAAAGGAATTCATCAGTTGAAGGTGTGTTGAAGGAAGCTATCAAGATGAGTAATTGTGAAGTTTCTCCCATAACTATTGTTGGAAAACAAGTGGAGTTGGTAACACTTGGAGTAATTCATGGGTGATACTGTAACAATTTCATGTTAATAATATAATTTAACTGTTGATATTTCATATTTTTCATCATTATGTCTTATGTCATAGTCTGTGGTATTTTTATGTTATGTTGTTGCTATTGTGTTTCCAGATTACTTCCACTAAACCAAAGGCTGTGCATTACTGAAATAATCATAGCACGAGGAGTTCCTGGTGAAAATATTATTAGAGTGCCATATTGGTGTTGACATTTTGGTTCCGTTGCCGGACCATTCCTCGTTGGTGGATTTTCTGGAGAGATATTCCCACTTAGTCAAAAATTAATTTGGAGGGTAACCTTGTTTTTACCATGTGCATAGTAGTTACCATGGTAAAGTCACTTTTTACCTGTGAAAGTGTTTACCACAGTAATTTCTCTTTTTACCGTGCATAGTATTTATCCGTAGTAAATTCACTTTTTACCGTGAATAGTATTTACCGCAGTAAATTCACTTTTTACTGTGAATAGTGTTTACCACAGTAAAGTCAAGTTTTTACCGTAGTAAGTAAGTTTTACCATAGTTTACTGTGGTCATTTCTATTTTGTTGTAGAAAGGTGTAAAGTCACTTCCTATTACAGTGATTCCAATTATTTGTGCACATAAGTCTTGTTGATTGTACTTGTGGGTTGGTATTTCACTGTGGTTACTTTTGAAAATGGGAAAGATTCCTATGTTTTTTCAGCCCAATCTAATGAAGATGCTTTCTCTTTCATTCAAGAGTTTAAACGATCTTGTATTTGTAATGGCCTTATAAGAAGGGAACAATGGACTGAATTTTTTCCTACCTTTTTGGATGGTTCAACCCTTATGTGGTTTTAAACACTAGGTGATAATGCTGAAAAACTCATGGGATTTATTAAATGAAAATTTTCTTGAAGAATTTGGTGCACAATAGAAATATGCAGATCTCATGATTGAGGTCACAAAGCTAGCCCAAGCAGAGAAGGAGAAGATAAGGGATTATCATGCTTGTTTTCTAGAGATAAGGAGGAAACTCGATGCCCAAATCTAGAAGGAAGGATCAACAGATGGGTTGATGAATGACATGGATAATATCCTTTGTAAACACTTCATTCTTGGGATGAAGTCAAAGATTAGATAATGAGTGAATTATGACCACCCAAAAACCCTTGAACAAGCAAAGGAGATGACAAGAAGGCAAGAAGAAAGCATGGAAGAGGATCCAAAAGAATTTTTTGCTAAGGTGGAGCCTACACCAACACCTTTGGTCTAGAAGCCACCACCACTCTCGGTGAGCACCAATATCCTTCTCCCAATACATCTACTGAGTATTAATATCTCCTTAGGAATATGGGCTCAGTTAACTATTAATATTATTCCAGGAAAGAAATTTAGTTCCCAGGGAGGAGATAAAGGTCCAAAAAGAAATATATCTTAAGTTGTATGCTATGGTTGTTATAAAAAGAGTCATTATAAGTATAATTATCTAGATAGAGCTTCCACATATGGTATAAGAGTTAATGATAAAGGAAAATCACCTGTGAATTCTTTTGATGTAGTATATATGAGCATAACTAATGAAGTAGACGTGTTTGTAACAAAAAGAAAGAAAGAAAAAGATAACCAAGATGGAAATGATCCTAAGAAGATGAAAGGAGTAACTAGTAAGAATTATAGGAGAAGAAAGTTAGATGTGCAAGATTTTTTTATTTCATAGGGGCAAGGACCATACTCCATCTTAGAAGATCCGTCCAAAAGGCCTATAAATATTACATATGGACAACATCCTGCTATGTCTTCTGAGAAGAGGCGGGAGCTACGAAGTGGAATCAATGCTTGAAAAATGAAGGAGGTTGAGGTCCTTGCTTTGGAAGTAGAGGCGGATCCCTATGCTCCACAAGATGAGGTATTATGTAATGGTATTTCAATTCATGATGTCTTAGTAGATGGAGGTGTTGTAGTTAATGTAATGACCAAGTCTGTAATGAATATGTTGGGTTTAAAAATTGATCACCCCTCAACACTTATGTTAAGGTCATTAAATAAAGGAAAAACTAAACCAGAAGGTGTTAGTTTCAGATGTGACAATATTTGTCATGGGTTTTGTATGTGTGGTAGACTTCCAGGTGATGAAGAATGATACTGTTGTATACCCAATGTTGTAGAGAAGGCCATGGCTAAGGAGAGTTAATGCAAGAAACTATTGGAATGAAGGCTTCATTACATTTAGACGTGGAAGAGAGAGGGTGAAAATAAACACGATCCCTCAGACATCATAAGGAAGAACCTATAGATTCAAGTGATGAAACTAATGATTACAGATCCCCTTATTACTCTAGTACTAGTGAAGTGGACATAAAAGATGAATAAAGTAAGGTTGATGTGTTGGTCATGGATATCCTTATAGTCTCCCCAACTCATAAACCCATAAAATTATTTAAGGAATAAATTAAAAATCATCTTCAAGAGATAAAGATTGGTGATGCTGTGATGGAGAGTGAGAAAGAATTGTACCTCTAGCTCTTTCCAAGGTACATGCACTTATTCACTTTTGATTACAAGGAACTCTGTCAAGTAAGTTGGGTAGAACATTCTATTGAGATAGTAGATGGTGTTAAGCCCATAAAGAAAATTCCATATAGAATGAATCCTAATTTTTCCAAGACTGTAAAAGAAGAAATAGATAAGTTACTTGATGCATGATTCATATTTGTTGTGGAGAATTCAGAATGTGTTTCTCCCATTGTGATCTCAATTAAAAATAATGGGAAGTTACGTATTTGTGTTGATTATAGGAAGCTCAACAAGGCAAAAAAAAAAGATCATCACCTTCTTCCATTCTAAGATCAAATCTTGGACAAAGTAGTTGGCCAAGAGTGCTATAGTTTTGTAGATGGCTATAATGGATACAACTAAGTTTGTATAGTGGAGAAATATCAGCTGAAGATTATGTTCACCAATATTTGGGGAACGTTTTCTTATAGATTTATGTCATTTGGATTGTGTAATGCTTCAAAAACATTCCAATGCTTGATGAATAGGGTGTTTGAACCCTACATTGGAAGCTTCATCAGAGTATTTTTGGATGATTTTTGAATCTATGGGAGTGAAGATAGACCACCTACACTAGATAGAGACAACATTTAAAATGTTAAATGAAGCAAAAACCTCACCAAACCCTACAAAGTGTGTCTTTGGATGTTCTAAAGGTGTTTTTGTTAGGGCATGTTGTATCTGGAGATGATATTGGTACCGATCTTGATAAACTTTCAAAAATCATAAGAGTTACCATTTCCTATGAATAAAAGTAAGTTGAGATTATTTTTAGGCCATGTGGGTTACTATAAAAAGTTCATCAAGAATTTCTCAAAGATTTCATAGCCACTAACCCATTTCTTAAAGAAGGATGTTACTTATGAACTAGGAAAGAAGGAGCATGAAGCTTTTGAACAACTAAATTAATCCCAAGTGCCTTCACCTGTTTTAAAGAATCGAGAACTAGAGCAAGCTATTCATTATGTATACTGATGCTTCAGATGCAACACTAGGGAGTACTCTGAGCCAAAAGGATGTAAATGGGAATGATCATCTAGTTTACTTTGGGAGCAGAAAAATGAACCGTGTTGAGGTAAATTATACTGTAATTGAAAAAGAGGCTCTAGCTATCATTTTTTCTGTAAAGAAGTTTAGAAATTACTTGCTAGGGCAGAAATTTATAGTTGTAATAGATCATCAGGCTCTAAAATATATTGTCAATAAGCCTAACCCATCAGGGAGGATAGCAAGATGGATAATTTTGCTACAAGAATTTGAATTTGATATTATAGATAGGCCAGGAAAGAAGCATGTCAATGCAGATGCACTCTCTCGAGCCTATGATGGTTTAGGTTCATCTTGTGATGATGATGATTTCCCAAATGCAACATTGTTGTCATTTGACACAATCCCTAGTGAATACATAGATATTTGGAATTATCTGAATGAATTCAAGTTTCCCGATGGTGGCAATGCAAAGACTAAGAGGAAGATTACTCAAGCCAGTTGTCCATATTCTATTCTGCATGGAGTATTATTTCGAATAGGACCTGATGGACAGTACAAGAGGGCAGTTAGACATGATCAAGGGAAGGAGCTGATAGAAGAATTCCACAATGGTACATGTGGAGGACACTTCTCTAGACAATTTACATTAAGAAGGATCTTGTGATGCAGGTTATCACTGGCCCACTCTTTTTAGAAGATTGTTATAATTATTGTAAGACATGTGATATTTGTCAAACACATGGTAAGTCATAAGACTTCATCAGCTCCATTATGCCCTATTCTTCCACTTGGTCCCTTTTAAAAATGAGGAATAGACATTATAGGTCCACTTCTAACTACCCCATGCCAAAATAAGTATATTGTAGTTGCCACAGATTATTTAACCAAGTGGGTTGAAGCTAGGCCATTGAAAACAACTTCCATGGATGAAGTGGCAAGGTTCATATATGAACGCATTGTCACCAGATTTGGTTGTCCATTAGAAATTGTAACAGATCAAGGAATCCACTTCATTAATGAGGTGGTAGAAGCCCTAGTCAATAATTTTTCTATTAAGCACAGGAAGGCAACAACATACAAGCCAAGCACAAATGGACAGGTGGAATGAACAAATTTTGTGTTGTGTCAAATTCTAGCAAAAGATGCAGCCTTGTAGGTACATAAGTGGGATAAAAGGATTCATGCAACATTGTGGGCATATAGGGCAACATCAAAGTCAACAACAGGATACTCCCCATTTCAGTTGGCTTATGGCATTGATCCAGTTCTTCCTATTGAGTTTGATATTCCCACTGTGAGAGTTATGAAAAATGAAAGGATGGATGAAAGTGATTCAGTAAAAGAAAGGTTGGTACATCTTCATTTGCTAGAGGAAATGAGGGAAATAGCAAAGGATACAAGCTATAAGAAGAAAATGAAGCAGAAGGAATACTTTGATCAAAAGATCCATCTGGTCTCCATTTCATGTGAATGACTTGGTCCTAGTATATGATTCCAGATACAAAAAAAGAAGATATAGAAAATTTCTTCCCAAATGGATGGGCCCCTACAAAATAGCAGCTATGCATGAAAATGGTACATATCGACTGGAGGAATTGGATGGTACTCCCATTACGAAATGGGTCAACCATGACAAGTTAAAGATTTTCCAAGCACTAGCTTCAGAATGTCCATGATAGTCTACCTCGAGGACGGAGTTGAAGCTAGGGAGGGGGAAGATGTCGACACTAAAATTTTCCTCTATAATTTCTATTTCATTAATGTATGTATTAGGAATAGGATGTTGTTAAGTATAATTAGTAGTGGCATCCGATAGAAGATAACGGTGCCTTCAGTACAGTGCCACCAATAATGTAGAGTACGGTAATAGTCAAAGTACAATAGGAATGTTGTAAAAAGTAAATATTTATCGTAAGTGGTCCGGTAATGTTAAAATGTCAAAGTTTGGGTAATTAGAGAAGTAGGGTGTACATTATTAGGAATTAGAAATATTATATTTGTAATAAGGACAAAGAGTGATGTCATAAATATTTTGTATATTTTATTTGTGGAAAAGTCTAAAAAGGTGGAACCCATGTGAGATGATAAGGTTTATCTTATCTTAGACAAATAAACCTACATGTAAAGGCAAGAGTTTAGGCATGGAATATGATTGGCCGGAAGTGGATTTTCTTATCCTATCTTAGAGATAAGGATGGATAAGCCTGGAAATTCCTATAAATAAAGAGGCCAACCCCCCTCATTTAGCATAGAGAGAAGTAGTGAGAAATATTTTATGAGTAAGTGTGTAAAGGAAGCCATCATTTTGAAGGTGTGTTAAAGAAGCCATTAAGAGGTGTAATTGTGAAATTTCTCCCATAGTTATTTTTTGAAGGCAAGTGAAGTTAATAACACTTGAAGAACCTCATGGGTGAGATTGTAACAATTTCATTTTGATATTATAATTCACACTGATATTTCAGATTTGTCATTATTCCTGTCTTATCATAGTCTATGGTATTCTTGTGTTATGTTTGTTGTTGTGTTTCCAGATTACATTCACCAAACTAAGAGGTTGTGCATTAGTTAATAATCATAGAACGAGGAGTTCCCAGTGAAGAATTATCATAGTGTCGGCTTTGTGTTGATATGATCCTCACCAAATTTTATACCTCGTAGATCAGGAAGACCAACTATAATATGACAATCGGTGCACCCATGGATACATCACATGTACTACTGGCAATCCCTTCCAGGTCGTTATTCCTATAATTGAGCTCATAATACTTGATTTTACGAGACTCAATGGGAACCAAATGACCCTATCGTACGCTCAAGGGGACTTCCAAAAGCCCACCATCGATATATGCACCTATACAAACCTCAAGAAGATCTCTTTAAGGATCTGGCATTGTAAGACTATGATCTTCCCATAAGCCATTTCAATAGTGTAATGAAGGCCTACTCACATCCATTACACCAAAAGAAATAGTCCCTTTCTGGTGAAGGAAAGTGACGAGGTACACAATCTAGAGGTTGAAGCTCATGACCCAAAAACATCCTGAGGTGGTAACCTTCTAACAGATAAAGGTAATTTCAATACCTCTGTGGTCATAGTAGTTCCACGCGGATAAAACCAACAACAGGAATTATGAAACTCTTGGATAGGTGACAAGCTGATCTTCCTCCCATTTATACCCCAGGGAATGATGTAGTCTTCTCAAGTCTTAGCATCTCTTCCCTCCGACAACCTAGGTCTAAATAAGAACATGAGAAATTAACAAATGAAGAAGGGCAATTCTAAATATGAGCTACAATGCCCATCAAAGACCCATCTCTAGGCACCTGACTCTAGGTTCTAAACCCTAGTTTCAACCAATGTATGTCTGAAACTATGTGTATATCCATAATGTCATCGAGGAAACAAGATCATCAAGTGATCCAACAAGAGTTACAAGTAACACACAATGCTCATACATAACTCATGATATAGGCTTTAGGGGCATTCATTAGATTAAATGATACTCAACCACATTACCATCGTAGTGCCCAAATCTCATGCGACAAAGTTGGCTTACGTGATATGTCTCTTTTATGAAATCCTCAAATGATTCTTAATAATTGGACATATACATCTATCTTGGAAAATAAGATGGTTGTAAGCTTCAAACCTAAGAATGGTAGGCCCTCTATCTGAGAGAAGGGGAAATTTTGAGGATTAATGGATCTGTTAATTGTGTTCAGCTGACTAGTAGTCCACACAGAATTCATAGAGATTCGTCAATCTTTTTTCACCTTAGACATCATGATATATACTTCCACCTGCATTTTCACCTATGTACATAGTTGCAGTTGGATTGCAATAGGCCATTTAGCCAAGAAGGATTATGTTCACTCATTATGTAAATTTTGAGATTGCAAGGAACTTCAAGTGTCTTAAGCCTATATGGTATTGCAAGCTGAGATAAAAATATGCTGGAAAAGCATTCAAATCATATCTCTTCAATTTTCACTAATATCATCATATGGGTGACGTATCTGTGGATCATCTCATCAATTCGACAGACAAAATATTGACAAAAACCATACCAAGGCTTACATAGTTGGTCATACTCATTTTCTTCTGACTAGGTTAAGTTGTTCTTCCTCTAATCGGTCTATTCTAGACAGCTTCTTGGTGAATCACATCTTGACAACTCTTACGTCATCTTTGAACACCAAGGATTACCTGCATACCAGATATGGTACAGATCATAAGATGTCAAAGTTTCATATTGAATCAAAAATATTAAACAACTAGAACTCCCAAATCGCCTTACACAAGATCTAACCTTGATATAACAATACCAACCTTATCTCTCTATGTAAAAGACCAATCACATCCTCTTACTTGATGGTGTGATGTTGGAACCCAAGGAAAGAAGTGCCCTTACTTGCAAAGATCCAAAGTCATCGTGAAGTGGTGATAAGGTCCTACTACACACTTACTAGTAGCAATGGATTCCACTAAGGGCGTTTGCTGTAAAAGTCCATCTCAACATGGAAATTAAGGTGTTTCCTAACTTCCACCATCCTACATCGTTCTACTAAAGATTTATAAGCAAAGTGTATATGATGAAATCTTGAAATTAAGCATCTAAGTTCCAAAGGAGTATCAAATACCACTCAAAACTATATGCGGTTGTCAACCAAGTTCGCCATGCCTATGGTGCTCTTCATGTCTAGTTCTAAACTACAGCATAAATAAGTGTACATTCCTGAGCTATGGTAGTAGTTTTTGAGCTAAGGTAAGTACGTAGGTGCCTAAATACCTTGGTTTCTGTCAATAGTTTTGATCTTTCTCTCATCATTTCCATTCAGTCAAACTCATACAACTGTACTCCATTATAGCTAACTCTTGGTGGTGAGCCCTCACATACCTAGACTAGTTGCGTGGAATTAGGCATGTGGGCAAGTAGTCATCTTGATGTAGAACCTGTTGATCTTGTCATCACGATTTTTCCAGGTGTTGCAGTGGACAGACTCCAACTGAAAATTGCCCATGGTGGAGCCTTGAATACTATTGCCCCTACTAGCTGGATATGTCCACATCTATGCACATATCTAAGCACTACATCGCATTATGGAGGTCAAAATGGTGGTCAAGTCTATTCTGTTCTGCACTTGGATCATCCATTGCTTACTAATAGGAAAAACTGTATAAAAATAGAGATATCTAAAGCATCTAGTAAGTAGCAGTTGATCCACTCAACCTACCATTCAACAATCTGTTGTATGTGATACAAAGATAGGCCTTCTAAATGACCTCTTAAAGAGATCTGTGGGCAATGAATGCACACTAATCCCCACCCAAGTCTGAGTGTTCTTACGCAGATCTTGGACGAACCGACATGAACCCTAAGTTCTTATCCTCTATGCAAATGGTGAGTCCTCATTACATTAAATAAGTTCAAAAAGTATTTATTTTTTGATTTCTTTTATCTATCTACACTTGAGTTCACAAAATCCTGTCACATATACAGATAGTGGGAATCTGGATAGCAATCCATTACTAGATGACACATGCGTGCCATAGTATAGCCTCTAACTCCCCATTTCCTAGACCATCACTCGTCAAAAGAGATACCATTTTATGCCCCTTCATGTCTAAAAACACTTCTACATGGAGCGTATGCTAATCATGTCCGTACCCACCAAATTGTATCTCCATTGTACTATCAGAAAGAGGCTACAGAAAAACCCAATGGTGATTCAGATGTCTTCGCAAGGTGTAGGGAAATCCATTAAAGCTCATCAAGTATTGAATTTAACCATCCCATACCTCATCCTGAAATACTCCCATGTCTCTAGTAAAATGTTTTGGGTCTAACATCAATGTCTCTCATAATGTTATCTCTTGCATTGTCAACTGTCCAGCCCATTAGTTATAGGACTCTGCCACCCTGAACATGGGCGGCGGTCCCTAGGGCTCGCTGCCTAGGATCTAGGGCGGCGTGTCCTGTAAGCTGCTATCTCTGTGCTGCTCTAGGTGGTGACTCATGTCATAGAAACTTTGCGCTTGGGAGAAGTCTTCCGACGTATCCTCAACAACTATGAAAAATCAAGTTGTGACGGTGCACGACCCTCAACCACTTCTGGCTTTGTTTATAGTTTCTATCTGCACTTTGTATCATGGTAATTCTCCATTTTAAATGAAAAAGGAGTTCCAATTCTAAAACAACATTAACATCTTCTAGTAATCTGCAAATGTATATGAGGCAATATAGCCGCATGCTTGCACTTAAGAAAAGAGGAGTGGTAGATCTAAGGCTTAGGATGTAGAGAGACCCCTCGTCTAGTCTACACATCCTGTACATCACCAAGATGACAAATCTTCTCTTATCATCATTCTAGGCTTTATTGAGTGAATTGCTTCAGTTATCTACCTGTTAAAACATAGATAAAATGTCACTAGCATGGACTAGAACCCTAGAGTTGCACTAGGTTAGTTACGCCTTGTTGTGTTATCATATTTACAAGTGATCCTATTAGGAATCGTATTAGGCCAAGCTTAATTCACTTGCGCCATCCCTCTCCTATCTGAGTAGCTTCGTTGTGTTTCGCTGAAGCTACTATTTCCCATTGTTTGAGTACATGCTACTTATCATTTCATGGTATTTATCATTTCTGCAATGATCCTGCTAGGAAATTGCATAGGCCAAGCTCAATTCACTTACAACCATCCCTATCCTACTTTGTCACTTCGTGCCATTTTACCTTCAAGTTAATAGATAACTACTTTCATTCAGGATTTGATTCTATCCTTACTACTTTAGGTCATTCAGGTGAATCAACCAATTCAACACAGTTTAAATTTCACGAGTTGTCACTATCTAAAGTATAGAGATAATATTCTTAATTGTTGCTTGTAAGGTTACTAAATGACACTTAAAACATTTATGTTCTTGTTTAGATTAGTTGCCCAGTCAGCAGAGTATACATTGTTAGTTTTTAGTATACACAATAATTTAAACAATGGTCACTTAAGGTAGGATTAACACTTAGACCCTAATTAGGAGGACAAACCATAGGGAATTAAGCAAGATGAAGTTGATTTCACTAGCCTCTTTGAATCCCCCCTTTAATAATTCATGTACTAAGAGATCACACTACCAGATCTTAGTCACTGATCCTTCTATAGTTAGCTATAAGAAATTCCTTCAACTAGAAGGATGTCTCATCCTCGCTTGTAGGCTTTTCATATCGTGCATGAAATTGACCATAATCCTAACTGTGGCTATCATCTAAGAATTCCACATTTTAAACTACCGGATTGAGCTTAACATGACCTCGGGATTAAACATTAACAACCCCTGGTATAATCACACCTAAGATACACTTGCCAATTATCATCCTCGCCTGTTACTTTTTCTATCGTACAACACACATTTAAGTCCCTAAAATGATTCCCTTACACCATGGGGACAAATTACCAAAGGGAAAAAATATGTGAAAAAATGAAATGAACAAATACCAAAATACTAACACATAGTTGATGTCATCTTGTGTGATTCATGAGAGAATAGAACACAAAGATTGCTTTTTTTGCCATGATAGAAAAACATAGAGTTCAAAGACATTCTGAAATAATTAGTAGAGACATTTTTTCTCCAAGAACAACATAGATTACTTTGAGATTTATCAATAGTAGAAATTTTCAATGAGCTGAGTCTTTGACCGTGTCAATTTTATGTTCATGGCTGATCAACTCATCCTAACATAAAGATTGAAATCTAAAACATAGGACCCATAAAATGGTTTCATCAGAAAAGTTGTCTCATGCCACATGGGATTTAAAAAATGATATACTTACACCATGTAGTTAAACTCCTGACCATTTTTCATTAGAGTATTCCCATTCCAGCTATACGAATCCTCTTGGAACTCACTCATCCAGTATTTTACCCCCAAAATAAGAAGACTATTCTCTGTGAAAGCTTTGCTATGTTACAGGAACCTGTTCTCAGAAAGTGATGTCTTGGTTAAATTTACATCCGAAATCTGCTAGGTGGATGAATCATGAACTAGTCACTATATTCCTTAGACCCTCTACTACCATTGGGATATCATATCATAATTGTTTTACAATATTCTTAATCATTATGTCATGCAAGAAATCCCCTTTTTTAATCATTTTTAGGTGGCTCCATATCGATGGATCTGACAAGAAATCCTTTTCACCGAAAATTTTTAGAATGTAATAGGTTACTTCACCTAAGGATTGTGAGTTACAAATACAGGTCGGTTCCTCTCCTTCAAAAAATGAGACCGATGTGTGTGTGGATTTTTTTGCTAGTTCCCCACTTGTTAAGAAAATAACAATAAGAACAAATAGTATCCCTTCAAAATAAGGTATGGTAAATACACGTAAAGGTGAGTATGCTAACTATTGTCTTAATGCCTATGTTGAGTTTTAAAGGGATTAGATGCATGGAGATTTATCTACTCTGGAAAGAGAGAAATTTATTAGACATCTTGAGTAACACATAAGGGTTCTAGCATTGTTATATCTTGTGGTGTTTTTTAGAAGGGGAATTTCTTATGAATCTACTATTCCTAGATGGAAAAGTAGACCTACGGGTATGAATGGAGATATGATTTTTCTTGTACAAGATAAAGGTTTTCTAGGTGATGGAAACAATTTGAGAATATAAGTTTCAGTTGAAACTATTATGATCATTACCTTTAGGAGATGACATTGTAATTTGTGTCTCTGGAAGGGATGAGGGAATATCATATAGGATCCCAAAGGATTATAATGGCTCTCTATAGTGGGCACCTATAGATATATAGTTCTATATATCTATATAGATATCTATGGATAGGGTTTGTCTGGTCCTTTATGGCTCAACCCCTATAGTACTTGAATTTAGTGAAATATCCTCTCTATGAATAGTATCCCTAACCTAGTGATTTTTTTTGGGTTCTTAGACACCAATAATTTTCCTGTACAGTGCATTTTTGTGTGCTTTTTTCTTTTATGTTTCTCTTCATTTTTGGCTGTTAGGTTTTTCTCTCATGGTGGTGGCCTACAGTTTTGAATCATCTTTTGAATCTATTTCCCAATAGATAGGTGAATTATATTATTCTTCTATTATTTTTTTTAGTGTTCTTTGCACACCCGTAGGAGGAGTCCATCCTCGATCTGGAGCCAATGTTGGTGCCCATTTATATCCACCATTTTTTTTAGTTCTTTTTTATGCCCCTTGAATATTTTGTTAGAAAGATAGATCAATGAGGGCTCAATTTTGAGGATTATTTCTCCTTCCGATTATGTTTTCTAAATTTGGATGGATGATTATGGACTTAGTATTATCATTTATACAAAGGTGCTTAAAAATATGCATACTTAAAGTAAATAAAAAACTACATTTTTATGCAAAGTCGGGACTTCTGAAGTTTTTGGATAAATTTGAGTATGGTGAGTGGAGTTTTTCTCTGAAGCCCCAACGTTAATGTTTTCAAAAATTACATGACTTAACCTAAAATTAAACCCTAAAGTTTCCTTAGAACACTGACCCTGGATTACATCTTCCATACTATGAACAAACAATGTTTTATATTTTTAGGTCATACAGGGGAATGTACACAAGAAGTAGTTTAACCTCAACATCTGAGAAGAGATACTTACTGGGTTTATAAAGTGAAAAATATCTCATATGCGAGGGCCCAATTTTCAAGTGATTTGTTGTGACATTGTCTTGGGGTTTTGTTTCTGGCTCGACTATCTGATTGAAACAAAGAGAAGTAAAGAATCTATGGATGTACGAAGTAATGAGGTCGAGAAATATAATGAGCTCATACGTCTTCCTCTTATGATTTAGTGAAAATTACGAGTGAATTGTAAAATCTAGCCATGAGATGAAATTTTCTAATTTCGATAGTTGTTCATGTTATAAGGAATAAAAAATGAGTAACTACAAGATACACCTAAATGATTTTAAAATAAACAATATTTTCACATGACATGCATTTTAAACAAAAATAATAATCAAAGAAATGAATACATTAAACAAAATAGGTTTGTATTTTAGGGGTCCCTACCCTCGCAAAATATACACATATGAGTATCCAGTGTTATAAAACATAGATTGGTTGATAAAAGAAAAAGACATATTAATAAAACTTTTGTAGGCACATCTTCACATGGAAGCTCTAGAATACATTTCAGCAAGTCATCCTTATGTCAAATAAATTCATTATGGGCCACCATGCCAAACACGAACTAGAATTCAGCTACCAAGCCCCACAACATGCCCATTTGCAGTAGTTCTTGAGTACCTAGGCTTGGCCTATTTAGAAATTGAACAAAGTTCACTTTCTATTAATGGGAGTTTACCCATTAAGCAAGGGAATTTAGCCCTCTTACATATGCTTTGGTTTTTGTCCCTGAAGAGAGCTGAGACATGGGGAAATGAGGAATCTTATTAACAGAGTATTTCCTCATGGTTATCATTTTCTTGAGGTGCAAGGCTTAAGTTCATATCATGGACCGCATTTCAGAAAGGGATTCCTATAAGTCCATCAGAAACTTCTTTGCTTCATCCTTTGGTATATTTGCGGGGTGTTCGTCTCCATGTTGAGTAAGAAGAAGGATGGCCATTATGATTTCCTTTTTCAAGCTGAGGGGTTGGTAATAATCCTTATTTAAACACCAACAATTTTCCTCATTAAAAGGGTGGTGTTTGAGACAAAGGGAATTCAATTTCCTTGTATCCACATTATATTTTGTATGAACCATGTTGAAATGAAGGACAAAATTCTGAAATAATTAGTAGGAATGACAAGAGCATATCCTCTGGTAAAGAAATATTAGGACCAACCCTAGGGTCGGTTATACTATGCATATGTAGAATGAAAGCTTTGTTCATCCAAGTCAATTGAAAAATCTCACCCAAGTGGGCATGCTCTCCAGGAAGAAGATTCAAGTCCAATGTTGGAGATGGCATGGAAGTAGGATGGTTGGCTAAAAACAAATGGTGAAGGACATTGAAAGAGGTTAAGTGGTAAATTAGTAAGTCACATTTAAGTAGGAATGGTTATTGAATTAACATATCAGGGATAAATTATTTCACCATTAATGTCATATCCTCCCAAAATCTATGGCCTTGAGATGAATTGTATTTGACAATTAATTATCGGTGTAAATTGTGTCCCCAGAAATGTAGTTGATACATGTGTGCCTCAGAAATGTCTTATCAACATAAATTATTTGACCACGTCATAGTTTTAAAATATGAAGGAAATGAAGTACTTAATAAATACGGGAAAGGATTTATTCATAAAAGTGACATAGAAATGATAATCTAGTGGTGGTACGATTTAATGCTACTATGAGGAATTATTTGATAATAATTCCAACAAATCTCAGGAATGTAACATGGAATTAAAACAGTTATACATTCAATGGAATATTCCCTAAAACCCTTTGTGGCTAAGGATATAAAGAGGGTGTTTTATGGGAATAAGAGAGAGGATTTGGTGGTGACTTCAAGAATTTGGCAGCTAACTCCTTATTTCTGCGGCATTCTCAAAAGTTGATTAACTCCCTTAGAACTTATCTTTGATCATCTTAAATCCTTTGTGAGCTGACACTACCAATCAACCTTCATCTTTCTTGTTTGCTCACTTTACCAATTCACCCTTTTTTCCATCACTGACACTTGACATTAAATATTTTTTCCATCAATGGAGCTTGAAATTAATGACAACATATATGACAATGAAAAATTTCCAACACAACTAACAGTATAATCCTATTTCAAAAGGATGATACATGTTCATGAGAAACCAATTGCATTATTCAGCAAGGCTTTACAAAGATATGAATTAAAGTAGATTATTGCAAGGAACAAGGGGAAACTATGTCTATCTTTGACAGTATATAGTGCCACTAAATTTACTAGACCCTGTGTACATGTAGCTTGATCAAGCTCAAGATATTTGGCTTGTATCATCAAACTACTGTGTCACACACTTTGTAGGGTCAAAGACATTTAAAGACACAATCACATGGAACTTATAAGCAAGAGATGCAGGTGGGTCAATTTAAGCTCCAAGAATATGACATATAAATTCATACTTGGTTCTTGCATTGTCTTTCATGTGTTTTTTCCTTTGTTGTTTGTTCAAGTCTGTTGAAGTGAAAAACCATGTATTCTTATCCTCTCGCGTCCTAGGATGATCTTGAGGATAAAAAGTGGATAGCATTCTTATTTTTCTATTTAGTATAAGGACAGCATGGTGTAGAAGTGACATCCACACACTTGCCATTATCTTCGTGGCCTAGACATCTAAGCAACCATGGGCATTCAAGTTAGTGTCCCAAAATGTACATCATGACAGAACCTGTGTTTATCTTGGAAGGGGTCTATAAGAATCCTTAGAGAGTTGTCATTATTAGATAAATGTTTGTTTACTTTAAGAGTAGAGTGAAGTGAGGGGATTCCATGTCCCAATACCTAGGACTTAGACAACATATTTACAAGATAGACTTGAGCCCCCGTCGACACTAAAATTTTCCTCTGTAATTTCTATTTCATTAATGTACGTATTAGGAATAGGATGTTGTTAAGTGTAATTAGTAGTAGCGTCTGATAGAAGACAATGGCGCCGATCAGTACGGTGCCCATACCAATACTGTTCAGTACGGTAACCCAGTCAAAAGTACAATAGGAATGTTGTGGTAAAAAGTAACAGTATTTGTCGTAAGTGAAGTCCGGTAATGTTAAAATGTCAAAGTTAGAGGTAAGTAGAGAAGTAGGGTCTACATGATTAGGAATTAGAAACTATTATATTGGTAATAAGGACAAGGAGGGAGGTCATAAATATTTTGTCTATCATTATTTGTAGAAAGTCTAAAAATGTGGAACACACATGTGAAATGATAAGGTTTATCTTATCTTAAGAGATAAGCTTACATGTACAGATAAGAGTCCTAAGGTATGGAATATGATTCGTCAGAGTGGATTTCTTATCCTATCTTAGAGATAAGATGGATAAACCTGGAAGTTCTATAAATAAAGAGGCCACCCCCCTCATTTAGCATAGAAAGAAGTAGTGAAAAATATTGTATAGCAGTAAGTGTGTAAAGGAAGCCATCAGTTTACAACTGTGTGTTAAAGAAGTCATTAAGAGGTGTAATTGTGAAGTTTCTCCCATAGTATCACTTGGTTAGAAGGAAAGTGAAGTCAATAACACTTGAAGTACCTCATGGGTGAGATTGTAACAATTTCATGTAGGAATATTATAATTTACCACTTGATATTTCAGATTTATCATCATTCGGTTTCTTATCATAGTCTGATGGTATTCTTGTGTTATGTTTGTTACTTTGTGTTTCCAGATTACATCTACACCAAACTAAACCAGCTGTGCATTAGTAAATAATCATAGCACGAGGAGTTCCTGGTGAATAATTATCATAGTTGCTGGATTGGTGATGACATTTTGGTTCCGTTGCCGGGACCATTCCTGTTGGTGGATTGTCTGGAGAGATATTCCCACTTAGTCTAGAAAATCATTTAGAGGGTAACCTTGTTTTTTACTGTGCATAGTAGTTACCATGGTAAAGACATCTTAGACTTGTCCGTGAATAGT
The DNA here is from genome assembly GCA_019776745.2 of Taxus chinensis. Lineage (NCBI taxonomy): Eukaryota > Viridiplantae > Streptophyta > Pinopsida > Cupressales > Taxaceae > Taxus > Taxus chinensis. The sequence goes on from CM034157.1 coordinate 166,859,555, forward strand.
ATGCTACCATGATAAAGTCTCTTTTTCCACCTGTGAATAGTATTTACCACAGTAACTTCACTTTTTGCTGTGAATAGTATTTACCCATAACTTCACTTTTTACTGTGAATAGTTTTTACCCAGTAAAATCATTTTTTACCGTAGTAAGTCAAGTTTTACCATAGTTTACGGGTTGGTCATTTCTATTTTCTAAAATTATAGTGATTTTAATTATTGGTTTACACTTAAGTCTTGTTGATTGTACTTGTGGGTTGGTATTTCACTGTGGTTACTTTTGAAAATGAGGAAGATTCCTCATTTTTTTAGCCCAATCTAATGAAGATGCTTCCTAACTTTCATTCAAGAGTTTAAACGTATCTTGTATTTGTAATGGCCTTATAAGAAGGGAACAATGCACTAAATTTTTTTCCTACCTTTTTAGAGAATAGGGTTCAGCCCTTAGGTGGTTTGAAACACTAGGTGATAATGTGAAAAACTCATGGGATTTATTAACTGAAAGTTTTCTTGTAAGAATTTGGTGAACAACAGAAATATGTAGATTTCATGATCGATATCACAAAGCTATCCCAAGGAGAGAAGGAGAAGATAAGGGTATTATCATGCTCGTGTTCTAGAGCTAAGGAGGAAGCTCATGATGCCTAGATCTAGAAGGAAGGATTAGCGGATGGTTTAATGAATGGCGTGGATAATCTCCTATGTAAGCACTTCATTCTTGGGATGAAGCCAGAGATCAGACAATGAGTGAAGTATGACCACCCAGCTACCATTGAACAAGCAAAGGAGATTGCAAGAAGGCAAGAAGAAAGAATGGAAGAGGAGCCCAAAGAAATTGTTGCTAAAGTAGAGCCTACACCAGCACCTTTGGTCCAGAATCCACAACCACTCTCGGTGAGCACAAATATTTCTCCTAGTACATCTACTGAGTATGAAGATCTGCTCAAAAAGATGGGTCAGTTAACTATTAATCTTCTTCAAGGAAAAGAATTTAGTTCTCAGGGAGGAGATAGAGGTCCAAAAAGAAATATTTCTGAAGTTGTATGTTATGGTTGTTATAAAAAGGGTCATTATAAGTATAATTGTCCAGATAGAGCTTCTACATCTGGTACAGGAGATAATGATAAAGGAAAATCACCTGTGAATTCTTTTGATGTAGTAGATAAGAGCATAAATAATGAAGTAGATGTGTTTGTAACAAAAAGAAAGAAAGAAAAAGATAATCAAGATGGAAATGATCCTAAGAAGATGAAAGGAGAAACTAGTAAGAAACATAGGAGAAGAAAGTTAGGTGTGCAGGATTTTCTGATTTCACAGGGGCAAGGACCATACTCCATCTTGGAAGATCTGTCCAAAAGGCCTGTAAATATTACATATGGTCAACTCTTGGCTATGTCTTCTGAGAAGAGGCGGGAGCTATGAAATGGACTCAATACTCGACGAAGGAAGGAGGTTGAGGTCCCTGTTTTGGAGGCAGAGGCGGATCCCTATGCTCCACAAGCTGAGGTATTATGTAATGGTATTTCAATTCATGATGTCTTAGTTGATGGAGGTGCTGCAGTTAATGTAATGACCGAGTCTGTAATGAATATGTTGGGTTTAAAAATTGATCGCCCTTCAACACTTATGTTAAGGTCATTAAATAAGGGAAAAACTAAACCAGAAGGTGTAGTTTCAAATGTGGCAATATCTGTTATGGGTGTTGTATGTGTGGTAGACTTTCAGGTGATGAAAAATGGTACTGTTGCATACCCAATGTTGTTGGGAAGACCATGGCTAAGGAGAGTTCATGCAAGAAACTACTGGAATGAAGGATTCATGACACTTGGATGTGGTAGAGAGAGGGTGAATATAAACGTGATCCCTCGAGCATCATAAGACCAAAACCTATGGATTCAAGTGATGAAACTGATGATTAGACATCCTTTGATTACTCTAGTACCAGTGAAGTGGACACTGAAGATGAAGAAAGTGAGGTTGGATGTTTCAGTCATGGATATCCTTCCAGTCACACCAACTCATGAACCCATAAAATTATCTGAAGAAGAAATTGTTGATCGTCTCCAACAAATAAAGATTGGTGATGCTGTGATGGAGAGTGAGAAGGAATCCTACCTCCAGCTCTTTCGAAGGTACATACACCTATTCACTTTTGATTACAAGGAACTCCGTCAAGTAAGTTGGGTAGAACATTCTATTGAGCTGGTAGATGGTGCTAAGCCCATAAAGAAAATGCCATATAGAATGAATCCTAATTTTTCCAAGACTGTAAAAGAAGAAATAGATAAGTTGTTTGATGCAGGATTCATATTTGCTGTGGAGAATTCAGAATGGGTTTCTCCCATTGTGATCTCAATAAAAAAGAATGGAAAGCTACACATTTGTGTTGATTATAGGAAGCTCAATAAGGCAACAAAGAAGGATCATTACCCTCTTCCATTCTCAGATCAGATCTTGGAAAAAGTAGCTGGCCAGGACTACTATAGTTTTGCTGATGGATATAGCGGATATAACCAAGTTCGTATAGAAAATAAATATCAGCTGAAGACCACATTCACCAATCCTTGAGGAATGTTTCCTTATAGAATTATGCCTTTTGGGTTGTGTAACGCTCTGGAAACGTTCCAGTGTTTGATGAATAGGGTGTTTGAACCCTACATTAGGAACTTCATCAAGAGTATTTCTGGATTAAGTTTGCATCTATGGGAGCAAGATGGACCACCTGCACCAGATGGAGACAACATTTCAAAGGTTAGATGAAGAACAAGCTTCACTAAACCCTACAAAGTGTGTCTTTGGATGTTCTAAAGGCATTTTGTTAGGGCATATTATATCCATAGATAGTATTGGTACTGATCTTGATAAAGTTTCAAAAATCAAATAGTTACCATTTCCTATGACTAGAAGTAAGTTGAGATCATTTTTAGGCCATGTGGGTTACTATAGAAGGTTCATCAAGAATTTCTCAAAGATTACACAACCACTAACCATTTCTTGAAGAAAGATGTTACTTAGGAACCAGGAAATAAGGCGCATGAAGCTTTTGAACAACTGAAGGAAGCCCTGGTATCTTCACCTATTTTAAAAAATCCATATTGGAGCAAGCCATTCAGTGTGTATACTAATGCCTCAGATGCATCACTAGGAAGTACTCTGAGCCAAAAGGATGAAAATGGGAATGATCATCTAATTTACTTTGGGAGCAAAAAAATGAGCAATGCTAAGGTAAATTATACTATAACTGAAAAAGAGGCTCTAGCTATCATTTTTTCTATAAAGAAGTTTAGAAATTACTTGCTAGGGAAGAAATTTATAGTTGTAATAGATCATCAGGCTCTAAAATATATTGTAAATAAGTCTAACACATCAGGGAGGATAGCAAGATGGATAATTTTTCTACAAGAATTTGAATTTGATATTATAGATAGGCCAGGAAAGAAGCATGTCAATGTAGATGCACTCTCTCGAGCCTATGATGGTTTAGGTTCATATTGTGATGACGATGATTTCCCAGATGTAGGATTTTTATCTCTTAACACAATCCCTAGTGAATACATAGATATTTAGAATTATCTGAATGAATGCAAGTTTCCTGATGGTGCCAATGCAAAGACTAAGAGGAAGTTTACTCGAGCTAGTCGTCCATATTCTATTCTGCATGGAGTATTATTTCGAATAGGACCTGATGGACTAGTACAAGAGGGTAGTTAGATGTGATCAAGGGAAGGAGTTGATAGAAGAATTCCACAATGGTAACATGTGGAGGACACTTCTCTGGACAACTTACAGCAAGAAGGATCTTGGATGCAGGTTATCACTGGCCCTCTCTTTGTAAAGATTGTTATAATTATTGTAAGACATGTGATAGTTGTCAAACACATGGGAACCGTAAGACTTCATTAGCTCCATTATGCCATATTATTCCACTTGGTTCCTTTAAAAAGTGGGGAATAGATATTGTAGATCCACTTCTAACAACCCCATGCCAAAATACGTATATTATAGTTGCCACAGATTATTTAACCAAGTGGGTTGAAGTTAGGCCATTGAAAACAGCTTCCATGGATGAAGGGGAAAAGTTCATATATGAACGTATTGTCACCAGATTTGGTTGCCAATTAGAAATTGTAACAGATCAAGGAAGCCACTTCATTAATGAGGTGGTAGAAGCCGTAGTCAACAAGTTTTCTATAAAGCACAAGAAGGCAATAACTTACAAGCCAAGCACAAATGGACATGTGGAGTGAACACATTATGTGTTATGTCAAATTCTAGCAAAAGATGCAGCCTTGCAGGTACATAAATGGGATAAAAGGATTCATGCAGCATTATGGGCATATAGGGCAACATCAAAGTCAACAATAGGATACTCCCCATTTTAGTTGGCTTATGGCATTGATCCAGTTCTTCCTATTGAGTTGGATATTCCCACTGTGAGAGTTATGAAAAATGAAAGGATGGATGAAAGTAATTCAGTAAAAGAAAGGTTGGTAAATCTTCATTTGCTAGAGGAAATGAGGGAAATAGTGAAGGATACAAGCTATAAGAAGAAAATGAAGCAGAAGGGATACTTTGATCAAAAGATCCGTTGGTCTCCATTTCATGTGAATGACTTGGTTCTAGTATATGATTCCAGATACAAAAAAAGAAGACAGAGAAAATTTCTTCCAAAATGGATGGGGCCCTACAAAATAACAGCTATGCAGGAAAATTGTACATACCGACTGGAGGAATTGGATGGCACTCCCATTATGAAATGGGTCAACCACGACAAGTTAAAGATTTTCCAAGCACCAGAATAGTCTACTTCGAGGCTGAAGTAGAAGCTAGGAAGGGGGAAGATGTCGACTCTAAAATTTTCCTCCATAATTTCTATTTCATTCATGTGTGTATTAGGAATAGGATGTTGTTAATTATAATTAGTAGTAGTGTCTGATAGAAGATAGCGGTGCTACCGGTACGACGATGCCAATAATGTATAGTACAGTAATAGTCAAAAGTACAATAGGAATGTTGTGGTAAAAAGTAAATATTTGTCATAAGTGGTTCGGTAATGTTGAAATGTCAAAGTTAGGGTAAGTAGAGAAGTAGGGTCTACATGATTAGGAATTAGAAATATTATATTGGTAATAAGGACAAGGAGTGAGGTCATAAATATTTTGTGTATTTTATTTGTAAAAAGTCTAAAAACGTGGAACCCATGTGAAATGATAAGGTTTATCTTATCTTAAAAGATAAGCTTACATGTACAGATAAGAGTTAAGGTATGGAATATGATTTGCCAGAGTATATTTCTTATCCTATCTTAGAGATAAGATGGATAATCCTAGAAGTTATATAAATAGAGAGGCCACCCCCCCTCATTTAGCATAGAAGGAAGTAGTGAGAAATATTGTATGAGTAAGTGTGTAAAGGAAGCCATCATTTAAAAGGTGTGTTAAAGAAGCCATTAAGAGGTGTAATTGTGAAGTTTCTCCCATAGTTATGGTTAGAAGGCAAGTGAAGTCAGTAACACTTGAAGTACCTCATGGGTGAGATTGTAACAATTTCATGTTGATATTATAATTACCGTTATATTTAAGATTTATCATCATTCCTTCTTATCATAGTCTATGGTATTCTTGTGTTATGTTTTTTGTTGTGTTTCCAGATTCCATCCACCAAACTAAAAGTTGTGCATTAGTAAATAATCATAGCACAAGGAGTTCCCATTAAAGAATTATCATAGTACCGGATTGGTGATGACAGATCGACGCCGGTTACCCCTAACCGTTGCCGGTTAAGGTGGAACTGTCATCGGTTACCCTTTTAACCACAAAACAAACTTATTCTCAAGGTTGGTAGAAGGTTGAAAAAGATTGAAAAAGTTGGCAAACAGAAGCACATTCCAGAGAGATATCACATCTTCTGAGAGTGAATTCCAATGAGAACACACATGCAAGGAAGGAGATCAAGCATCTTTTCCTGCACAACCATCCCAACAATGATCTAATCTAACCAAGCAAAGAGGAATGTACATGTAGCAAATGCAGAAGCTTTCCTTCAGTTGGTGATCACATGTAGCCTTCAAAACCTCTCATTAGCACCTCCATCCCTTACTCACAGGCATCCAAGACCAGAATCCAAGTAAGTAAATGTTATACTTCTCTGGTTCATTCCATTTCATCATTATATTATCATCTATTGTTTACCTAGCCACCCATTGACCTCCTCCAACACTCACCCCTCCATATACCCATTAAAACCTCACCAAATCCTACCTAAATCACCCAATACCTCATCCTGACCAACCAAAGTCCTTTGTGCAATCACAAAGGAGACCTAAATCTCATCCTGTGGCATTCCCAGAACTCCACAGTAACCGGCACCGTTTACACCTAACCGCCATCGGTCAGCCTTAACTGACATCGGTCTCTGTATTTACCCATACAACCCAAAACAATGACCTATCCTCCTAATACCATCTCTCCCTCATTCACTTGTGATCTGCCTGAGACCTCTGTCAGACCTACAGAGACCAAGAACCAACTACTTAACCTTCGGATCCTATTCTAACCTAGCATGCTAGATTAGATCTATTTCTTATTATGTTTTAAGTGAGATACCTAAATCATTTTGAATTATAATAGGTTTTACCTTATTTACCACATTAAATTGTTTAAAACAGTGGATTGATAGCCATCTAGGAAGTATCACACTTCTCGGATCTAGCATACGCTAGGCAGTTCACTACACATTGTTTAATTCCTTCTGGTGGTCTTGTATTGCATTACAGGTAGTTACTTCTAGCCAAAAGGAAGCTCTCACAATCAGCTATGGATTCAAAGTCATACGCACGCAACAACCCATCAACCAACATTTGAACATGTATTCCTCCTATGCCCATTACCCTATTTGTTTTGTCAATATTCCAAAGAAACGATCTAGAATCAGGTGAAACAATATATATATATATATATATTAGGAAAAAATTTCCTAGGTTGGCCT